>JAQHUG010000042.1:5992438-6007317 GCA_028555095.1 Dicrostonyx torquatus | reverse complement strand
GCCTGCCTCTGCCTCCCGAGTGCTGGGATTAAAGGCGTGCGCCACCACCGCCCAGCTAAAATTGCTTTTAGTGAGACAGAAAGATGGCACAACGGTTAGAAACATGTCCTGCTCTCACAGAGAACCTAAGTTCAGTTCCCAGCACCCACATTGGACAGCTTGCCACTGCTTGTAACTCCAGGTCCAAGCAGTCCATTGCCTCTCCCACTGGCATCCACACTCATGTGTGTGCACATGTGTGCAAGAGGGCTTGCATGTATACTCACACAATTAAAAAAATGAAAATAAAATTTTAAAAGATTTGAACATAAATTACATAGAACTCTTCAAACACTGCTTCTTAAATGTGTTTGCCACTATTGTGTGCACTTTTGAGTACACAAATAACTAACCAACTCTCCTAAGCTCCATAAATGTCCTATGAATGTGGCAATGATTTAGAACAAAGTTGTTGTGGAAAACTAATTATTATACCATACCGCTTTCTCCAATTTGTGTCAGCTTCATCTTGTGATTGTCCAACTTTAGCTCATCTCTTTTTAAAAGGCTAAACAAAAACAAATTGGTGATTGCTTAAGGTTTTGAAATTAAGAACATATAAACTTAAGAGAAGTCTGGTATCTATAAATAAAATTAACCAAATATGTGCTCTGCAGTAGGGAGAAGTCAATTCCAAAACCTGGGGTGGAGAATAGAGAAAGCCATAATCCTTTCTAGTTGGACGTCAGCCTGGACTATAAGACATGCCTAATTCCTGTCTTGTTGGCACAATGAACAAATTCAGCTAAAGCACACAAAGGGGCCTTTATTGTTTTCTGGAAGATGATAAGACCAGTCAAATAGTTTAATGCTGCTTCTGGCACTGGGATACTGAGCACTGGCAAGTCAAAGAGAGTAATAAAATTGGCCACGTGAATCAGACCCTTTAGAAATATAGTAATGACAAAAATGTAAGACTTCAATATGGTCAAGATGCACTGCTGGAGATGTTACCGTAGCTTCAGACCTACTTTCCCCCTCTCCCGAAGCTGGGGTGATAATATCAGATGAGCAGAGTGCCAACTATTAAATGCCAATAAAGGCAATGTCAAGATTCAGCCTGCAGTCTACTTTGCTCTGTTCTCATAAACACAGTAGTCTATGGAATGCATGCATGAGCCAAGGACTGTGTGAAAGGTGATACAATAACTAAATACTCAACACCAAACAGAGAGATGCAGATACTTTAACTATACCAGCTGGCTTCTCTAAGGACAGTCATCAATAATAAGTGAATGTCATATAAAAAGAACCAAAGAATGAGGATGAATGAACAGCTTCATTAGCGTGTACTTTTGAGAGCTTGGTGTTTTACAGCAACTTGCTTATTTTGCTAGAGATGGTTGCACCTCCCTTCCAGCACCCCTTCTGGTCCTGCCCTGATTTGTTCCTTCCATCAGTGGTTCTCAATCTCCTAACACTACGACTTTGAATGACAGTTCCCCATGGTGTGGTGACTCCCAACCATAAAATTATTTTTGCTGCTGCTTCATAACTGTAATTTTATTACTGTTATGAATCACAAGGTTAATATCTATCTGTGTTTTCCTATGGGTTTAGGTGGTCCTTGTGAAAGGTTAATTCAACCTCCATGTTGGAAGAGAGTAAGCTGCTTGTTGGTTACTGGCCACCTGACTAGCTTAGACCCAAAATAATCACACAGAAACTATATTAATTAAATCACTGCTTGGTCTATTAGCTCTAGATTCTTGTTGGCTAATCTCATACATATTAATTTAATCCATATACATTAATCTGTGCATCACCATGAGGTTGTGGCCTACCAGCAAAGTTTGAGCATGTCTATTTCCGGCAGAGGCTCCATGGCTTCTCTCTGACTCCACCTTTCTTTCTCCCAGCTTTCAGTTTAGTTTCCCCCCCCCCTACCTAAGTTCTGCCCTATCAACAGGCCAAGGCAGTTTCTTTATTCATTAACCAATAAAAGCAACACATAGACAGGAGGACCTCCCACATCACCTCCAAAGAGGTCACATCCCACAGGTTGAGTACCACTGTTCTTCCATGTATAAAAAAGGCTATATACCTAGTTTTGTTACCTACAGATAATATTTACTGCACCTGTTAACTTGCTACATGTTTCTTCTAAAGTTTTTCACTGAAAATTCCTTTCACTTAGGTTCCTTTTCTCTTTCCTCTAAACTGACTGTCATTTACCTTTCACCAAGGACTTATTAGTTACTCAATGAGAATTGTATAAGAAGAAAATTATGTCCAGACCACCTGTCTATCATAGGGCCTGGCTTCTTGTCATAGCAACCCACCTCTTTAGACTCTTGATAGTCCCTAACAGATTACTGACTCATGGATTCTAGTGATGCTCAGTGCAGAGAAGCAGGATTCAAATGGACAATCCCCTATGCATGTGGGACTCAGTTGACACTTCAGTCCACGTGGATAGTTTTGGAAAGCAGCCCATGATTCCACAGCAACACCTGTTCATCTGGCATGCCCTTTCCCAAATGCAAAAGGTCTGTTTTCTTTGAAAGATTTATGGTGCTGAAACTAAAGGTCTTTCCGTTTTTGTCTTTAACGTCATATGCTGATTAACACTTCAAATAATGAAATCACTTAAAGTCACAGTATTAATATTCAGGCATGTGTCCTGTGTGTCTGGAGAAACAGAGTGAGTGTCTGGGATCTGAAAGATCAATAATCATTCAGCTTTCAATGTTTTCTTTAAATAGTCATATGGCCATGTTTGTGCAGCCTCATCAATGACTCCACATAGCAAACCTGAACACATTGATTAACTGTGTTATGTATATATCTTCTAGGCTGCCAAGACTCTGAAGAGCTCCAAATAAATTTGTGTACAGAACTGAAAGAGTACCTGTTTTTACAAAGTCCTCTCCCCCTGATCCTGATTCTCAGAGACACATTAGTGGTCAAATTGATAAAAATCATTTTGGAAACTTTCACACAACAGTTTAGGTTTAAACAGTATTTTTATTAGAGAAAGAAAGAAAGAAAAAGGAGAGAGAGAGAAGCATAAAAGGAATTTATCATTTTGAAGCACTGTTGGTGACTTTCCTGTTTTTTCCATGCCTTTTGCAATCTTTGTCAGCTGAGGTTTTCCATGAGCAGACTGAGCACGATGTTCTCACATTCATCAGGTCTTTTGCTATTACATCCAAGGGGCATTAATCAGTCCCTAACATACAAGACCTCTATCTACAAAGTATGAGGCTATCCTAGAAAGCCAGAACAAACACTATGCAAAATCAAGTCCCTCAGCTAGTGGAGTTCACTGTGAAACCCAGAAATAATTCTCTGGGTTGCAACTAATGATACAAAGAATAAAATGTGGTCTGCAATGAAGACCTACAGTGGAAAGTGTAATCTTGTTGAAGATATCAAGGAAGTTTCTCTGAAAATATATTTTCAAGTTTAATATTTCAAGCATGTTTGTTTACTAAAAGCTGACATACAATAATGTAGGTAACTTATCTCTCATCCAATCAAAAACATGAACTAACCAGTGTGTTCACAGATATAGAACACAATGAAGTTAATATTCAAATATTTCATTGCATTTTGCTTTTTTATTTTGTGTGTGCATGTGTGTGCATGGGAATACTCATGCCATGGTGCTCATGAGGAAGTCACAGGACAACTTGAAGGAGCTGATTCTCTCATTCCACCATGTGGGTCCCAGGGATTAAACTCAGGTCATCCGGCTTTGTGGCAAGTGCCTTCAACCACTGAGCCATCTTGCCAGTCTGACAACTGACCTTCACAATAATAATCCTGAATTTAAAAAGAGGCCCAGGCACTTCTTGTTCACAGAAGTTAATATTTGGCTAGCATAGCTTTAATTGCAACTGTATACTACTGTATAACGCCTCTGAAAATTTCCATTCACATGTGGGCTATCAGATACAGTTCTTCTTTTGCAACTTTGCCACTTTCAGTTACCCAAACATCAACTGTGGCCTGATAATGTTAAATGGGAATTTCCAGAAACAGCAATTCCTAAATTCAAAATAACAATATATCAGTGTATTGTTATAACTATTCTATTTTATCTTTTTGGTCAGCATTTACCAAACCTCACTTAAAAAAATCAAACATTATAAAACAACCAAACACTATAAAATATGATGATTAAAACAGACATGCCAAATAATTAACTACCTTTTAAAGACATGGGATCAATTTTTAGGCATGTGTCCTGTGTGTCATAAAAGAAAGGAAGTGAGCATCTGAGACCTGAAAGATCAGTCTTCATCCAGTATTAAATGTTTTATTCAAATATTCACATGAAATTTTCCATGCTACCCCTTCATAGCCAACCTGAGTGCATTGCCTTATTTATGCTTACAAGAAAAAAACAGAGTACATAAAGGGGTTGGTTGGTACTACCTGTGTTTTCAGGCATCTGAGGAGTGACTTGCAAGAAAGGATATCTTGTGTATACAAGAAGACTACTACATATTATTACCAGGCCATGCTTTCTCTTCTCTATGTAAATATATGCTAACTTATTATGTTCTTATAATAAAATAAAAAATTATTTTTGTTCTTTAATAGGTATATAGACATGAGCAGATTTGCTTTATTTATATTGCTATATATGTAAAAATTACACACACAAATACGTATATGTCAATTGAAATATCACATATAAAGAGCTTACAATTAAGAAAGTATTCAGAGGCAGTAAATAATTGCTCACCAATATGACATGTCTTTATCTGATAATGACAATAATATTTTAAATAATCATTCTAAGCATCCATGAGTACCTACTATATATTATGCATTGTGCAATGGACTTTCACCACCTATTATTCAATTTCTATAACAATGTGAGTTAATCGGTTAGTTAGCTTGTGTTACTAATGAATCACACTGAGTGGAGTGTTACAGGGACTTATAACAGCAGACATACTTTAGATACCACTATGGCATGGTAACCATGGAGACTGCCCTCAACTGAAAAGCTCTGGTCTCAGCCTATCTCAGTAGATCTCAGATGTATAAACTGAGTGTAGTGTATATTAAATAGCTCGTGTACAAAAAGAGGCCGATTTCAAGTAATATTGGGTACAAGAATAGTACCACCGACCACCATCTCTCCCATTATGTAGGGTGCCATCTTCAGGCCTACTCACAGACAGACAAAATAGTCCCAAACTGTAAAGAGAAGATCAAAAGGTCCTTAAAGACCAGATCAGAACACACAGCTCCCACTTCTTACCTCTCACCCCTGCCCTCCACCCTCCTACCACAGTACATCTACCAGCTCCAGACACATCACCTTACTCTGACCATAACACATGCACCTTAGCCAGCCACAGAAGTCTGAGCTTGATGAGTAAGGGAATGGAGTCCTTGTGTTGAGAAGCTCTTTAGGTCATGCTTCAAGATCATTAGAAAAGTAGAAGAAATCATAGTCATTTTTCACAAGACATCTTGAAGTAATATTCCTATTTTACGAATTACAAACCAAGACTGAAAAATAGCACACAGTGTCCAGCACAAAGCATATGTTCAATGAATATTATAAAAATAAACAAATAAGGTTGTGGATTGAACAATTAATGAATACTTAGATGGAACTTTGATTCAGGCCTGGGTCACCTGTGTCCATGGATGGACACTTTCCTTTATTTTACTACCTCCTAAACATAAACTCAAACAGAAAATGAAAGTTGAGGAATACCATTCAAAGCCAGCAAAATATGATTCTGCATAGCTGGCTTCTCCTGTTGTTGGCCTTGAAAGATCTATGAATGATGTGATGGCTTTAAGGCATGTATAACCATCTCTCCAGCTTCCCGTCTAGAAACAGTTTCCAGTCTACAGTGCTGAGAGTCTTCCTACATGAATACCAGAGTACAAAAAGGCCAAGATAACTACAATCTATAGTCAAAATATCTGAATAGGAAAATTTGGTCAGAACTGAGAATGATAGCTACAATACCAGCACTTGGAGGCAGTGGCAGGGGGATGGCAAATTCTACAA
The DNA here is from genome assembly GCA_028555095.1 of Dicrostonyx torquatus. Lineage (NCBI taxonomy): Eukaryota > Metazoa > Chordata > Mammalia > Rodentia > Cricetidae > Dicrostonyx > Dicrostonyx torquatus. The sequence goes on along the minus strand of JAQHUG010000042.1, from coordinate 6,001,289 downwards.
TAAATAAACATGTCAAAAGTTTCACAGAAAGAAATCGCTGCATATCTATGTAAAATATAACTTTGTGTTTTAGATAAATGAATATGTGAGTACAGAAACAACAACAACAAAAAAGAAAGCACCCAAATCCAGAGCAATAACCACTGAAAAGCTGTAGAATGACCAAGTAGTAGAGCAGAAATGGGATTGAATCCCTATTCCCATCAGCACTCACATGTCAGTGGTAAACAGCAGCTGCTAAGTGGGTTTAAGGCCCACATAACAGAAGGGAAAGCATGTCTAGTACTACAAGCCTAGCCAGTTATCTAGGGCTAGTGAGGTCATGGACCTGAGAAGAGATTCTACCGCTGCCACTATTCTAGACCAGCATAATCCCTTCCTACGTTCTAAATTTTATCCTTATCCCCACAGATAAGTATAGCTACCACCCCTCATCGGAGAAGCTTCTCTTTACACAGATGAAGAACATCATAGAAAACCACAACAAGACACGATGCAGAGGTCAACGGATCCAGGAAACCCTGTCCCAGCAGATACATCTGTAGCAGAGCTCCTTCAGCTAGGGCTCAGGGAACATGGAAGAAGAGGTCTGCTGTGAAACTGGCTCTCTTAGAAATGGCCGATTAAAGAAGTCCTGAGTAACACAGATATCAATAGACACGTCAACACAGGAAATGTGTTATATATATATAATTTTATATGTTTATAATTTAAGGAAAAACTAATGAGGACAGAAATGGAATGTTCAGGAAATAATTAGATGCTGAAACCAGTAAATACATGGGAAAAGGTAAAATTCTTTTGATAATTTTTTTCTCACTGATGAAGCTCTTTAAAAGGAAATTTTAATACAAAATCAGTAATAATGTATGGGGGTTGTAATATAAGTAAAGCATCTGAACATGATATGAAAATACTGGGAGGAAAAAGATGAAGGATACTTCTATATCCTTACATTTGGGGCCACAAAGGTGCCAATAAATCTTTTAAAAACTATTCATATAAAATATATTCCTTGATCTCAAGATAACAAAACTTAACATTGATGACAAAATTAATTTTTTATTTTTATTTTTAAAATAGAAAACAAACTATCTTTTATTATTACACATACCAATACAAGTCCCTCCCCTCTTCCCAGTCCCTTTACTTACTCCCCTCACCCCATCCACTCCACAGAGAGGGTAAGACACATTGCTTTGGGGAAGGTCTAAGGCCCTCCCTACTATATTCTAGGCTGAGCAAGGTATATGCCCAAAGAGAATAGGTTCCCTAAAAGCCAGTACATGCAGTAGGGATAAATCCTGGTGCCACTGCCAGTGACCCCTCAGTCTGCCCCAGTCATGCAACTGTCAACAAAATTCAGATGGATGAGTTTGGTCCTATGCTTGTTCCTTCCCAGTCCCGCTGGAGTTGGTGAGCTCCCATTAGCTCAGGTAAACTGTTTCAGTGGGTGAACCCATCATGGTCTTGACCCCTTTTCTCATATTCTCATTCCTTCCACTCTTCAACTGAACTTTGGGAGCTCAGTTCAGTGTTCCGATTCAGGTCTCTGTTTCCAACAGTTGCTGGATGAAGGTTCTATGGTGATTTTCAAGATATTCATCAGTCTGACTACATGACAAGGCCAGTTTGGGCACCCTCTCCTCTATTGCTTAGGGTCTTAGCTGAGGGTCATCCTTATGGATTCCTGGGAATTTCTCTAGAGACAGGTTTGACAAGATTAATTTTTAAAAGACCCCAAATACTTGAAAATTCATAAAGTATGCTTCTAAATAACTAAATCACAAAAAAAAACCACAAATGGAATTTTTAAACAGTTTAATTAAAATTAAAATACAACATAGTAACCTTTGTGGGATGGAGCTAACAAAAGTATTAGAGGGAAATTCATAGCATTGTACTTACATTCAAAAGAAGTTTTCAAATCAAATCAAACGTCTAAGCTTACACCTAAATAAACTTGAAAGAGAATAATAAAGTAAGCTGAAATTAAATATAAAGGTACAGTATAAATTTTATAGGAGACAGGAACAGAAAAACATAGAAGTAAATGAAACAGAGCTCTCGGTTTCAGACATAATTGCATCCAGCTCACAGCCAAATGAATGCATTCTCCGGACATGTTATCAAGCCATGCTCATGCAACGTCATCACTAATTACCAAGGTGTACTCTTAGGCAAAGTTCTCCCCATTTATCCTTATTCATAAGAGAAAATCCATTTTTCTTCCCGTTTAAGGGAAAAGCCAGCACAAAAAAGAAGCCTGTATCCTCTAATCCAACTGAAAAGCAGAACACTCCGCAAACAAGAGCTTTCTGCGGGATACATACTTAGCTTTCTGTGCTAAATATGGCTTGCCAGGAAAAGGCTGAGCCTTTGGGGACCGTGTAGGTGATACTTTGAAATGAAGCAAAGGACTGGTTCCGCCTTCCATCTGAAAGCAACGTTTTCTCTCCGTCTCCATGCGTGCAACTAAAGTGCCTTGCTTTAAAAAACTGTTTGGATGAACCATTTTACCACTTAGAAGACCCTGCATCACAGGCAAAAAAAAAAAAAAAAAAAAAAAAAGGAAAGATAGACTCCAGCCCAAACACCTAGGTAGCGGTTTTAAGACCATCATGGGTGCTCAGAAGGAGATGGTCAATTCTCTTAAGTTTCACTGTCTCAGCTGCTAAGTGACTAAGCACCCAAAGCTGTTAGGTCCTCCTTGAGAACAAAAGAGCCTGTCCCAATACACACTATTTTAAGATCCTCTGTGCATGCTTGTGAAATGCTTTTATTTTCAGACACTCCAGCTGGAAACCTCCACTGACCACACAGCGGTTCACTCTGAAAACTGCTGTCAAGAGCAAATTCCTTGAATCTATATTTCTTCCTTCGACAAGACCGAGTTGTTATGATTTTCTCAGCGAGGTGTGGCAGCTGCATCTGTACCAAGGCACAACTAGAGGAAACTCACGCAGCTCAGTGGTTGCACAGTTTATACTTAACCATTGGGCAAGTTAAGCATTTCGGTCTTGAATTCCAGTGTGGCCCAAGGAATGTTAGCTTGTCTCTTTTTCCAAATCTGTGGCGTTCACACAACCCAGTCAAGTCCCTTACACTGGGCTTCGTATAATTTCCCGTGTATTTGGAGAATGTTTTGTGTGTGGAAACTTGGTAAGCTCATCATTATTTGGCTTCATCCAAGCTCTCCCTTGTTAAGTTCCATATCAGTGAGTTGTTCCACTTCTTCTGTCTAGAAGTCTTTTTCAGACAGCCCTCTATAATTTTGACTATTCTTTTTCTTTGTGTAAATACAATTTAATTAATAATAACTACCACAGGGGGGTGCATCCACACTCAACAGCTTCAAACAAAGGAAGGCGCTGATGACCTTGCCTGGACTGGTTCTCCACTCCAGCTACCCCAGAACCATTTGAAGGACTCAGCCGTTAACTCCTTGGTTATGACGTTCTCTTCAACCACAGAACCACTACCTCCTTTGCTAAATAACCTAATAGCTTCCAAGACCTCCAGACATATATTGAACTGACTGGAAACAATATCTCCCATACTACTAACCAACAATGACCCCCTATTTCTAAAGGAAGACTGATGGAAATCATGATGTTTCCTCTAGAACAAACCTTTCATGCTAGCAAGAAAGAAACAGATATCTCATCTTCAAAGGTGACCTTCAGTTAAATATAATGAGAACCATGCCCAGCAGTTTTCTCTGTTACTTTTTGGTATCCCAAAGCTCTTTCAGAACCTTATACGTCTATCTTGTCTATAACTCTATTCTGATGAATAAAAATTCTGCTGGTTGAATGAGTGAAATTCATTATTTTTAAGACATGGTAAAATATTCATAGCATACAACTCTTCTTTTTCTTCTATGAATTTGACTCCTCTAGATACCCCACATAAGTGAATAATATAATATTTGTCTCTTTTGACAGGCTTATGCCCTTTAGCATAGTGTAAGTTTTCACTAGTATTATACCATGTGCCATGGTTCTCATTCTTTTTAAGGATAAATAACATTTTTGTAAACCATACATTTTTGGTTTATGTATTTATCAGTGATAACATGAGTTGTAAGAAAAAGTTTTTTATTATCTTACTGTTGACAGACTTGCAAATGAGGTTTTCTGCTTTATAGTAAAAATACCTCGAGGCTTTTAAAAATGTGAAGTTCTACACTCAAACTCAGAACTACACAATAGGAATACACACAGTAGGTAGAATCAACCATCTGTATTTTCAGAAAATCAGTGTGGAATGATGGCTTCCAGGGAATTGAACCTGCCTGGGGTAATAAGAAAATAAAGAAATGACAGGCACAGGCAAAAATAAATAAAAAATAAAAAAGTGGTATTGGATAATCTTATCTTTCTGCTGAAGAGACCACAGCAGTCTAAAAGTTCAGCATGTTTATTATATAAAGTTGAACAGGGAAGAGGGGTTATTACCTATTACTGAACCACAATGCAAGGTTATTACATACAGATAGAGACAGGTTTAGCTAATCTCAGGAGGATCAATCTCTATCAGAGAGCAGTCTTCAGCCATAAACATCCAGATGAGAAAGTTATGGAGTACATTTCTGCACACACTGTCACCATCCAAGCATGAACCAGAAGAGAAGACTTTGCCCTTTCCCAGTGAGCTTCACTCTCAGGAAAAGGCTTTGCCATTTTCTGCATAGGTCTGAGGTTCTGGGCTCCTTGTCTTGGGCATGTCCATGTCAATAGCACATATTTATTCAGGATTTCACTTACTCATGGAATTTCTGCTCCATACAGCAGTGGCCCAAGTCCATATTAACAAGCAACTGTATTGTTGTCATTACCAATAACAAGAGCAATATTAGTGAAATGACCTAAGCACTAGTCACTGCAACACCAATATATGCTTGACCATTTGTCTTAGTTAGGGTTTCTACTGCTGTGAAGAGACAATGTGACCATGACAACTCTTATAAAGAAAACATTTAATTGGAGTGATTCACTTGCAGTTTCAGAGGTTTAGTCCATTATCATCATGACAGGGAACATGGCATCACACAGGCAGACATAATACTAGAGACGTAGCTAAGGGTCCTACATCTTGCGGGCAACAGGATGTCAACTGAGACACTGGACAGTATCTTAAGCCTAGGAAATCTCGAATCCCACCCTCACGGTGACATACTTCCTCCAACACAGCCATACCTCCTAATAGTGCCACTTCCTATGAGATTATGGGGCCCAATCACATTCAAACTACCATACCATGGGAAGTTGCATCATAAAGAATAAAACAGGGCATGAAGAAGGGGCATGTGTGAAGAAAGTGGGTGAGTGATTGATTCTGAAGCATTGTAGCTGACATGGCAATAAGGAAATCCTGGTGGCAGCAGATGTTAGAACAGCACGGCTTCACAGCATTTTGTATGTTTGTTTATGTTACTACAAGCCCAAGTAATGCTAGAAGGTGAGAACTGCTTCTTAATTAATGTCTCTGGAAAGATTTTGAGCATACAATAAGAATAGAAAAAGAACAGCCAAGTAAAAACAAGGATGAAGGCCTTGTGTAGACAACCTCTCTGCTGAATAATGTATTCTTCTTCAAAGATAAACAGAGACAAGTTTACCATAGATTTTCACACAACACAAGATAAAGGAAAGGTCAAAGCAAAGACTAAGATGGTACTCAGAGACAATTAGAGAAAAGTGACCACCTCAAAAGGATGCCAAAAACACGGACTTAATAATCAGAGGCCTCAAAGTATAATAAACAGAATACAAGTGTTAATTATAGAACTACTCCATGACAAATTAACTCAACACATTTCAGGGGATCAAGAAAGTGAATTCTTCTCAGACCCATGACTCTGAAACAGAAGTTTCTAATTAACAAGCATTTCTCCTTAACCCAGTCATTCAGGGAACCGTAACCTACTACTACTGTCCCATCACAGCTTCAACAGATTGAGAGTCATGGGAGGAGCATTTTTTAAATTGATTTTATTGAGCTCTACATTTTTCTCTGTTCCCCTCCCTGCCTCCCGTCTCCCCTTCAACACTCTCCCATGGTTCCCATGCTCCCAATTTACTCATGAGATCTTGTCTTTTACTACTTCCCATGTAGATTAGATCCATGTATGTCTAGGAGGAGAATTTTTATGAGCTGGGTCTGGAGGTGATTTTGATTAGTTTTTTTTTTTTTTTTTTTTTTTTTAGGTTTTTCGAGACAGGGTTTCTCTGTGGCTTTGGAGCCTGCGCTGGAACTCGCTCTTGTAGACCAGGCTGGTCTCAAACTCACAAAGATCCACCTGCCTCTGCCTCCCAAGTGCTGGGTTTAAAGGCGTGTGCCACCACCGTCCGGCCTTGATTGGTTCTTTAAATATTAGATCAATGTATGTCTGAGAGGAGAGGAGCATTCTTTATGAGCTGGGTTTGGAGGTGATTTTGATTGGTTCTTTAAATATTCCATTGGCAAATGTTGATTGTATGGAAATATGCAACTTCAAAGAGGACTGAAAAAATATTGTCTCCTTGATTTAAGAGAAAGGTAAAATAGATTAGAGAACAAGCAGTCAGTGTCCAGGAGAATGAGTTAAAAGTCACAGAAAAATACAAATCTGGTAATTCAGAGACAATAAAGAGAAATAAGAATGAAATAGACATAACAGCCACAAACAGTGAAGATAAAACAGAAAGATGTAACTGGGATGCCTCTTATTTTCCACAACACTGAAGAAATGCCAAGGGGCCAAGTAGTAATGGAAGAGGTGGGGATCAGGAACTGAGGAAGGATAATGTGTGGGTATGGACGGGCAGTATGGAGTTTATGAGAATTTGTGGTTATGGGATGTATGTATTGTGCTGTGTATATGTGTGTAGGTGTCTGTACATGGAGTATGTGTTTGTGTATGTACTATAGGAGTTTGTGAGGGTTTGTAGTGGTGTGTGTATGTGTGTGTGTTATATAGATGTGGTGGATGTATGAATATGGTTTGTGTGCTGTGTAATATATGTGTGCATGCTGTGTGTGTGTGTGTGTGTGTGGTGCAGTGTGGTATGAGTATGGAATGGTATGTGTGTCTAGTGTAGGGGCAAGTGTACACAGATGTGGGAGCCCATGTCTGATTGTGGAAGCTGGGGGAGTCCTGCTCTATGTTGCTTTAGCTCTTTACCTTGAAGCAGGGTTTCATTGAACCTGAAGCTATGCAAGTGGCCAGAAAGTCCAGTGAGTTTTGAGAAAGGGTATGTTTATCTGTTGTTTGAAAATGTTTCAAAAGTAGAAACAAAAGCAAATATAGAAAATAGCAAATTCCTAACTAAATTAAATCAAAAGATATAAGTAAGCAACCAAATGCTAAGTCAAAACCAAAGTCAAAAGTATATGCAATAAAAAGATACCCGTGCCTACGATGTCATAGAATTACTTTGCAATTTGAAGGAAACATATAAATAAGGTATTCAAGACTGAATACAAGCAGGTAAATAAAGAGTAGCTTTTAAATGAATCAAAAATATCATTCTAACAAACAGTTTTCCTCTACAACACGATATAGCAACAGATCTTGTGGTGACATCTTACTTGAAGAAAAATTTTACAAGAAGAATCAACTTGTAGGTCTAGAGGAATGGCTGAGAAATTAAGAGCATTTTCTGCTCTTCCAGAGGATCTGGTTCAGTTACTAGACCCCCACATGATGGTTACAACCACCTGTAACTCCAGTTCCAGGGGATCTAATGACTCCATCTGGTGCCTGCATGCATGTGGTGTACATATGCATACTTAGGCACACATATGTAAACATAAAAATAAAAATGAATGATTTAAAAAAGAATCAACTATTTATTCATGTGAATTGAAAGAATAAAGTTCTTAGATATACAAGAATTCACAAATATTTGGCTCAAGTAGAACCTCACAAAAAGAAATAAAGACCAGAAATAAAAATTTTGCATGTATTATGTAGCTTAACAATTTGTTAAGATGGCAGAACTTACTAAAAGGTTGTTATCACAGATAACCATGGTAATCATCATCACCATCATCATCTCATCATTATCTTCACCATCACCAGTATCACCATCACTATCATCATCACCATCATTATCATCACCACCATCATCATCACTATTATCATCACTATCATCATAATTGTCATCACTACCATCATGATCATTATCATCACCACCACCTTCATCATCACCATCATCATCGTCATCAATCTCATCATCATTGTTATCACCACCACCATCATAATCATCATTATCATCACCATCATCATCGTCACCACCATCAGCATCATCATTGTCATCACTATCATCATCATCATCATCACCAACATCAGCATCACTGCTATCATCATAAGAAATAAGAGGAATTTTCAGAGGTAATAGATATTGCAGTAATACTTTCAAAAATAAGTAGTTATATCCAAATTTATGATATTACATGCAATAAAAGTATACAGATTTTGGTATATTAGTCATATGTTAATGCCATGATGCTTTAAAAAAGAAACCTCCAAAATTTCTCATTTCACAGCATATTCCACATAAATGGAAACGAACCAAAATTCTCAAAAGCAGGAATCTGGGTAGATAAAAAACAGTGTGTAACATGAGGGCTGGCTCGTTGGGGTTACTGTCCCCAAAGAAAATCACACAGAGAGTCTACATTAGGTTATTAACTGATTGGCCCATTATCTCAGCCTTCTTACTAGCTCCCATAAGTTATATTAACCCATTGTCAGTCACATAGCCAGTACCTTCTCTCAGCTGGGCTGCTACATGTTGCCTTGTTGGAGATCTGCGCAGGAATGCCAGGGAAGCTTCCTGCTTCCCAATTTCTCCTGTTCTCC
>JAQHUG010000042.1:5899640-5982083 GCA_028555095.1 Dicrostonyx torquatus | reverse complement strand
AGCATAGAGAAAGTTTGTGTAACCTTTAGAAAAAAAGATTGAATAATGAGAATAAGAATGTCCAGAGAACACTGGACATTAAAAAGTTAACTCTGAGCTTTTATAGCTTGAGATTGACATTTGAGACCCAAAGGCAGAGACACAGTGTTATTCTTCTTGCCAGGACCATGAAGCGGCTGTAACAAACTAGACAGCCTTGGTGGCTTAGAACCATGGACATCCTTTCTTTCATGACAATGGAGGCCAGGAGGCCAGAGCTAAGGTCCCCACAGAACTGCATCAACCACAGAGGAGTCCATTCATTGCCTCTTGCTTTCTGCTATAGCCATGTGCAAGCCCCAGCAAGAGCAGGTAAGTGGGCGGGCACATCCTCCAAACTTGGCAAGCTTCTGTATGCGCTGAAACTCCTGTTGCTGCTCTAAGAAAACACTTAGAGAAATCTGGATTACTTTTCTCATCCAGATTCTCAACTGAATCTCACATCCATAGTCTTTGTCCTTTCTGCTACAATCCACCCATTGTATGGCTTTTGTGAGCTCAGGGGAAAAAAATCTAAAGAATGAAAAGCTTACTTCCAGATGTTAAAGAAAGAACTCATGAATGAAAAAAATAAAGGTACAAAAAGTATTGGTTAAAATATTGACAGATAAAATATTTTCTAAATTTTTTTAAAAAAATACCTTCTTTATACATTTTTTCTTCATATTTTTTATTTAAAAAACTTACTTTTCATTATACATACCAACCCCAGCTTCCCGTCCCTCCCCTTCTCCCGTCCCTCCACTCACTTCCTATCCCCCATCCACTCTTCAGAGGGGGTAAGGGCTTTCTTGGGGAGTCAACAAGGTCTGGCATACCAATTTAAGGCAGGACCAAGCCTCTCCTTCTCCTGCCTCCTCCCCCATATTAAGGTTGGGCAAAGTGTTCCACAATAGGGAATGGGCTCCAAAAAGACAGTTCATGTACCTGGGATAGGTCCTCATGCCACTGCCAGCGACCTCCCTCCCCCAACAGATCTGAATGTGTTACCCACATTCAGAGGGTTTAGTTCAGTCCCATGCAGGTTCCCCAGTTAATAGTCATAATCCCTGAGTTCCCACTAACTCAGGTCAGCTGTTTCTGTAATTTTCTTCATCATGGGCTGGAGAGATGGTTCGGCTGTTAAAGGGTGGGCTCACAACCAAAATTACACACACACACACACACACACACACACACACACACACACACATATATATATATATAAAACCTTCCTATCTTTCTATTCAACTAAATACAGCATAATTATTCTCAGTTTAGGATGTTGAAAATAACTACACCGCACTCACCTCAGTTTAGGACTAGCTATGGGGTGCGGCATTTAGAATGAGGACATAAGCTATGTTCCCTGAAAGTAGCTCTCTCCAGGATTAGCTCTCTTCATGGTTTATGATGTAAGGCACAGGAAGAAAAGTGCCAAAATTTTCCACTTTTGATTTTGAGGTGAGCATATGAATGTACAAACTGGTCAAAATCATTAGATTATTTTTCAAAAGAGAGACTATAATAGAAAATATTTCAAGGGGAGGAAAAACCTTCTATCTATACCTAATGTCATAAACAAAAGGTTTAAATGTACCAAATCTATAAGCATAAAAGCTTAAACTATGAAATATTTAAAAATGACTGATGAGCTGATGGACTTCACTATGCACAATAATGTCTGTACACTAGGCATGTGGAGAATCCTTGAAGCATTTATGTAATTGTTATTTATGTAATGGCTTCTAGAAGAGCTTCGATTCCAACCCAAAAAGCATGAACATCTCCTGATATCACTTAATGTGCCTCACATCTGGACTTTCAGTAATATGAATGCTTCAGTAATTGAAACAGCATGGTACTGGCATACAAAAGAAGACAACAGAGCAGTATATCACAAGAGAGAGCTTAGAAATACGCTGCCAATTTCATACAGTCAACTGATCTTCAACAAATATGCAAAGAACACAATGTAAAGAAAGAACGGATTTCTGAGGAAGTGGGGCTACGATAGTGGATATCTTCATTCAGAAGCGAGAAACAAGGCCTCTAACTCTCATCAGCCACAATAATCAACTCTAAACAGACTAAAGACTGAAACTGAATACCTGAACCTATGAAACTCCTGGAAGAAAGCATATGAATGCTTTTGAACACTAAAACTGGCAAGAACAGAAAACGAAGGCAAGGAAGAACAGCAGCATACATTAAACCATAAAGGAAATAAGAGTCAAAGCAAAGAAATGACCAAAAGAATGGAAGAAAGCATTTGTCAACTATATACATGACAAAGGGTCAAAATCCAGAACTCCAAAAAGTTGAGAGCAGTAAATAAATAAAATAACCTCTTCTAAAAATGGGCAATGGGCTCAAATTCCCTCAATAGAAGGCATAAAATACCAGCAGGTGTTTATGTAATATGCTCAACATTACTCAACATCAGCGAAACAACAGGGCAATGTTGTAAGGAGGCTGTTAGTTTGTTTTCCAGTCACCCAGTAGCTCAGACCTGAAATAATCACACAGAAACTATATTATTTAAAAGCAAGCCAAGTGGGCAGGGGTGGGGAACTTTCTGGGCATAAAGGTAGGCCTTTAAGCCGGTCTACCCAGTAGGTGTGGAGTTCGGATCCACGTGGGTGCCAGATGAAGATGGACACTAAGAAATATTTTACCAGGAAGCTTGTGGCCTACCAGCAAGGTTTCAGCATGTCTGTCTCTGGCAATGGCTCCAGGGCTTCTCTCTGACTCCACTCTTCTGGCTCAGCCATTAAAGGCTAGGCTCACAACCAAAAATTCAGTTTAGTTTTTCCCACTTAGCTCTGTTCTACACTATCGGGCCAAGCCAGTTTTTTATTAACCAATGGTATTCACAGCATACAGAGGGGAATCCCACATCAGGTCAAAACCATAGCAAGAAATGATTTACAATCAGTAAAAATGGTTTTTACCAAAAAGAGACATAAAAATAATAGCAAGTACTAGTGAGGTTGTGGAGCACAGGGAACCCTAACACACTGCTTGTGGAAATACAAATTAATGCAGTCATTGTGCAAAATATCACTCAAGATCCTCATAATATGTAAACGAAGACTGCTCACTCATTTCCTGGCTGCCCAAACCTGAATAATCACACAGACACTATATTAATTGCAGCACTGTTTGACCTATTAGCTTAGGATTCTTATTAACTAACTCTTAAATTTTAAATTATCCCATTTCTATTAATCTGTGTATCGCCACAAGGTTGTGGCCTACCAGTAAGATTATGGGGGCATCTGTCTCCTTTGGCAGCTATATGACATCTTCCTAACTCCGTCTACTCTCTCTCTCTCTATCCCTTCCATCCAGGCTATATTCTGTCCTATCATAGGCTGAAATAACTTTATTCATTAACCAATAAAAGCAACACATATACAGAAGGACATCCCACATCAATATTATGGAAAACAGAACTACCATATGACTCTACACTCCAACTACTAGGTATAGTATAAAGGAAATGAAATCAATGTGTGACTAAAATATCTGTACTCTTACATGTGTTGAACTGATATCCACAATTTTTAATAAATAGGAATAGATAAAGTGTCCATTAACCTGTAAGGAGATAAAGAAAGGTACATATTCATAACGGAATACTGTGCAGTCACAAAAGTGAAATCCTAGAATTGGCAAGACGTCTAGATCATTAAGAAGGCTTAATGTTCTTGCCAGGGTTGCACATTTGATTCCCAGCACCTACTTTGAGCATCTAAACCACTTGAAACCCCACTATAAGCCTCCTCAGGCACCTGCACACACACACACATGGCACACACACATTGATTATGGTACGTATATGTACACATAAACCTAAAAGTAAATCCTTTTACTTTCCTGGTTTCTGCAATAACTCTATGTTATCTACTTACATCTGAAGACTTGGCGCTAGGAACTGTTAATGAGAGAAAACATGTGGGGTTTGTCCTCAATATAATCTTTTTTAGATTCAATCATTTACTTTTCATCATCAAAGCAAAAGAGGCTATCAATTTCAGAGGGGGTATGGGAAGAGTGGGAGAGAGAGGGCATGGAAGGGGCTGGAGCATTAAAAAATTATTAGAAATAAGTTTGCCACTGAAGGGAAAATAGTTTGAACCCTGTAAAACACTGAGACAAAAGCTAAGTAAGTAACAAAGCAATGGAAAATTCCCATGTACGTGACCCTCTAGCCTTAACCTTGTTAAGATGGAACACTCCTCAAACTGAGATGCAGTCCACGTCAACATCATAGCTAATTGCTTTGTGAAAATGACAAGCTTATCCTAAAATCTGATTGTATTGCAAGAGGCTCAGAATAACTTTTTAATTTTTTACATCTATTTTAGTATGTGAGAAGATGACGAAGGCATCACGGCCATGTGGTGCTCAGAGGATAACTTGCAGGAGTTGGCTCTCTGCTACCATGGCTTTCTCCTTGTGGTTCCAGGAATTGAACTGTGGCAGCAGGCCCCTTCAGAGAAGGGCAGACCAGGGTCCTTAAACATTCTAGTTTCAGAACTGACAACAAAGCAGAGTATTCCCAGCTTATGATGCTGGCATAAGGATCTGATATGGAACAGGGAAGCTTGCCCCTGCCTCCAGGAATGACAGTACATCACGTCCACACCTCCGGAGCCAGTTGATGTATGACAAGTGTGCTCGGGCCATGCAGTGGTAAAATATACAGCGCTGGTCACCTCGAGAGCTACACATAGTAGGGGACAGCCTCATCCTGTAGCCTCACATAGTACACAAAAATTAACTCAAAGTAGAATCAAGATGGAGATGGGAGCACTTAATTAAAACTTTTAGAAAAACACAAGAGGAATAGTTTATGACCTCATTTTGGCAAAGGATTCTTATGACATCAAAAACATAAGTAATGAAATAAGAGCATATTAATTATATTTTTTTTAAAAAAATCTTTCATACTTCAGAGAATACCATGAGCTTGAGAAGGCAATTAGGTGGTCCCACCCCATATAGTTATTTACTATTGATAGATACAGAAAGAGGGAGATTGTTACCTTTCAACTGTGTTCCCCCTGGTGACCCAAGAGCTCTAATGGAGATGGACCTGATTATAATAAATGGATCACAAAACCAACCCAAAAGTCATGAATCTGGGAAAGGGACTGATAGAGATCAGAGTGGAGTTGATAGGGCTGGGAGGGAGAATAGAGAAGGTGTGGAGGTAAGAGTGATCAGAAAACATTGTACGTATGTATGAAACTGTTCACCAAGGCAATTTAATTAATATGCTCAAATGAAAATATTATACATGATATAAACTTCTATCTACACAGGGCTCCTGTTATTCAATGTAGGAAAACAAATACACCTTTAAAACCTAAAGGGCACAAATATATTTCTCTTATCCCCTCAGCATCTCATTCCCCTTAAGAAGCAAGTTCTTAAAGACATGTTACTCTTCAAAGTTTGTAAGTCCCTTTGCAATGAAGTATGCCCCAAGTGTTCGTTGCTTCTCATAGCCTTATCTAGGCAACTGGCATGTGCTTTCAAAGCTAAAGAAACGTGAAATAATATACAGAATCATCAATATCTGAAGCTTCTTGCATATCTTATCTTGCAAAGGTCCTCACTCACCACCTTCCAAAGGGAAAAAAAAACCACTCCCCCTTGTCTTGCTTGCATGCTGCTCGCTCACTCTCATTCTTGCATTCGCTCTCTCACCCACTCTCCCTACACAGAGCTCCAGTTTCTTCCATCTCTAGTCACTCTCTTTTGCAAAGCTACATATTATGTTGTGTCTCCCTTAACTACTCAAATGCATATATTCTTGTTGCCTCAAAATGGCTTATCTTTTAAAGGTAGGAGTTCCTAATTTTACTTCTCCTTTAAACTTTGAATGTATCAAGTGCACCAAGGAAATCAAAGAAATTTTTGATTGATCAATATACTACTTGTTTGGCTTTGATGTTGTCTAATACAATGTCACTGAACTGTTAGTAGTATTTGAAGTAGAGCTATTGTAACATGAGGGTCAGCTTGTTGGGGTTTTTGTCCCACCCAGTACCTCACAGCCGGCAAGCCCCAAAGAAAAATCACACAGAAAATCTGCATTAGATTATAAACTGATTGGCCCATTAGCTCAGGCTTCTTATCAGCTCTTGTAACTTATATTAACCCATTGTTCTTATCTATGTTAGCCACATGGCTCAATACCTTTCTCAGCGAGGCAGAGTCACATCCTGCTTCTTCAGTGGACTGGGCAGGAGTGGGGGAAGAGCTTCCTTCTTCCCAGAATACTCCTGTTCTCATTGTGCCACCTCTACTTCCTGTCTGGTTTTCCCACCTATACTTTCTGCCTGGCCAATCAGCATTTATTTAAAACATGAGTGATAGAATACAGAATTGTCCCCCACCATGCTATGAAAAAGATCACTTTTGAATTACATTATTACTATAATTACCACTTTTTTAAAACACAGAAAAGTCTAGAATCAAGTTTTATTTAAAATAGCACTTTCATTTCTACCAGAGAGCAGTTGGATGGAGAAGTTCATCATGGATTCTAAGCTGGACTTCTATTTCTTGGACATAACACTTTCTGGGCCACTCAGGCAGGGTATGCTATTTTGGTATGACTTTGGATTTATGTTACAAGCAGTCCACTGTTTTCAGTGCCTAGGCCATTTGAAAAAAGGAAAATTCTTCTTTGATGTTACAGGCAGTTAGTGACTGAATGGGCCTAGCAGCCAGGACAGCAGTGTTGGTGTTTCCATAATGACAAGCCTAAAACAAAGATTTGAGAACCTGACCTGGAAGGTGAACCCCAAATAATAACCAACCTAAACCTCACTTGAATATAAACTAAATAACACCCTGAGGTATACAGTTCCCTAAGCCCCTCTCTTTCTTTATAAACTCTGTTTGTCTTTATTTTTATCACTGTTGTTTTTAATACCCTTTGGGTTTTCCTAGTTCCTATTTTAAATTAAAAGTGCCAGAAAAATACCACAAATACTGCCACTGTGCTTATGGTTTAGCCAGAAGTAGTAAGCAGTGGAAATATCAAGACACCATAATTAAAGTCTGTCAACTTACAGTACTTGCAGGATAAAAACACAGCAGTAGTCAACGTGGCCTTAACACAGACTGAGTGTAAGGCCCTGGGTTAAAGTCTTGGGAAAGTATATATACAAGGAGAGAGAGAAGAACTGGGAAGGATAAAGGGAAAAGAAAAATTTTTCTGTTTGCATATTTGTGGATGATTGAAAGAATCTATTAGCTACTAATATCAATGCTTTTCCTTTTACACATTTTTGGGTCAGCATTGGGTAGAAGTGGAGCTAAATTTCACCTTTATTCCCTGCCTTTGTCCAGTATCTTAAAGATTATCATAAAAAATAATTTCAACGAGTATGGTCAGGGCCTAGATGGAGAGATGGCTTTTCATGAGGACCCAAGTTCAGTGGCCAGCATGCACATATTAAGCTGTTCCCACTGCCTATCCAGCTCCAGAATATCCAATGCCCTTTACTGCCCTCTGCAGGCACCTGCACTCTGTTATACAACCCTACACATTCTCTCTCTCTCTCTCTCTCTCTCTCCCTTTCTCCCTCTCCCTCCCCCCCCCTCTCTCACACACACACAATAAAAAAAAATCTTTTTTTAAAAGGTATGATCAATGAGACAGGGCATGGGACATTTACAACTAATATCAACTTTGAACTGATTAAGAGTGAATCCTAGAAATTTATGGCTCCAGGCAGATTTTTAGCATAGCCAATAAACCAGGGTACTCATCAGTTATTGTGTTATCAGGATCCTGTTGTCTGTGACCCCAGTGACAGATAATTTTGGTTCCAGAAACTAACTCAGGAAGAACAGATTTAGGGGGAAATGGCAAGTTTTAATTCAGACCTGATATGTATTAAAATGTGTTCAACATGCAATAAAATCATCAGAGACTGGGGAAACCTTGGGAGCAAAACAGGTGTGAATTTACTTCATAAAGGTAAATGAAATCTAGGGGGAAGATGCTGATAGAGCTGCCCATGGCAGCTGTTAGGTGGATGGGGTGAAACTAAGCAGCCACAGTGAGCTCAGAGGCAGCTTCATGAGTGTGAACCGCTGCCTTGCCAGGCTCTGTGCTCATCAGAGCTCTGCAATTCTGCTATACTTTGGGTGTCCTACAAACAGTATATGTGTTAAAGACTCAGCCTCTATGGTGGTGGCATTGGGAGGTGAGAGTGGGGCATATAAGAGAAATACCCTCTTAAAGAGTTAAATAGGATTATGGGATACACACATACCACACACACACACTTTCTTTTCCTTTTTGTCTTCTGGATAGTATGGTAAGTGTTTGGTTTTTTTTCACCTAGCACACACTCTTTCCATATGTTGCTGCTCCTGGGGCCAAAGCAGTGAGACTACTTGACTACTGGAACCTGTGGAATTAGGACCTGAAGTAAACCTATTTTTTTTTTTGCAAGCTTATAGTTGCAAGTCTTTTATTATAGTAACTGTAAGCTGACTAATATAGAAAGCTGGTAGCCCATAATGGTATCATTGTTGTAACTATGATTCCTTATAATATGTAGATAGGCAAGATAGTTAGAGACTACTGAGTCATCATTTGAAAAGACCCAGCTACAAGTGGCATCTCATGGCACAATGCAAGTCATGAGAATTTAAAGTCTTGAAAAATGCAAGATTTGGGGGCTTGGAAGCTTCCAGAAGAACACATGGATGTCAGGAAATGTGCTGTCATATAGAATCCCTGCAAACTGCCAAAGCTGCAGTGGAGACCCTGGAAAGAAAAAGGAGCCAGAAACACTCAGCGCTCACAAAGGAAAGTGTAGACAACAGGGAAAACAATCTCAAGCCAGTTAAGTGCCCTGTCTCCATGACTGTAAAGCAGAGCTACCCAAGCCTTTGGGAGCCCACATCTGCCACAGTGTGTCCAAATGCTGGACATGAAACTTCAGAATGTAATCTGCCTTACTGTTTTGGTCTTGCTCTGAACTTATCCTACTTTTCCTATTTGCATTGTGTTGTCACTGACTTTTATAAGCATTCAACTTTCTTCTGCATCTTCCCAATGGCTCTCAGCTGAGTCCCCTTGAGTCTCAGATAGATGCCAGTTCAAATGTTGAGAGATGCTGGAGCATTAGTAGTTGGGTAACTCTCAGAGATGTAATGAATGCACGTTGTACTGTGATACAACATGACCCTCTAGAGCCAGGGATGGCACATGATGTTAAGAGGCTCCCATGTGTTAAAGGCTTGGTGCCCAACTGGCACTACTAGGGCAGAGTAGAATGCTTGAGAGGTTAGCCCTTTCTAGTAGGTCCCTAAGTCATTGGGGTTGTACTTTCACAAAGCATTGTATTTCTCCAGAACTTATTTATGCTGCATTTTGCTGTCTAGTTGATAATGTAAGCAGTGTTTCTTTGGCTGCCATTCCCTCCAGGAACTCCTGCCTTGAAACTGGACAAATGCAAAGCATCTTGATCATGAACTGGAACCTTCAGACCTATGAGCCCAAATAACCTTCTTCTTTTTATCAATTAAGCATCTTGTGCATCTTGTATAGTGATGATTATACTGTAGTAATGATTACAAGTCTAGAAGGCTTAATAACTGTATCCTTGAGTCTATGCTTTGTAAGTAAAGTTGCATGATATATGTCTAGTATGTAAGGAAAAGAATCACCTATACACACATCTGCCATTCTTGCCTCCCTAGTGGGTGCTGATGCACACTCATAATGTTTCAAGCTTAAACTTCTAGTGAATTCACTGTATGAGAAGGTAGCAACGATACAACACAATACAAATGTTTTCTACTTTAAACTGAGTAAGGGAAGAAAAAGGAAAAAACCAACAAATTGGTGCCAACATGGTAGACTAAATCCACTTAAAACCTGAGAAAGTTTGAAAAGGAATTCTAGACAAAAAAAATACAGAGTTTGACACAGCTTCTTGCTGTTTGCTGGTGCCTTGCCACAGCTCCTTTAAAAGAGATTTTCCTGATTCAGCTATAGCAGGAAAAAAGCCATGGGTGCCTTAAAATGCTGACTTTTTGGGCTGCTGACAGTGTGAACTCTGACTCTTTCAGGCAGGAGGTCTGGTTACAGAGCATTTGAGTTGGGTTTGTGAACAGACTGCTACAGCTTGCTTAATAGCAACGTGAACCAGCTTTGTGCCTAGAAATGGGCAGTGTGCGGCAGCTCAGAGGTACAAGCTACTTCACCATGTTGGACTGTGTAGAGCTAGCAGGAAGTACCGTATATATCACAATAATTGCACAGCTTGCTTTAGACTGGGCCAGCAAGCAAAAACTACCATATATACCATAATAATTGTGAAGCTTAAGTTTTAAGAATTGCTAAGCATTTTAAGAAGCACTTCTGGTCAGAAAATAATTATAGATATGCAATAAAGACAAATCCAGATTTTAAAAAAAAGAACTATAAATGGGTCACAGTGTTAGATAAATGTATGTAAGCTTGGGAGAAAGGACAAAAAGAGTATAGCGAGTTGAAAAAAAAAGTAAATTATTTAAAGAAAAAAGTCTTTAAAGAGACAGAGTAGAGTACAGTCATAGATTAAAAGGAGTAAAGAAAAATAAGCCACATAAAGATGGACTATATACAGTGAGTCTAGATTATGTATATTATTGTGTTTTCTTTAAATTTTTTGACTGTGAAGGAGCTAAGGACAGCGAGATATTTTATTATATGGGCTGCTAAGCTAAACCAGCATGCATATTATAAAAGTATCATGATTTTCAAATGTGGGTCTAAGGATATGTTGCTTTGGCAAAGTTCTCTTATTTCCATAGAGGATGAAAACCTGTGAATTGCTTCCAGACTGGTGTGGCTTGACAGAACAAAATCCCCTAAAGGGTTGCCTTGAACACCCTCAAAAAATTACTTTACCCAACTTCAAACTGACGTGAACCTAGAACACAGGATACACTATGAAAGACCTGATTTACAGTGCCCCCAAACAGCAGGAAGCATTATGGACAAAACTATGCCCATATTCTCAAATATTGTTTATAATTGTTTGTTTACATTTAAAACGGGATATGATGTAGATATGAATAATTTGCATTGGTAAGGATCTTGGTTTATTGATACAAGTTAAGGTCAATTTTATTACATATATGTATGTATTTCTGATCTTGATTAAGTTATTGTGTTTGTGCAACTCATTTAAAAATGTAAAGTATAATTAAGAAATATAGGTTAATAGATAATCATCTACAATAGTCAAGCTTGTAATCATGTTAGTTAGATTTTCTAGATGTATAGAGATATATTTCAGTTAGATAGGTATTCTTTAAATCTTTCAGAGACCTTCAGAAAATGGCATTTAAAAATGTTTAAAAACTGCAGACTTTTCATGGCAGTGAGACACATATGCTCCTGGCAGCACCAATCTACTTCAAGAGAAAGATGGACATAAAAAAGGCTCTTTATAGAGTTTGTTAAATGAACTGGACATGCAGGATCCACAGAGAAATGACTGTTGAACTTGCCTAAAGGTGAGATAATCCTTCAGGGTTCCTGCTTCATGAAAGAGTCTGTGAGACATTATGCAGGATACAGAAGAAAGAGACTGAACTGTATTTGAAATTTCCTGCTTCATGGAAAAGTTTGCCAAATACTATGGGCCTGTAGGCTGAAGATGGATGCCCCAATGGTACAGAAGAACTTTGGGTGACTGTCCAGGTAGTGAGATGTCTCTATCAATTCTAGAGTTTTAAAAGTTGCTAACAACATACCTCCTGTTTACTTAGGTAATATTATATCTTTCTGGAGTCTTTGATGGAGTTGAAGAATATATAGTAATAATATAGTTTTCCTTAGTTATGATAAAAGATAAAGTATATAAAAATGTTGTAATTGTAATTATTGCTTAATAGCTGTTTTGTTATATGTAATTTTACTATGTTAAAGTTAAAGCCTTCTTTTTTATTTAAACAGAAAAGGCGAGGTGATGTGGGAGTCCCCTCTGTGTGCTGTGATTATCATTAATGAATAAAGAAACTGCCTTGGCCTGTTGATAGGGCAGAACTTAGGTAAGCAGGAAAGACATAACTGAATTCTGGGAAGAAAGCAGAGTCAAAGAGATTCTATGGAGCCCCCACCAAAGTCAGAAATGCTGGAACTTTTCTGGTAGGTCTTCACCTCATGGTGATATACAGATTACTAAAAATAGGTTAAACTAAGATGTAAGAGCCAATAAGAAGCTAGAGCTAATGGGCCAAGCAGTAATTTAATTAATACAGTTTCTGTGTGAATATTTCAGTTCTTTGCATCTGGAACAAACAAGCAGCTTTCTCTGCCAGCATTACTGTTAAGTTTGCAGGTGCTTGTTAGAGCAAAATCAGTTCTAAGAGAAAAATGACAAGAAAACCAAAGACTTTTTCTTAGTCGAGCTGCTTCTTTATAATAGCAAAACACTTAGAAAGAGATGGTGATGGAAGAGAGAACAAGGCAGTCCCAGGCTCTTTTCCTACTAATCTTCCATACTCATCAATAAGCTAGCTACATTGCTGGTTATGTGTGTGCATATCAATTCACACATGTGTCATATATACAGATGAACAGCGCAACTGAACATATATTTGCAGTGGCCCCCACTGTTCTGGTAGGAGTAGAACACACAAGACTTTGTGAGGTATACAGTAAGAGGTTTCTGAATTGAATATTTTAGAATTTGAATTTAAAGCTGACATTGTAATACAACAGCATAATCCAAAATCCATGCTAGTAATTTGCAATTTTAATTGTTTTCTTACTTAGAAGGATGCTAAATAGCAAATAAAACATTGCCAAGACAAGTGGAGAAAGAAAGGAGGAGAAGCATTATTTTTAGTGGTAACATTTAATGCATTTTAGCAGAAGCACTTGCGTTTCAGATTTACTCTGGGCTCCCAGTCATGGAGTTAGTCCAGGGAGGGTTATTAGCACAGATTGTGCAAATACAGTTCGGTTCCTGAGGTGGAAGGCTGGACTTTCCATGCTTGCCTCCCAACAGGCAGAAGACTAGGACTCTAAGGGACATTGCTCATTTCCCAAGTCTGCCCTTCTTGATGCCTGTCCAAAGACTGAGGACTGAAGAAAGATGTTGAATGTGGAGGCTGAGTGGGCATTAACTGTCTTGAAAAAAAGAATATGTGAAGAGTGACTAATATGAAGCCAGGTTTCAGAAGGTCAGGGAACGAACAGAGAGAAGTTAGTTCCTAAAGCATAATTTACACCGTCAGAAGCTGCTGGGCCGACTGACAAGCCCATGGAGATGACGTGTGCATCTTGCTTTCCACTGTGTGAACAGTATGAAATGTAAAATGCAGAGATTGTGAGAGAAGAGAGCTCAGGCTGGTGGTATATAGTTCAATGGTGGAGCACCCATCTAGAATGCACAAGGTCCTAGGTATAAGTTCCATTACAAAACAAAAAGACACACGAAAACCAAGACTAATACTTAAAATCTTGAGCAAAGCACTCCATGCAGAACAAATCATCCCTTTAGCATAGATAGTAAACTTGAGCAGAACCTTCTAATTTTTTTCCTTTCTTTTTGATTTTTGTTTAGAATTTTATCATTAAGGGAAAAATGCTGCCAAATATGTCAATGAACACCACAGCAGGCTATCCTTGGCACTAAGGCAGTTTTGGTCTTATTTCCAGGAGTAGTTGTAGGCCGTAAGACACTAAACATCTTCAGTCTGACCTTGAGATCATATTGTATCCTACAATAGACAGCTGCCTGTTGCAGCCTAGAAACGGGAATTCCGTCTGTGTCTTGAGAAATTGTCTCTTAACCCGAGGCCAACTGGCCCATATGGGACTCGGATCTACAACCGCTGCTTCATTAGCAGCTAATAAGTTAAAAAGCTCAGAGCCAGAGAAAAAGGAAATTCCTGCCTTTATGATCCGAGGCTCAAGGTTAAGGCATTAGTCTAGAGAGTGAAACTGGCTTGCAGAGAACCAAAACACTCCCTGCACTAATAAAAACACAAACTGCACAAACTATGAGACATCTTTGAGTGATTATACCTAAAAACTAATACCGTTTGTATGGAGCTCATTAGATTTTCAAATGTTTCCCAGAGTGTCATATTATAGCCTCCTACTCAGAACTAATTCCTGGTTGTGGCTTTGCCTTTCAGCAGGTTTACTGATTGCACAGGCAAAGCCAGAGTGGGAGCAAATGTGTTTCTATGAATTGCCAGCACTGGCTACCATGATCAGGAGGCTGTTTCTACAGTGTGAACAAGTTGGGATTTCATCTCAGCAGAAAGCCACAGAATATGACACTCTTGACAAATGAACCAGCTTATTCACTCTGGTATAAGTTGGAGCCAACAGATTTAAAGAAAAAAAACATTGAGGGAAAGAGCATTATTTATATCTGAGATAGTCTGGGAAACTCATTTGACATGCATGATAATACTTGGCTCAAAATTACTTGAAAAATCAGGGTATCAGGCATAGTAGGTCATACCTGTAATCCCAGAATTTACAATGTAGAGGCAGGGGGATCAGAAGTTAAAGGTTGTGTTTGGCTATACAGCAAGTTTGAGGCTAGCCTGGACTATGTGACCCTATCTTAAAGAAAAAAAAATCAGAGATCAGGAGATCTGTCCTTTCATTAGCACCTCTTGCTTAATAACCTGATTCAAGGGAGAAACAAATATCTACCCTGTGCACATCCATCAATGCCCTTTCCTTAGCCAACAGCAAGGGCAGAGTCAATGATCGGGTCAGCTCTACAAACCTCTTGTATTCCAGTAGTTTATCCCAGAGCCCTTGCCATTTGCCATGTTTTTCAGAATGCTGGTTAGATGTTTTCCATGCCATAGTGGGTCCTACTGAAATTCAAAATTAAGAGAATTATGTATTTGATTAGAAGTGAAAATCTACATATGCAAGTAACATATACTGTTCAAACACTATTGCACATGAATTATACAATCACATCAAAGAGAAAGGGAGAAGGGAATGGAGGGGGAGGGGGAAGGTTGGTGGGTTTTAGACCATCTTGGGGTGTTCATCTGTAATTCCAAATTTTCTAAAGAGTGTTGTGGGCAATATGTGTAAACTGTTGCTATTGTTTACCTCACCACCCATGTTTCCCTATCCATGGAATAAAGAACAACAGTAGCCCGCCAGGCTACATCGGTCCCTGGCCCAGTGTAATGTTGATACTGATAAACTCTATACAGTGCTCATGGAATGGGCTCAGCTTTTCTGGCCTCAGAGATCTTAGCACATGAATAGTTTCTACACAGAAAGTCTAACCAACTCAAAATTTTGTGTGTATGAGAGAATGGGAATAAGAAGAAACAAACAAATAAACAAACAATATGACTTCAGGCTTTGTCATTCTGTAAAAGTATGTGAAGAGACAAGAAAATGACTGTGTGCTAATGAAACATTCTTAGAAACACTGTTGCTTGTAGTAAGAAATTAACTTGCACAACAGGGTGCCAAGTGCTGCTTTCCAAAGATGCTCACATCAAGATGGTCAATCAAATTCTTACTGAAGGATGGGTGGAGAAGAGAGGGCAGGACAGATGGAAAAAGCAGCGACCTTTGTGAAACCATCACTGTTTGTGCTCGGATTGAGGAACATTCCCTGTTTTCTCTGCTATTTTTTTTTCAAGTGCCATCAGACTGAGAACTCGGGGCACCTTGTTTGGTTGTGAGTAAAGAGTAATTACCATCTGCACCCCATAAATGTGAGTTAGCCTGCACAGAAATAAGCCACCCAAGCCATGACAAACGTCAAAATTGTAGACATAAGGAGCAGAGCAGAAAATTGTAGCATGACAAAATAGCTACATTTAATTATGTGAAATTACATAGAATTTTCATCTTCTGTAGAGGTACTTTATTTAAACTTACATCTAAAGGCACGTCTTTTGGGTAATTCAAGTTTCATTGGATGTGAGGAAGTTTATAGAAAAGGAACAGAACTCATGGTTTACATCACAGTTTCCAATACTTAGCACTTTTTCAAAGTTCTAGAGTCACCTTTCCCTTTGTGAGAAAAGTTTTAAAAACTCCAGGCCACCTGATATCATTTTCTTGCATCCAATACTGCTTGTCTCCCAGTCTGTAGGGAGAAATTTCTGTCCTTTTCTGTAGAATAAATGTCAATCTTGGGTTCCAGCATCTACTCAATACTATCACTTCTGTATTAGTGTCCCTCCATTCAAGGCAGTGTAAGCTCCTACAACTTCCCTTGGCAGCCCTGATAGCTGCGCCATCCCAAAAGAGAGACAATGTTGACCCAGTACTATTCTTATCGAGATAGCTGTTCTCTGAGGCTGTACGGCGACAGGATGGAAACATCAATAATGTCAACTGCACAACTCAGTGAGCATCGCCACATAGCAGCTCCCATGATCCCTTGCAGAGAAAAACATCAGCATGCTTTCTGTGATACAATCTCTGGTCTTCTGCCAACAAGACATTGGCTAAGTCAGGGACTGGGAACTTAGGGTCACTCTGAGGCAAAATGTGACTTGATTCTCTTCTCTAGGGATTAAAAGTGAAATCACAAATAGCTAAAGAAAGAGGAAAATAAGATTGAGTTGGGCATCAGAGAGTTACGGCTTTCCCGGTGTCTCCACACAGGCTTCCTTGGAGTGCATCTCTGGCTTTGGAATCACCTGTGATTTCTCCCTTATTCAGAGACACATTTCAAAGCAACTTATAAAAGTCTCAGCCTACATAAGATAACTAAATAAATTTACAGTAGATTAAAGAAGAACTGCTTTAATTGTGCATCATCTAAGACCCCTGTGCACATTCTGTGGGTTTGCTCTTTTGAGCCACTCTAGACCCGTAACAAGCCAGGGGCTTGATATTGTCGACAAGCTGGATCCTCTCTTTTCTTCCCATTTGTATCCAGGACTTGTGATTAGTGTGCAAAAGGAGAAGAATCCCAGAGACACAAACTGAAAAGTTCAGCTCACTTTCAGCTTCTAAGCCTTACAAAGGCTCAATTTTCCAGACTTGCCATGCAACGGTTTTGTTAGCTGACTGTTTCTTAATGATCATTCAAAAAATTTTCCTGAAGCAAAGAAAAAGTCCTGTGTCTCGTGGGTGTGAGTGCCCTGTTTGATGACAGAAAAGGAACAGAAGGGAACTCCTATTGTCAGCACCAATTGTTTTCCTTCTGCATAGTCTTCTAAAGAACATGTGAGCCACACTTCATCTTGGCCTTCATTAGTAAGTCTAGATAAAACACTTTCTTAAGAAGAAACAATTACCTCTTTCAGGGAAAGTGACTTGACAAGCATACTTTGTGGAGACACCACCTTTCTCCAGTCTTCCCCATGCCAATACACCTACATCTATTTCTGGTTCCAGCCATGGGCCAGGACAAGGAGCCTGACCTAAGCTGGATCCATTAGGCCCATTATTCTCACTGTGGGAAACCTGGAATTAGATAGACAAATAGTGAGTTTGTTCATGATGGGAAACAAAATAAGAAAGCCATTCTTCAGGGAGCAGAGTGCAAGGCAATGAGTGACTTGAAAAGAAGTCAGTGGAGGGACAAGAATGAAGTTGGCTTACAGTGCAGAGGAAACATGGAAGGTCCAAGAGCTGGAGGGAAGGCCAGAGAGGGAAAGAGCAGAAAAAAATTCATGGTGACTTTCTCCTTTATCAGGCTTAAAGTTCTTCATAGAACTGGATTTTTTAGAACGAATTCCACCTTCCTGAAACCAACACAAGTGGACTTCTCGTCTTCACAGTGGAAAGTTTTAATAGTCATCCATTTCTTCGGATAAAAATGGGAAGACTGAACAGTAAGTAAGGTGTTAACATCAGGATGCTAACTTTAGTCACAGCTGGCCCTCAGCTCTAAGGTTGAGTTACCAACTTGCTTTTTTTCATTCAAATCATAATTTCTGTCACAGGAAGGCCCATTGTTGCACACTGTGCCCATGGTGATGAGTATATCAGGGACTTCTTCCTGCTGGGAACGGATGACGCAAAAGATGATGACAGTATCATGGGAGAAACTCGGCACCGAGGCACAGGCTCTTTAAGAGAGGCTCCTGGAGACACAGTCTTATTTAATTTTCACTTCATTCAAAGAGAGTTAAAGTTACTACCTTGTGAAAACGATCACATGATACAGCTGAAACTAAGTCTAATTTCTGTAATTCAGAATGGAAGACCGAGGACATAAAGATTGCTCATTGGACACATAATCAGGGCTTAGTAGCACTGAGTCCCCCTTTCAGAGTCCTCTTATCTACTACCAGCTCCTACCCCATCTCCCTTACCAGTTAAAAGCCAGGTACATGAAAAGACTGGGCAGTCAATCAGTCTGGCTGGGAACATGGGTGGGTGAGACCTAACCTTTGGGCAGCAATCTTTTGCTCTGAGGTAAAATTTCCACAGACAAGAATTTTTCAGTAATTAGCACAGTATTTTAACAAGACTCTGGAGCCACACAGGCTTGTCTCTCCCCTTCCTGAGGAGACATGATGATTGCAATAGAGAAAAGGGTTGCTTTCACGTATAAACCCAAAGACAAAACTGAGGAGCCCACAAGGGTACATATCAAAAGTTAAGAAATGAGAAGCGTTTAGGGGAGTAAGTCCCAATCTGTGACAGAAAGGGAGGTGGGGGAAACATGGAGAGGAGCCAGGGGTGTATTGTTCTGTCAAACTTTCTGTGAAGCTGACTGCATCATTGAGGGAAGGGATGAAGGGCAAAGAAGGGCAAGGAGTCTCGCTGCCCTGTGGAAGGAGATGCTGCCCAGCCAGAGGGCAGAGTGGAGCCATAGGGTCAGGGAAGCCAAGTTCAGACAAATGAAGAACCCCAGACCATGCCAGGCTCCACAGCTGTGCAGGGCTTAATGACACAGCCTACTACCCTGCAGAGGGAGACTGGGATATTGTCTTCCGCAACAGTCAGGAAAGAGTCCTCTCACTACAAATACTGAGGCAATCTTAGAGGGCAGGACTGATTGCAAAATATTTGAGAGAACAAATAAAAGACTTAGACAAATGTGGTGAGGGAGGCAATAACCCAAGACTCCTGAGAATATACATATTCTTAGCCAAAATATTGCCCAAGGACTAGAGTCATGGTTTTCTGACATGAATTCTCTCCGAGAACGCACTTCCTCTGAGGACACTGTAGGAATCTACTGTGTGCTCCAGCGGAGTGACACAGCAAGCAGCTGCAAGTTTTAGCGGAGCTGTGGAGTCCCATACTGATGGCGCAACCAGGTATGTTTTTATTTGTTTGTTTTGTTTTTTCTATCAAGAATGGGAACTGAGGACCGATGTTCAAAGAGCTATAAAAGACCCTGCTGGCAACTTCCTCCAGCAAAACAGACCTGCCCAGGGCAAGGGACACAGCAAGAAGGATTCACAGGCCAATGAAATGATTCTGCTGATAAAGCCTAACAGCCTGAGGTCAATTCCTGAGCCCCACTTAATGGAAGGAGAAAAAAAAAAACTTCCACAAGTCGTCCTTTGTTTCTTATAGGTGCACTGTGGCATGACCCCACCCCACCCCAATTTAAATATAACTTCAAACTAAATAAAAATGATCCATGGTATCCAGCAGGTTTAGAACAGTGAACCTGTGGCTGAGCGGGTAGGTATTCACATCTGCCATGCCCATTTTATTCTCCATTTACCCTTCAAATCCATCTCTAGCCTGCCCAGCCCTGTTTCCAGAGGGGCTGGCATGAAGGGACAGAATCACCAGGTCATGGCTTCCATAGGCAGACAGGTTAGTTGAATGGGAAGCACCAGCAGCCTTGAGGAATTAGGAGGGAGCCCCAGGAACATGGATCCTCCCCGGCCACGCTGTTTTATCAGTTGTACCTTGTCTTTGTGGTCACATCTCATCTGGCAGCTTTCCCCTCTTCCAGGGTCCACTGTGGCTTCAGGCTATGAAGCTTATTCCTGGGTGCTCCAACCTTTCATTCCAGTTCCTTTAACTTGCTTATATCTTTATCAAAGCCCCTTTATTAAGCTCCATTCAATTAAAAACTATGAGTGTGACCTTTCCCTTGTGCAGTGATCTTAAATAATGAACATTTGCATCCGAGTAGAATGGGCTAAACTTACACAGCCTCTGCTTTGGTATTCTGTAGAAGGTGAATTCTTTCTAGGACTCTCCCTTCTGAGTTTCTCCAGCAGACCTCTGTGGGTGTTTATATGCATGTGACAGCAAGAAAACTACTGTGTTTTATTTACTGTTTTTGAAAAAAATAAACACAAGGAAAACAAAAAGATTCCCTAGTGCTGACAGTTCCCACTGAAGAACAGAAAAACTATGCAATGGAAAAATTCAGCAATATTGGGTAACGTATATACTAGGAGGTACTCCATTCTATTAGTAAGTAACATACATGCTAACAACTGAATTATGTCTTAGTGTGGAATTGCTCATGTATGTCCTCTAGCACAGCTGCTGTGCTCTCAGGATTCCTTTACAAGGAAAGTCATAAGTAATAATCACTATAATCGCAAGAAATAGTAGTTGTAATCAATATACACATATAATTTTGAAGCCTGATTTTTCCACTTAAAGATACATAATGACCATGGTTTCCATGCTTCCACATAATTTCCATAATCATTACTTGCAAATTCTGCATCGTATCTGGCCACATGACTACATCCTGAATCACAGACCACTACTGTTCTATTTTTTTCTTCCAAGCAGTCGTTCCATAATCTATATGAAATTTTACTGTGCACAAAATAACAGGAAATAAACTAAATAGGCCTGAGTTCTTTCCCTAGGGGATTATGCTAAGTTGGGTCTTAGTTTGTTGTAGGACCAAGCTGGCCTCTAGGAAGAAGGAGCCCCATGGAGAAATCTCTTCTCTGAGAAAAGGGAGCTGGAACCCAAGCTCAGCCCAGTACCAGCACCTGTGTCCCAGAGACAGACAGAGGTTCTGATACAATGGTTGACAAGCTACTTAATAGTCATGACATCATACAACTCTATGAGCAAATACCAGTGAGGTTTTGGGCGAAGCGTAGTTCACTATTTGGGAGCCATTCGTCTCCATGGGAAGAGAATGGATTCTTCTGTTCTGGAGACCTCCGCAAACCCAGCAAGAACTAGTGTCAATCAAGCTCATCCTGTAAGCAGATTGGAGGGCTGCTTCAGGGCACCACACTACAATGGGCCTTGTGGCAGGAGTGACACGAGGTGTCTGTCCTCTGTAGCTGCAGACAGTGTATATGTCTTCAGGCAGTCGGAACCAGAAGGAAGCATGAACTCAGTACAATCTTCTCAGACGCCAGGGCTTGAAATTCCCCCAAATAACTGTGGAAAAACCCTTGAGGAGTTAGCCAGCTTTGGGGACAGATCCCAAGTGGGAAAAACCTTGTGAGGATAGCTAGTTGTAGGGACAGAATTTTTTTTTTTTAAATACCACTTATTGCTAACAAAGCTGTCTTAATGTCTCTCCGCATAAAAGAAGGCTGGGAAGATAAACTGTGCTGTGTAAGTTTTACACTAGGTGCTGAGAACACAGGCCCTTCTTTGTTCTCCAACATCCTGAAATCCTCATTTAAAAAATAAAGACATTGGGGGTGAGAATAACCATTCAGTTCAACAGAAGGAGGGCCAATCAGAGTTTATACAAAGTTTATTAAAAAAAACTTCATACTAAGCCGGCAACATTAACATTCTTCGTAAAACAAAATTTCCTAGGTCTGTGTTTGAATTCTCTGTTTAAGGTTAGCGACAGTGCTAAGATCTCATGACTGCAGGAAGGGACGTCATGGGAACAATCACCAATCAACAAGGTCTCTAGAGGACAGCTGCTGAAGAGCTGCTCACTTCCCTGGGGGGAGATGGCAGTCCACAGCATTCAAACTCACAGTCTGAATTCACTTATTTGATGGCGAAGACACTCAATATTAACAGAGTATCTGCAGCTAATTTGTGTGTCATAGATACAAAAAGGAGAATTAAGCACAAGACAAAACTAATCCCAACAGTGGAGGATTTCCCCAAATGTACATTATTGAAAACACGTGGGCTTCCCTCTTCGGTTTCAATGTGTGCTGAATTACCAGGATGGTTGAATCAGGATGTTCTCGGCTGCAAGCTGCGGAAGCCCAACTTGAACGAAGGTAATGATGACTTATTACAAAGACCTTGACGTGACCCCTCAGAATGTAAGCTTGGAACACTGCTGGGTGACCCTGGTAGAAGAGGAGCCAGCCTGGAGTGTGACAGCTGCCCCCTTGCCCTGTCACTGGCGCATGACAGCTGCGACCTTGCCCTGCTCCTCTTGCTCAGGACAGTACAGGTTTCACCCCCAAGGCAACTCATAGAAGAGTTTATTTGGCTTTTAATTCCAGGAGGATAAGAATCTATGATCGCGGAGTAAAGGCATGGTGGCAGAAGCAGGAAGCTGAGGGCTCACATCTTGAATCACAAGCAGGAAGCAGAGAGTGCAAACTAGAAACAGCTTGTCTTTAAATTCTCAAATCCTGCCCCAATGCGGGCCATACTTCCTCCTACAAGGCCACACCTCCTACGTCTCCACAAAAACCATTACCAACTGGGAAGCAGGCTCTCATATGGCTAAGACAATGGGGGACATATTATTCAGGCCACCACAAGCCTCTTACCAGAACAGTTTTGAATGAGCACTATATTCTGTTTAGCCCACATACATACGCACTTTTAACACACAGTGTTGTCTTAAGAGCCCTTTAACAGATACACTTCTTTTTTGTTGTTGTTGTTGTTGTTTGTTTGTTTTTCAAGAAGGGGTTTCTCTGTAGCTTTGGAGCTGGTCCTGGAACTAGCACTTGAATATAACAAATACACTTCTAAATCTATCTGACAAAATAGACCAGAAACAGAGAGAAACAGTGTCTATCTTCTGGGGATTTCCAACGGAGCATCTCTGTGGGGCCTGAAGGATACTGTGGTTCAGCAGCTGATGGAGTCCGGTGCTGCACTGATGAGTTAGCCTGGACACGCGCGGTTCACTGTATTAGTGGCATGTCATATCTCTATCATTTGTTTCCATAATAAGTTATGGCTCACTGTATTTATAAACTAAGAATCAGCAAAGCCGGTGAGGCCACGTGGGCATGGGCTGTCCTACTGGATGGCAAGGGTCCTGGTGCTTTTGCTTTGTGAGGGCTCATTGGATGTATTTTTATTCACCAGACAGCTAAAAATACTGTGTAAATTACCTTTAGGCTTTGTGTATGAGGTGCATATGAAATGTAAATAAATATTGTGTTTCAACTTATATTCCCTGCAATAAGATATCTCCTATTTATGAAAATATTTCAATCTCCTAAAGTTTTGAAATCCAAAACACTTAGGGTCTCAGAATTCCAAATGAGGAACTAATAGTGTCATTCTTCTGCTGGAATTAGTGGCAAGTGCTCTGGAAAAAGACACAATGTCAATACATTAAATTGATTGTGCACTTTAAGCACAGGGAGTCACATGCTACTTGGGTGCACGCTTGCAGTTCCACTCCTATTCGCCAGTAACACACCGAGAACCTGGCATGATTCTAGGTCACTCCAGGCTTCTATGGAACCACCAAGGTCCACAAGGTCACACTGTAGACTCTGCCCTTCTGGAACCCATAAAACTCCTGGGTCTGGAGGAACAGGATAAATCCAATGATAAAAAAAAATGGTGTGTGTTTGTCCATGTGCATGCTCATAGATGTGCCTGTGTATAGAGGTCAGAGGCCAAACTTAGATTTTATTCCCCAGGGGTTTGACACAAGTTCAGTGGGCTAAGTTTGGCAGGCTGGTAAACCTTGGCTACTTACCTCCACTGCAATGGAATTCCACCCTTGTGCCACCATGCCAGACTTTGGTTTTACACAGATTCTGAGGGCTGAACTTGGATCCGCACGCTTACACAGCAAGCATGGTAGAAAATGAGCTGTCCCCTGTCTCTAGGCCCAAGAAAACAGTTTTGAACCAATTATTCTCTTTATAGTTTCTGACTATGGTGAGAGTTTTTAGTCCAAGCAGATCTCCATCAAGAAATTAAAGAACTTTTAGCAAACCAATGCCCTGGTAAGCCGTTTGATTAAAGCGGTGGGTTATGATACTCTAGTAATGAAGACCTAGTCTGGCAACACTAGGAGGCAAAACTACTCAGTTTTGCAAAAGTATTCCCTCACCCCAAAGAAAGAACCCAGGCAGCATAAAGTATTCATGGCCATTATGGAGGCCTTAGATGCACATGCCACAATTACACTAAAATAACTTTACCATCATAGGATAAAATAAAATGAAAAAAATTAACTTTATATTCCTCATTGGAGATGTCTACTTTTAGCTTTCTTTCTCTGTGTTCTTCTTTGTTCTTTATTTTCCAAGTCTTATGATTCCAGTTTTCTATTTGAAAAATTTCAAGCCTATGAATTTACTGCCCCCAAATCTCAGCTGACCCATCTGTGAGCGAACACTCTAAAGATCTGGTAACTGCTTTCCATTTCCGTTTTGGTTTCACAGTTACTAAGCTGGGTGCTTTATTATTTCTAAGAAGCTGGAATATTTGCTACTAATTCGGGACGTGGTGAGAAAATAAGGTGCATTTTCATATGTTTTCCTTTGGGGAGCATAGAGTTCTTTTTCTTTTGTGCCTTGGGATGTGATTTAATGCTTTGGCTGCAGCTTAACTATGCAGATTTGCCAACCCAACCTTTTGCTTATCTAACTGAAAGTCCCGTACGATGTTTTCTTCTGACCGTCTTATGTCCAGACCTTCAGTATTTATGTCTTTCTTAATTTTTAATGTTACCCTCTTAGAATATAAAGGATTTAATGTCACACCTTCACTGTGGTATATTCCTTGTGTCAACACTGAAAATATAGTTTCCTTTCTCTATCTTGATTATTATGAATTTTGTTGAAATTTTTCACCTTCCTTGTATTTTATATTTTCTGTGCTAGATTGTGTGTGCATGTGTGTGCCTGCATGCATACACGCATGCTCCTATGTGCACACACATGTAGGAGCCAGAGGTCAACATGAGGCAGCTTCCCTCCCTCTCCCCCATGTTTTGAGACAGTCTCTCACTGAACCTGGTCCTCTCTGAGATTCAGTGAGACTGGCAGGCCAAGCAGCCTCAGGCAGCCTCTTCTGTCGGCCTCATCAGTGCTGGTTTTATAGGAGCACACCAGCATGCCCATATTTCTACATGGGTACAGGGATCAAACTCGGGTCTTTGTGCTTGCCGAGAGCACATCACCAGCTGAGCCATCTCAGTATTCTATGTCAACATTTTAGCCTTTCTACATCAACTTTCATGAAGACTTTACCAGATAAGCAGCCTTTAAATGGGCTTTGTTTCTTAACCCAACCTAAATTCTTCCTGATTAACCAGGGGTGTATCCTATTCCATCCATTGTCCTATTATTTCCTGTGGCCTTTCTTTATCTGCCCTCCCCCAGCCCTTTTTTCTCTTGTACTTTTTTTGTTGTTGTTTTTAATACTGGCTGTGTTTTCTTATAGAGATTGTTGCTCTGTTAACTTTGCATTTTAAACTGTAACCTGCGCCTGGCTGTTGTGCAACTCAACTCCTGGGACAACATGAAGAAATATCTACTCGCCCCAGAGAGGGAACGAACAGACCAAAATAAAGATACTGCTACTGTCTAGTTTAGTGAACCAATACGTTTTATTGGGTTATCTGAGTATGGGTGAGAGGTTACTTACAGGAACAACAGAGATAACACAGAGATAGCTGGGTGACCCTAGCTTGGGTGACAGCTCATAAAAGCTAGAAGCATGAAGCACACTGCAACCTGCAGGCATCTGAACAAGTTGGAGAGTAACTTTTCTAAGTAATTCAGTTGCTTTGAGCCTCTCTCCCAGCTTGAGCTTCTTCAAGGTAGCTCGGATTGGTCTGAGAGTATTTCGCAATAGTTCTTACTGTTTATATTTGCCTGTGGTGGGGAGAGCTAAAAGGGTCAGCTTCAGGGATTTCTAAAGCCTCTGAGTTATGTATGTTATGCTTATGAGCTTAATAGGCTTCCCTGCAGGATGGAATGTTTCACCTCCCCACCTCTACATGGAATATCCAATGTCTTTAGCAGCTGCCCTGCAAAATGGGGTGTTTCGCCTCCCCTTAGAACATCCTTTGTCTTAGCAAGCTTCCCTCCAACAAGGACAGTTTTATTCCCAAGGAATAACTGCTACCCAACACTGGCCCAGTTCACATACCCATTATAAATTTATGGAAAATTAATAAAATATAAAGTATGCAATGATGTGTAAAATAATATACTGGTTTAAATTCTATTTGTGGTTAGTTTTTTGTTTGTTTGTTTGGTTTTTTTTTTTTTTACTGAAAGTGGACTTTTTCCACAATACATTCTAATTACAGGGTACCCTCCTGCGGCTCCTCCCAGTTTCTCCCTACCTCCCCAGATCCGGTCCCTTTCTATGTCTGTAAGAAAACAAAGCAGCATATAAGTGAAAGTAATAAAACATAAGATAAAACAAAACAAAACCAATAGGAATAGGACAAGACGAGCAAAGGAAAAGGGCTGGAGAAAAAGCATAAGAAACACATAGACACAGACACACACACATAGAACATGTTTTATTTTAAAAAAGTGGTTTTTTGCAGTTATATAGTGATGTGGGATTCCCCTCTGTATGCTACGAATATGTTTAACTACCATTGGTTAATAAAGAAGCTGCTTTGGCCTATAGTAGGGCAGAATATAGCCAGGCTGGAAGAGATATAGAGAGAGGGTAGGTGGGGTGAGAGAGATGCCATGTAGTTGCCAAAGGAGTCAGATGCTGGATTCTTACTAGAAAGCCACAACCTCATGCCAATACACAGATTAATAGAAATGGGTTAATTTAAGATGTAAGAGTTAGTTAATAAGAAGACTGTGCTAATAGGCCAAGCAGTGTTGTAATGAATAGAGTTTCTGTGTGATTATTAGAGTCTGGGAGGCTGGGAATGAATGAGCAGCCTATGCTTACAATATAGATGTCTTTGTCTTGAGCTTCACATTGAATATTATCTGGTACAGCTAGGGCCTGCAAGGCTAATTAATGGAGGGATGGCATTCTCAAATACTACACTTAGTACACAGACTATCTTTCGAAAGGAAAGTTAGAAGAAATTAAATCTTGAGTAGCTAAGGGAAAATCCTCAAATACCATTGAGGTATTTGAGAAAATAGTATTAAAAAACATGGTAGTGACTAATGAAGAGGGTCATGTAATCCCAAGTAGAATCAACTGAAGAAACAAGTTCAACTGGAGACATCCTGTTCTCATAGGATGTACTTAGGCAAAAAGTGGCTGACTATGGCACGGCTCTTGTTCTGCTGGACCAGGGGAGTAGAAGAGGCCTACTCTTGGGCTTGCGGGAGAATAAAGAGCAAAGCCAAGGTCTAGACAGTTTTGGCATCTTAAACCCAGGATGTTCTGCTCAGCAAGCCAACTGGACTTGCTCTTTTCCAAACTGTGGCTGAACCTGCATCTCTTCCCATCTTATCTGCACAGGGCTTTCTATTTTTAACCCAAGGACAGGGCTTTGTTTTCAAAACCTAACAAACTGCTGGTCCGTGCACAGAACCTGTAGTAGAGGCCCTATTCTGCCTCCAAGTTAGTGACAATTTACCTGTTACCTTTCGTAGCCTTCTCCAACTATTGGCAAAAACAACTAGGGTGCAGCCTTTACAATTACAGTCCTAAAGAAAAGTACATATCTGTAATTATAAGGAAATATTCTGTTTTTGAAACAGGAGGATCCAGTTTCGCTGCTTTGTCATGGACCTTTCTGCCAAAACTTGAATGGGGCAGTTGTTCGGGGACCGTGGAAGGGAAGGAGAGTCAATCTGCTCAATTTCCAAGAGCAGGCCAGGGTGGTGTCTCTGTGGGGGAATTCCTGAGACCGTTTTCAGATCTTTTAGAGCTACGAAGAGGGGCAGAGAAGGCAAAATGAGGCCTGGCCAGTCTCCCCAGGAAAGGGTCCACCTGGCAGAAGTCATCGCTGCTTGCTAATGTTTTTCTCTTATCTACACGGAAATAGAAATTGGAATAAAAAGAAATAGAATTTGTTTTGCGAACTCTTGGGGCAGGGGAAACACCCACAATTGTAGCTAGAGCTTAACAGTGTTCTAGTGAACAGAAGCATGCTCTCCTGAGTTCGCAAGGAAACCAGCAGAGATGATTCAATCCCTCTAGTCTAGCGGAACCAGGTCCGCAAGTAACCTTCTTTAACCAAGACGAAGCGATGGAGAAAAACATTCCAAAAGTTTTGCCAACTCAAAACCATCTTGACCATAAAGAATTAAACCAAATACAATAAAGAGAAAGCGTCAGCATTTCTAGAATAAATATTTTACTTTAACTCAAATTCAGTTAGCAAGTTAACAACCCACTATTCGGCAACGAGAATCCTTTTTAACCATATGAAGAAGATGCACACAATTTGAAGGCAATGTGATTTTGCTTTATTGAATACAACACTACCCAATATTTATAGTTATGAAACAATCATAAGGCCACCCATGGAGCTCTTTAAAGTGTACTGTAACATGCTCAATCCCCCCAATCCACTCATAGTAACACAGTAAGTGATTTGCAGCTCTTCAGTCAATATCCATCATAGTTCATTTCATAAAATTATATGTAAGAAGAAAGAAGTCTAAGGAAATATAAAAAAAGTTCATAAAAATATTTCCATATCTAGTCACAATCTTCTGGGTTTTCTGTAAAAGAAACCAGTAACAATTATAAGCATTCATAGCTCCATGCATACTTACTTTCGTTAGTAACATAGTTAACTTTCAACACAGAAAAGCTATTTTATTCCTTTATCACATTGTTGGCATAGGCTAACATACTTTGTTTACATTTAAAATCAAATGCACAACCCGAATTTAAAGACAACAAAAATTATTTTAAAGATTTTAAAAGTAGCAGTAAGTCGTATGGCCACATTTCCTTGATTTTCCAGCACAAAGTCCATGGAGAGACTCCCCCAGAGAGGAGGAAGATCTCCAAAGAGCCCTAGGGGCCACTGGCCACAGAAACCCAGTACTTCATGGCATCAGAAATGCAGACTCTGTACCTGCAGGACTGTGTAGTCAACACGTCTAATTGATACCTGTAACAAGAGTCTCAAAACACAGCTATGAGACTGTGGAGACTGTGGGAATGTAGTAACAAAAGGGGACCTCATCTACATAAATGCTTTCTATGATCTTCTATATGCTAGCTCCGTAACCCACGAACAGCATTTAAGAATTGCATCATTCCGTATTATAACAGGAAAAGGCTGTCACTACAATGCCGAATTTATTTTCCTTTTATCTTCTGAAAAATCTTGGTTCCTCAAATTGCATTATTATTACTTTCTGGACAACTAAGATATTAAAATATAAATTCTCCAATCTCATCTCCTCAGTTTGGAACACATTAAAAGCAGGGTGTCAGTGTTGGCAACTTCTATATTAAAAACTTGAAAACCAAATAATTCTTAGTAATATTTTTTTATTTTTTTTCTTCCTAGAACAGTACTGCTGACAGGCTTGGTAAGTCCAACTTAGAAAACACTGTGAACAAATGTAACCTCTCATCCAGCTTTCATAAGACACTGGAAAGCTGGGTGTGGCGGCACACGCCTGTGAGTCCAGGCACTTGGGAGGCAGAGGCAGGATGATAGGAGACTTTAAGGCCAGCCTGAGCTGGAATTAGATCTTGTTTCAAAACCAAACAAGCCCTCCCTCCTACCAATTAAAACGTTCACTTGCCAAAAAAGATTCTGCAAATAGCAGTAATGCTAGGGTTTTTTTTCTTTTTTTCGATTTGTTTCTTTCTTAGTAAAAATTTCTCTATACTAAATAAGCTTTCTCGTAAATAAATAAATAAATAAATAAAAAATAAAAAAAAGTTTTCTGGATAACATGAAGATAAACTTCTGAGTGTCATTTAACATATTATAAACAACTAGAGTCTGATCTGTGAAAGGTCCCTTTCAAGAAACAGAAATTACGTTTCTACATAGGTAATTTTAAAAAGCTGGAATACAACATGAAGGGGAAAACTGGGGCCAGAGTAGGAGACAGTGTATTTGATTATTTAATACCAGCACATTGATGCTGCCTATAAATCTTACTATTCTCGACACATGGCTACTGGGTATAAATATGCTAGCAGAAGTCTGAGCTTTTGTATGAAGTAAACGCTTTGGTATGAAAGTTACTGTTCACCAAAATAGAACACACAGGTGGCAGTTCACCCTGGGTAACGGGACCCAAACGCCATCTGTACATCAACATCTGTACATCAACAGAAGGTAACACCTACCTCTGTGGTCAATAGTTGATCATCTTGCGAAGGGCGTCATAGCACTTCCACTTGTCCGGGATATAAAATGGCTCAAAAATGTGAGGAAATGGGGTGTCATATCCACATACTCTAGATATTGGAGCCTCTAAGTTCAAGAAACATTCTTCCTACAGAGAAAGAACAAAGCAGGTGATTGTAACATGTTTCCCCTCATGGAAATAAAACAAATGCACTCAAAATCACTCAACTATGTAAAACACAATTACTGCTATAGATATCAAAATGTCTCCGTATGTTGTCACTTAAAAGCAGGTATGCGTAGCATGTTGGCATGATCCCAACTTTCCTTAAAATGTTTCGTAGATGCATGTGCTGCTATAGCCACGTATATCTATCAGTAGCACCAAAGTAGGCTCATAGCAATCATACCCCAGCGAGTATAAATGCCGAGCAAGATAACACAGCAGATTCTAGCACTTACCCTACCGCTTGAAATCATTGATGATGTATGCTTTCTCATGTTGCCCATACTTTTTTTAAACTTATAGAATGACTGGCTATTGCTTTTAAAAATTCATGTCTGGGGTTCTGCTGGGCACCAACTATCTATCAAGGCACTTGACCATCCTCATTACTCTCCTGACCTGGCTTGTGAAGATGCTGCTGGCCCGTGGCTACTTATGGCCCAAGTCCACTGCATGACTGGTATGTGCTGACTTCTCAGGTGTTAACTTTGAGACTCCTCATCGGGACAGCCTCATTTGACTATAATTTCTCAATTACACATGCAGGTGACAAAGGGATTTCTGCTCTGAGCTCCCAAAGTGATAACCTAAGCAGTTTTCAGCTTCTTTGTCTTGGGTAGACATTTAGTGCAAAAACACAAAATCTAAATTTCTGTAGAACAAACAGTGCATAAAGTTACCTTCGGTGAAACTGCTACACAGTTTTTTAAAATCAAATTTGAATAAAATGTTAAAAATAAATGATAGAAGATGTAATGAAACTACTCTAAAGAAAATATCATTAATTTTACTAGTAGCCATTATCTGAAATAAAACCCTTGGATTTAAATTAAAATAGTCTCACACTGAATTGCCTACAATAGACTCAGTTGAGTTCTGAATATTCTTACATGTCATAGTGTTTCTAAATTATCTTCTGAACAAATATTTTATATAAAGATACCATGAGACCATATTCAATCTGTATCTATCCTCTTGGGACCTGGTGGTCCAGCCCCGTTAATTAATTAACAGCTAATGGGGGGGGAATAATTAGCTAATGGCGGGGCGTGGCTATAAGCCAAAATGGCCAAGACCACTCCCCTTCAACTATTATTGTCAGTACAAGTATAATGGGGACAGAAAAGACATGCAAATCAGGTAAATAAACTTCAGAGAGAGCTAGCTGGACATTTACAGGTCTCTCCGGGGTCCCATTAGCCACAACAACTTCAGTATCAAATGCCAAACCAGTGTTACATTTCCGGGCAACAGGAATCTCCATGAACAACTGCAGAACTTCACCACATAAGCCTACAGAGTCATCTAAGAGGTCCTCAGACAACAATCAAACCAAGACAACAAACAGGGTGGATGGTCCTCCACTGTCTTCAATGCAACAAGGAGTTTAAAGTGGTTTGGTTTGTCAGTTTGGGATGGACTCAGTTTAATTTAGAGGACTCTGACTTGAATACTGCATTCTTTGAAAAAAAATTAGCTGAGGACACAGGATGGTACACAAAATGAATGACAAATCATGTCACTAACTGCCTTTGATTTCAGCCCTGATGCAAACAGTGGCTGATAAAGTCACTTGCCAGTGTCACTAGCATCGCTCCCTTTTGCATACCGACAATAGCAAACGATTGTTCTCAAACAGCACGGCTCCAAACTCAAGAATGTGATCTTTGCTTTTTCCAGAAAGTCATCTACGCATTTGCACAAGCACAGAAAGAAAAAAATCTACCACCTAGTCACGCTGGAACTATTAATGGTGTACCCTCCAAGGCTGGGAACAAGGAGGGAAAAGATTTCACTTTGTACTTCATCAGATCTAGTTCACGTTTTAGGAGACAAGGCTGATCCTGCCATCAAGCAACAATGAACAAAAGAGTAAAGAATCAATTTCCGTCTGAATGAAAGTCCCTATTTTAAATTTCAGAGATTTGCGATTTTATGCATAGCTTCCCCTCACCTCAGAAGCCACGCTGTAAGTTAAGTGAGAAGGAATTAAATGATTATATGCATAAAACTGCACTCTACAAATCACGGAAGAGAGTTCAAGGATGTTGAGCAGAGGACTACAAACGGAGCTTTCAGTGTAATTAGCATGTGCCCTACGGAGGTGGTCTAGCTTGAATTCTACCTTTTTTCCTAAATGAAAGACATTAACCAAGACCCTTTAGTTATTTCTTCCACAGACTTCAAGTG
Source organism: Dicrostonyx torquatus (assembly GCA_028555095.1). NCBI lineage: Eukaryota > Metazoa > Chordata > Mammalia > Rodentia > Cricetidae > Dicrostonyx > Dicrostonyx torquatus. The sequence goes on along the minus strand of JAQHUG010000042.1, from coordinate 5,949,296 downwards.
GAACATATTGTAAAGCAATTGGAAATAAGATGTCTGGATCAATCAAGCAGCTGTACTGGTGCCCAATGACCTGGCTTATATGTAAATTACTTGTACCACTCCATTCCTTTAAACTCCATCCAAGCAGCACAATCTTGGTCAGTACCAGGCTTTTCATGAATCTATATACACATGCCAACAGACAGAGACAGACACATTCACGTGCGCATGCAAACACACACACAAACACAAGAGCATTCTGGAAAAGAAATGCCTGAATCTCATTATCAGATATACAGGCTAATGCATGAAACTAATCCTTCAAATCCTCCCTCTGCATTATAACCATACAGATATCACCATGTGAACTAAATTTTCAAGCCAATCTAAGTTAATTACATTTATCTGTTCTATTGGCTACTTAAGTACAACTGTTTGTTTTTGTTTTATTTTACTCTACTTTGGTTTTCTTTGTTTGTTTTTGTTTGTTTTAGCTAAGGTCTCACTGGGCAGCCCAGGCAGGCCTTGAACTCAATATATACACTAGGCTAATCTTGACCTCTTGCCAGTTCTACTATGTCAGGCCCATGTGCTAAGATTACAAGTATGAGATGCATGCCCAGCTTAAGCAGATACATATTGAAAAATTATATTTGCTGACATTTAATTCAGCAATAGTAAGTGTATAGAATGAGGAATTAAGTAATGGCCTAGCCCACAGGGCTGTAAAGAAGGTTCTAGGGCAGGGCAAGAGCTGGCCTGGGCCAGTATTTTGTCTTTCTCCTCACAGAGAGCAGCATGCATGGACTGGCAGCATCCTGTTCCAACACGGTCCTCATGTAACAAGGGCCAATAAAGAATCCACACAGGAGCCACAAGAGGCTTTCCTCAGGGCATCGGAGGTCCAGTGAGAGAATGGATGTGAACCCTGATGCCATACAGTGACAGCTGCGTACCGTTTGCTCATGGTGAGTCCTTCTAAAGGACCTGCGTGAAACTCCAAAACGGCATGCGGATTTACTTCTAAATAGTGCCTTTGCAACTTTGAGGCTTTTTCCCTCTAAAATATGTTAATAATAACAGTGGCGGTGCTCACAATGTGTCAGGCTCTGTGCTCAATGAGCTGGGTGTTTTATCTCCCTTTTATTCCATTTCCTGAGCGAGGAGACTTAGGAAACTGTCCGAAGCCAAGTATTTACTTGCACTGACAAGCAGAATCCAAGCGCCGCTGCACAGTCTGTGGTCTCAGTCTCTCCTCTTCAAACTTAGATTTATTACTTTAAAAGTTTTTATTAAAAATTTATGTTGGGGGGTTTTCATGCCAGAGTGCACGTGGAGCTCTGAGAACGACTTCTGGGAGTGGATTTTCTCCTCCTGACACAGGTTCTGGGAACTGAACTCGGGTCATCCGGCTGATACGGCAAGTGCCTTTATCTGCGGAGCCACCTCATCAGGCCTAGATGTATTAATTTTGAGAATAGAACAATGTCAGAAAAAATGAATTAGGAATGCATTCTAAAAGGTAAAATTGAAAGCAGCTTGGGTTACACAGTTTTACAAAAGAGTACTGAATGGTGCAAGGCATTAATAGTGCCAGACAGGCTTGGAGGTCTCTACCCCCACCGTAAGAAGGGTGAAGACCATGTAACGTGAAGAAAATGAAAGCACAAGCGTGCGTGAAGGTAAAACACGAGACAAGAAACACATGTCCTGGGACTGGGAGCCTCTGAGCTCCTAAGAGACCTGAGCAAGCACGGTTCCTCTTGTTTACGTATTAGCCATGAGGATTGCTCTGCACACCGCAGCCAGGGAAGGAAACAAGCACTCTAAAATAATTCCAAATCACTAAGATCATGGGCACAGGCAAAAACCATCTTCATTTGCCCAATTCCTATAATATAAAATACACATTTATTTCCTTGTTTTGTTTTTGGAAAACAAACATGAGATCAGAAGTGGCAGAGATTCTTCAAAGTTATAAGCAGGTAAGAAAAAACAATTATAAATTCATGGAATTGGGTCCATTATAGTTTAAGACAAAGAAAGTATTACTGAGGTTTTAGCTATCCTGCATTTATGTCTGTATTTTGCTAGATGTAAGTGCAATTACTTGAGTGTGTCCCACATTGGAATCTTCCTTAGTTCCTATATCAGATTTATTTGGACATAGAAGCTTGGGAAGCAGACTAGGGCTAGATGAGGTCATGAAGATAACCCCATCATGGACTCCTGGAGAGCAGCAGTGGCTTTAGAAAAAGAGGAGAGATTGAACATAGCACTATTGCTAGGTGTAGCCATGATACCCTCCAAGATGTTATGTCATAATAATGGCCGTCAGCAGATGCCCAAACAATGCAATTTTTCAGCCTCCAGAAACAAGAGCCACTTTATCTATTCCTATAAAGTCAACAGTCTCCAGTATTTTGTTACAGCAACAGAAAAGCAGACTGAGATAGTAATAAACATTGTTATATGTGTGTATACATATACACACACACATATATATATATACATACATTTGCATAAATACATGTTAGGGCTTTCATGGAATCCCTCGAGACCTCACAGTAGATGACATCATTTTTCCCCATTAAAAAATTAAGTTCAGCAGCCACTGATTTTCCTGTCTCACTGAAAAGAACATTTTCACAGAACACTGTGGCTACTTCAGTAGACCTCAGCCAATCTTTAAGTTGTTTTTATGGTAAGGTTGCATAATATAATTGGCACGGCATGGAATCTGGAATTGTATCTGCGGAAAATCTTTATTCTAGTATGATTTAACTTTTCCAAGTCTCCATAAGCAAAAGCAAAATTAAAATATTTTGTATTTTGCATTATTGTAGTTTTCTACCATTCTGTAACTCTTGTCTATTTGCCTCTAGATGTGCAGTAACATATGAAAGGTTGCCTATTTTCATGCCGGATACATCAGAATAATCTCTGGGGTTTTGTTTTCCTCTTAAGATTTTCCAAGGTAAAGAAGTCCCTTATCTATAATAACGCAGAGATCTGAAACAGCATTGAAGAAATATTCTGCTATGCAAAGAGTCAAACCTGAATTATGTCAGCCACAACAGCACACAGCCCGGTAGCTCCTTGCAAGGCCTTTAAATGCATAAGAAATCACCTCAAATACATTAAGAGGTCCATGAAGGAGGGTGGAGGTAGCTATGCTGGACCACTGGACAGGCTGCACTTAGCCCACAAGTCAAAGTCTAGTGTTGCCACCTGGTGGGGAGCATAGATCCTGGCCACTAACTGTGAGGCCCTGGAGCTAGTGACAAATCAAAGTGTAGTGAGATAGGTCAATCAAGACCTCAGGAAATGGTTAAAATACCCCACATACCAAAAGAACTTCTCTCGGCATGGTGAGGCCATGGAAACGTGACGTGTCACCACACAGATGATGAAGTCCAGTGGGTTAGAGGATGGCATGTAGGCTAAACACTTGGAAAACCAGTCAAGAGGACTATACAATACTATTCAGTATGTCTTTTACACACCCCTTTGTTTTTTGTTTATGTTTTTAATTCAAGGCCATTCCAGGCTCACATTTCTTTCTAAGAGGAATTCTGGAATAACATACATAGTTCTTCTGGTGACAGAAAGTTGGATGTAGCCCATTGTGCGAGAGTCACCACCAGCAAGAGCTGGAAAGCTGTGAAGTCAAGTCCAAAGAGAGCGTAGAAACCACAGGCTTTTCCTATGTGTTTTTGCTTTCTTACAGCCAGTATGCTGGCACCACCTGATAAAATTGTGAACAAGCATTAACTAATTTTTCTGTGCATTTAGTGGAATTTGAGGAAAGCAGAAACAGTGGAGAGAAACACCTGGTTAAGTCAAACGGACAAGTGTCACTGGTAGGGTCTAATAGACCAGGCTTCCATGTTCTAATAAGAAGAAACATTACTTTATAACCTAATTCCAAGGGAAAAGGCAGAAGATTTCATTTTAATTGGCTTTGTTAACAAGCCAGTCCAGTATTAATGGTCCCTCAACAGCACCCACGTCACAGTAACAATTTAAACTATAGAGTATATCTCATACGAAGGTGGGAGTAGATTAAGTTGCGGCTGTCAGGAGCACTGAATGAGGCAGGCAGATCAAAGAAGTATGACCCATTTCTAGGAAACCGTATTCTGAAACCGCTGGAAGTGATTTGTGAGTGTAGTGGCATTCACACTTACGCCCTAATATCATTTGGTTCATGCTAATTTACTAGTAACGTAAAACAATAGATTTCTTTCTAAATAGTGCTAGTTGTTTGGACACACATAACTAGAAGCACAAGAGTTAAGTACTAAAAACACAAAGAAGACTAAACTAGTTTTCCAAAATTACATGTAGCGGATAGCCTGAATGTCCATGAACTTTATATTAATCCCACTTACGTAAGGTTAGACATCACCCAGCTTCCAAATATTATCACAGAATATTTGTTTTAAATCTGCCATGAAAACTTGCCCACAGTCAAAACATGAGTTTCAGCAAATGAGAAAGAGGACTCTGATGTCTTGAATCACACTTCCCCAGCACATGAGTCACGGGGACCTGCAGAGGGCCCTGTGCCAGCAGCTCCAAATTACTGAACTAAATAAATGCAATCACGCCAATGTTCAGTTAAGCTAAAGCTTTAAACACTGTGCATGATGTTTTTAAAACAGAGCTCAAACTACATATATGCTATAATGTGCCAATTTTCCATGGAATTAGACACGAAAGTCATTCTTCAGTAGTCACAGGGTCCCACCCTAAATCCAGGTCGGCAGGATACCCTCAGAAATCACAGGTATATGTCATTTGTTCCAGTAGTATGCACAGGTGACGCAGACCACTACCACCAATACGACTCAACAAGACAGTGTACGAACGATAACATTTTACCCAGATTTACAAAATGCAGGAAAATAGTACTGCTAAACCAAACTATTTCGACAAAGTTTCTAAGTGTAAAATCATAGTCATAACTAAATTCGAATCTGAGGTCTCTGTTACATGACTTCACTGACACATCTTCAATGTCTGCCATTAGGACTCCATTGCTTCACCTTTAACACAAAAAACTGGCAGTTTGATATGAAAATTTTGAGCATTTCTTTTAGCTACTTGAAGATCGCACTGAATCCCAAATTAGTGTTTTTCATTTGATCTCTCTCTCCATCTCTGTCTCTGTCTCTGTCTCTCTCTCTCCATCTCTGTCTCTGTCTCTCTCTCGAAGAGAAAGATATATAGAGATAGTCTATTTAAATTCCAAATCTACTTTTAAAATGGAATCTTATTTCCTGAAGCTGGAAATATACTGTTTCATACACCCTGGGTTTCCCTGGATACAGCCAAGCTACCTAACACCCAGTTGGAAATGACATTAAACGGGCAAAGAAATGCTTCCCAATTCAGAGTCACAATATGCCACAATATTAACATCTTAATAGGAAAATCTCAGCGACTTCTGATGTATTGCCTGTACAAACTGAAGAAGTACAAATTCTAACATCACAATTATATATTAAATCATTGCCTCATATACTAATATAAAAATGTTGCTATGGAGATTAGATTCCAGCTTTTCAAAGCTTGTTTTTAAATTTTGCTATTTTAAAATAAGAGCTGATGAAAACAAGGCTATGATAACCCACTCCTTCACTTAGAGTATAACTAAAGCATTTTTAAAACATGACACCATACTACTATGGTCTAGGGACCCAGACATTTTAAAGTATCAGCTCATTTTAATTTTCATGAATTCTAAACCAGGCATCACAAACCTAACACCTCATCAATACAACTTCAGTTTCCTAGTTAAAACCTGCAAAGGTTTTGTCCGACTTCGGAATTCTCCCTGGAGTCCTGAGCTATGACCTGGGATGCTCACCATTTTCAATAAATGACAAAGTAAAAATAATGACTTAAAATTAATTTCATCATTACATCTTCCTGCAACAAAGTTACAGCCTCTGAGGCTGCTTTGGGGCTTCATAATTTCGCAGCTCAAGACTGAGACTCCTTTGAGATAAACTATGTGCAATTTACATGTAGAATGCACTGGGACGCAATGCTTTTGTTAAAATATGTTATATGCGGAAAGGGGGGAAGGCAAGGCTCTCAAATTTCCACAGATGCCGAAGCTTCTCAAATTTTATAGTTCAAATTCTTCCTATAGAAAAGAACACGAAAGAAGCCAGCAGCAGCATGAGGAGACGGAATTTCCTTAGGATGCGGACACATAATGATAAACATAAGGGGCGGCAGTTCGGAGTCTCTTCGGGAGCAAACAGCTCTGTTCTCCATAAGGTAGGATTTCTGGTGTGCTTGGCACCTGGAAATTAAAATCCTCCTCAAAAGTGACTCTGGGTGACCTCAGAAAGCCATGCTTCTGCAGGTTTTTCCACAAAGGTCTTGGTGTCGCAGTCTGCCACCGCCAGATGTTCAGAAATCGGACTTTAGACATTGTCCCAGCTAAGGTGACTTTGCCTGAAAGGAGATGCCTTGCTTAGGGTTGGAGCTGTCGGGTAAGTTAGGAGTTGTCATTCCTCTACTTCTGCAACCTGTTCTGAAGCCTCAAGCCTGGCCATAAAGTGAAACTAAAAGGAACAGACGGATTCCTCTCGAGCTGTCCCCAGCTTTGTAAAAAGAAAACCCGAGAAACTGAGAAAAAAAAAAGGTGGCTAAAATAAGTTATTTCAAAAATTAATCTTGATAAAACATTAAGGTTTTGAAAAGCTGTTTTTCTTTTCTTTAAACACGTTAAATTTCTACACTGTTGTTTATGCTTAAATGAGTGTGAAAATAGCTTGCTAAACACACACACGCAGAAAACGAGCTGGGGGAGAGTGACCACGTAACACATATGCATGATGCCAACAGACAATGTCAATGTTTTATGAAATGAAACACTTTTCTTAAAAATTACGGGTGCCATAGCAACATAACCTTTCAAGTTTGATTTTGCTGAATACATTAGGCCGAGTTATTCTTCAACAGTTTGACTCTGGCCACTAGATAGATTACTTTAATTTTAACAGTAAAGTGTAGCAGAAATAAATGGTATGTGTTGTTATCCATCATTTGGAAGTGATTTGGTTGGAAACGTGATGCAGTTCTTGTCTGCTGCGACTCGTAAAGTTGTCTTTGTCTTCATGAAATTTAGTCACTGAACGACTAACAAATTAAATTCGTGGTAGAGATATGTGACAAGAGCAAGAAAGGAGACGGGAAACCCTCATTATTCAGATGTGTATGACCTTGGAATCATGCTAAGCTTAGCATGTTCACGAAAACAAAGCCAGCAATTACAACGGTTGCTAGTGTCTAATTCAAATGAAATGTGCATTTTTCTCCCCACAGATGTTTCTGCCTTTAAAACTGGCTATATCTTACAACAACACTTTTCAGGTTGAATGCCTATGAATTTCAAACACATTTTCCTTTCAGTATTTCAGGAGTCAAGAAATGGTTCACGTCTATGTCATTCTGTACTCCCGTGATTGAGAAAATTAGGTGCTGATAAGATGATTTCAGTCTGCGCACAGCCTTATGGAGGCTGTACTGCATGCTCAGTGCAGATATAGTTCCAACAAACAGGAAAAAAAATCAAGATTTAACAGAGGGGTGGCTGGCGACTGACATCAGGATCTCTTAACACTTTCATAGTCAAGTGTAGAAACGTCTGACGAAAGGCGCTGTTAGCAAGGGGCTTGAGATGACCTAAGTTAGCAGCCATGTAAAAGCTAACATTCACGTGTTTTCTTTAGATATCTCAGAACATTTGCTTACTGCCATCTTTGTCTTTTAAATCTGCTTACTTACTTGGAACTGAGTTCCAAAGATTAAATCAGTTCCTCTAATGACAAAAATCATAGTTAAGGTAGAAAATACTGACCCACTGCCACCCCAGGGGCCACAGGGGTTCACATACCGGTCATCTGTCATGGCTAATGATGTACCTAAGCACCAACGGCCTCAAACAAACAATCTGGCATATAACCAACACATGCAAGGAGCAGCCAGAAAGCCAACGTGGAGTAATACAGAGAGGGAGGAAAAATGAAACTGTCGATGTGCCTGTGAGCTCGAGGGAGGGGCACACATATGTACACATAGAAGCAGGCCTGCCAGGAACGAACCCAAACTAACAGTAACTAAATGAATGCTCCTCTCTGATACAAGTTAGCATTAACTACCTGTACAGTCTGATTTAATCCTTCCATCATCTCTACGTGCTGGTGGGAAGTAAAGTTTGTCTGGGAGAAGCAGAGGAAAGAGCCAGACTCACACAGGTATGCACATGTTGCTGGCGATCTGAACCAGTGGCACTCACCTATCACAGGGGCATCATGAGAGACTCAGGTAGTCAAAGACTCTTGCTTGGACCCAAAGTCATTCTGTAGTTACTGCAACTACAGCACCTGGGAATGGGATTCATGGGTTCTTTCAAGTTGAACTGGCATCATTTTATTTTTTAAGTTTTATAAGAAGCAGAAGAGTTGGAGCCAGTTGTGAGGAAGAGGGCTCATCAGAATTGCAAGCCCGGCTTGGGTTTGCAGGCTAGGACATTTTTTTTTCCAAAAGGCTTTCTGAGAAGATGAGCATGGGAGAATTTGTTGGTAGCTAATTCTGAGCAGGTTGCATTAATATGTGAACGTGAGAGCTCAACTTGATTTCAGTTTCTGGCCGGCCATAAAAGTTTGACAGTTTCTACAGAGTTTCCAATCATTAAAGCACTCCGTAGGAAAACGAAATCTGTTCCCTTTCATTTATTTTCTCATTTACAAGACAGTCTAGGTGAATTTATGTAACTGAGTACTTTGATTAAACCATGACAACTTTTTGATAGGCTGGAGAAATACTTTAAATGAGCACAGTTTGCAAATCTTACCTCGGCTTCACCTTAAATTGGGGAATAAAATTTAATCTCCTCACAGTAAATAGTTTATAGCTGTTCTCCACAATTAACTCACGTTTTTAGGACTCTACCACTGTAGAATCAAATTTCTAAAGATTTAAATAAATAAGAATTAAATTAAATGCACCCCCTTTTATCTCAATCAAAACAACAGAACAAGCCACTGAAATTACAATCTTAAACCCAATGTAAGTGTGACACAGGCTCTCTGTCTCAGAGTGCATACACCAGCCACAGTCCGTGCTTATTGGCACAGCCCCACAATGACACTGGGTGTTTACTAGGGAGCTGTGGGCTCCCCTTGGCAGTGGAAAGCTATCTAACATATACATAAGTTTCACCTACTGGACACTGTCGTGTGCAGATGGAACCATCCCCAGCATTAAAGCAAATAAATCCTAGCTCACTGAATGGACATTCCAGACACCCCTGGAAAAGTTTCACTTCTAAAAATGCTCTCTCTTTGTGTGTGTGTGTGTGTGTGTTGTGTATGCATATACACACAAGCATAAAAATGTACACACATACATATATATGCATATATATACATATATATGTATGTGTGTGTTTGTGTGTGTGTGAGAGAGTGAGTGTGTGTATGCATGTGTATATGTATCAGAGTTTCCGATGCATTCAAGCCACATTGCCTTCAGTTTCCAGCCCCCAAATCAAGCATGCTTCCATTTGATATAACAAATCGCTAACCCACAAGGATTTTCCCTAGGCTTCCTCCAAGGCTAATTACGTAGCAAATCTAATTAAGATCATATGATTCATCTCAGCAGCAGGTACTTTAGTTACTTCGGCCCTGCCAAGAGGGGTCTGAAGCGTGTGTTCTCCCTCCAAAATAATCACGCTGCGCGCCAAACTGATAACCATTAAACACAGCTGCGGAGCAAATGTGCGGTCCCGGTCCTGTAAATACAGTGTTCGCACATCAGTCTGCACTCCGAGCAATTGCTGGCTCAGAACTACCGACTGAGCATTTCTAGTGCTGCTGCAGAGTACTCTGTGCACGAAGGTCCACGCGTGGCTTTGTAGCGACAGGAGAATTCCCTGCTCTTAAGAGCACACCTCGAAACTGAAAACCTCAAATACCAAAATGCATTGGACCAACACCTTGCTGGACTGCTTTGCTCACGTTCGATAATTGTAAGAATAACATAGGGTTTTCTGTGTATTTGAGAGTACATTCATGGAGTCGTCCACATGGAAGATAGTTAATCTCATTCTTGAAGAAAATCGCAAAAATTCATCAGCACAAATTGTTTTTAACTCCAGTTCTTAAGAGTACAAAAGAAAGATATGACAAACTCACGCTGCAGAAACTGAACTCCTCTGTATTTGAGTAAAGCGAAAAATTTCCGTGGAAGGAAATCCTTTGCAGAGGGGTGCTCCAAACTCAGTGGGTTGTGGGTTGTTTAAGGCCATGATCGCATTCCCTCCAGAGACTGCGAGATCACCATGGCAACTACCCTTCCCCAAGACTCGCAAGAACCAGTGTTCTGAAAACCTCAGTAAGTGGGGATGTTACAGTTGGAGGAGCTAAGTGTGTGGGCCCAGGCCGAAGGAAAATGGCCGTTAGAGAGGAAAGAGTTTATCAGGAGCAAAGCAGGAGAAACGCCATATGCTTCCCCAGAGCTCTTGGAGTGCCTCAAAAGAGGCAGACACTTCAATAGCTGTAACTATCTGTAGTGGTTCCTAGCTGTCTCATTCTTGATGTGCAGGGTAAGTACAGGGTAACACAGGCTTCTGAGTTAAGTATCTCACTTTACTTTTTTTTGTTTTGTTTTTGTTTCTACTGGGTCAGGTATCACTTGCTAACTAAGTGTTGACTCAGTCCAAGTGTGCAAAACCAACAGTGCAGAGTGTATACTGTCTCACAAGCCTTTACATTAGTGGTGCTCAGCTTCACCAGGGCTTCACCTTGAGACGTTGAAGAGCTTAAATACTGCACATGTGCATGTGCACGCAGGCACACACACACACACACACACACACACACACACACACGCGCGCGAGTTTAGAAAACAGCCTGAAGATATTTTCACTCCTTAGCAACACCCTCTCCTTCCTGGAACAGATGCTACACTGTTGCCCCCATGATCACACGCCCTGAATGAGTTTCCTAGATCCCCAAGATTACTCTTGTCACCTTGCTCCCCAAGCCCAGAACAGATATATATGTATGTCAAGGAAAGGAAAAAAAAGAGACAAAAATCAATGAAACCTCTTCAATCTAAAATTGTTCTTCTAAAATTGTTCCTTATTTTCCCGTTTCCTGCTATGGTCAAACAGTCCGCCTTCCAAAATCAGCTGAAATGCCCCTCTCCAAGAAGCCATCGGGGAACTAAATAATGAAAATCTTTTACAAATGTATTCATTTTTCTCAATTATTATTAGTTAAATATGAGGCCCCACTTTATCCCTCCCTGTGTGCACAGGAAACATGTTTAAGAGGCAGTGAAAAGGAAGGGGATTCCAAAGGAGGGGTGCAAGAAGTAGATGGGGACCACCAGATGGCCACCAGACCAGCCATGACAGGAAGACAGCTGCAGGTGTTTCTAAAGGTATTGTCAGAGATGCTGCTGCTTCAGACAGCCACAGTGATGACAGGGGCAAGCGAAGGGACGCAGTGGTCACGAGCAGGTTGGAGGCCTTTGTAATTGAAGGGCAATGACCTCATCCTCTTAAAAATATCAGGATGAAAACTAAAATGTCCACTTGAGAAAGTCAAGAAAAAAATTGAGGATTTTAGAATTAAAACTATTTCTCTATGGTTTGTGGCTAAATGGAATCCTTTCTTGGCAAATGTTCAAATAGCTTTTCTCTGCCAGTAATCTATTTATTGTTGTATCCAGGGTCCTAATGCTAATATTACTCTCCCATTTACTCATGCTACTGCTTTCCTTTCTCTATTTTTTCTCCCCCAGTGCTGAGTTTTTAATGACTATCTATTGTAAAGGAGAAGACTCAAAACCAAGTAACCTAGCAACGCACACAGAGGCCGTACGGTTAATGCCACCTGCTCCTCGTCTGGCAGAAGTACGTTTCTACCATGCATACACTGATATCCGTGTGCTTTACTGAGAGGCGTGGGAGGAAATCCATTCTCTCTCACCGGCACCCTCAGTGCCTCCAGCTGCCAAGGTTGATTACGATGCAGCAAATTGTGAGCTGACCCCGTCAGATTTTGTTACCTGAAAAACTCAAGGGATTGTGAAGTAATCCATAAACTGAAGGCCAGGTAAAGACAGAAAGCTTTCTATGTGGCCAATTACACAAAGTCCATAAGGGCATGCTTGCTTCTCCTTAGCATTTAAAAATTCTGATTAATAAAAATTCTGGCTGTTTGAAAATTCTATTATCTGGTCTCTGGGTATGCACTAATTTCTTAGACCACTTAAGTAATTCACAACTAGCTTTCCATTCATGTTGTGAAAACACGCTTCTCTGTGCCAAAGAATGATAACAACTCACCATCTTTGGCTGTCGAGCTAACGTTGTACTGGGACACAAACACCTGAGTCCTTGTCCCCTCAATTTGTTGTCAACTAGGTGAGTGACAGTATGGCTCTCCCTCTCCCACTCAGTCCTGTACACTGTGGATTCACTAAGACCAACAGAATGGCAAAAGAATTCATACTTCAGGGATGGGAAAAGCAAATGTCCTAGCATCACCACACACATATCAGTGCCGGGTTCCATCAGCAGAAGGCAAACCAGCACCCAGAGTCTGGCAGCCAGCAGGCACACAGAGATAAAGGCTTGCCTGAAAATTCTAAATTCTTGCTTATGTTCATGCCTCTTGGGCTAGAAAAACAGAGGTTTAAGCGTCCTTAGACCATTGATACGGGAAACAAAAGCCAGGAAGATTTGAACAAGAAGAACCTAGCCTTTAATTCCTGGCAAAATCTTAAGAGTCAGAAGATTTTAAACACTAAAATAGCAGGGGCAGGGGGCTGATGAGGAAGGGAAAACTATGAACGGCTACAGAGTTAAGTCTGCCGAGTACCCAGGTCACAGCGCAAAGAAAAACTGGCCATAATGGGAAAATGATCTTAGCATCATAACTAAAGGGGAGAGGAAAGGCACACCCATGGGAAAACTATAGAGAAACTGCAGAAATGGTAGAGAAAGCACTGTCTCATTTTTATGAGAAAAACCCATAAAGTTTAACAAAATCATCCACAGAAAATGAAAGGAAAAAATATAATGTCTGGAGGCTAAACCCGGTTCACTTTTTTTGTGGGTAGATGAGACTCTCTGGGAAATTGTAAGATGTCATATATTTAGTAAAAAGAAAGCACAGAACACGCTAGAAGCAAGCATTATAAGCCACAAATCTGACAAAGTTCTTACATTACAAAATGTATAAATAAGTCTCAGGACTTAACTGTAAAACAAAAAACACAAAAAACAAAACACAGAAAAACAATTCGAAAGTGGTAGAAAAAATGATAGGGACAGAATTTCTCCAAAGAGGAAATATAGATGACCAAGAGTCACATGAAATAATGTTCCACAGAGCGAGACACGTGTGTGTGTGCGTGTGTTGTGTGTTCATGTGCACGCACATGCATCTCAGCGACAAGAACATGAAATGGAAGCATCGCTCTAACAAATATTTCGGCAATTCCGGCACAGTTTCTTATACAAATAAATACACACTTCCCAAGACTGCAGTCAAACTCTTGGGCAGTTATCCCAGGGAGATAAAAAGTTATGTCCACACAAAAACATGCAAACAAATATTCATGACAGCTTTTTTATAACAGCGAAAGAAAAAACTGGAAGGGACCCAAATGTCCATCAAAGGGTGAGCGACGGAAGAACTACGATGCAGTCACGCCATTAAAAACTAATCAGCAGTAAGAAGTCTACGGATACAACCTGCGGGAGCCCCAGACATAAGCTTACGGGGGAAAGTCTCAAGGACTGGCCTTACCATTCCATCTATACACACAACCTCAAACTGAGAAAACTGTAGACACAGAGAAAAGATGCGTAGCTGCTAGTAGACTGGGGAGCTGGGCGCATATACAAATGTGTAGAGCAAGGTAGTTTCGTGCGCCGAAAGAGTTCCAGGTCTTGTGGCAGGAAAAGCTACTTAAATCTGCATGGGGTAAAACTGGGTAAGGCTAGATGCTTACATACAGAACATGCAGTTACACACAGAACATACAGTCACATACAGAAATGCACGTTCGGCAAATGGTGAAAACTGAGGGAGGCCTATAGTCTAGTTCATACTTTTATATCCATGTCAAATGTCAGGTCCAACATTTTAATAAGGTTCTATAATTACATAAAAATAACACAACTGAAAAAAGTTGGGGACAATACATACCATATTTTTTGCAACTTCCTGAGTTCCTACAATTATTTCAAAACATTTTACAGACTTTAAAAAAATGCATCTAAATTTTTTTTTTAAAAAAAGAATCCCTGTTTATCTGTGGCTTCTAGAACAAAGGCAGGCGATGCATAAGGAAACACAGGAATGGGAATCAGAGGGAATCCTTGGGTCTTCTCATGTATTTTGTCAGTAGCATCTCGAAGAAAACCACACTAAATACTTATTCTTCCAAGTCTTCATTTCATCTTTGTAGCAGCCATAGCCTATCCCACAGCCTTCTAAAACTTGAGTGTATTAATTTCAATGAGATCCAGTACACATTTAGTATAAAGTAGACGCTGAAAATACATGGTTCCTTATTTCTTTCAGTATCCTGCCCTGCAGTGAGCAGATGAACAGACAAATGAACATCAGGTCACAAACACTCAATGAAGGTCTAAAATGCCAAATCTAAACCCTGCTCTATTCTCCCTACCTAAACGAAATCCCCCAAAATATAGGACTTCTTGCCTTAGTAACATTAGGACTCTGCTACAATAGCCTTCCAGCAGAATCTTGTCCTTTCAAACAAACTTTTTGTCTCAAGATAGTTTCAAATATACAGAGTAATTATCATAATAGTCCTCAGAGTGCCGAGAAACAACAGCTTTTACTGTCAGTGTCTAACACTACAATGCATCTGTTGCAATGGACTGGCCAGAACTGGTCCCTCACCATTCACTAAGGTTCAACCTGTACCCAGGTTTTGGCATCGGTTCAAGAGCCTCCTTCCATTCCAAGGTTCATTTAAGAAGAACACTGTATTTTTTTTATTCACATCTTTAGGATGCCCTGGGCTGTAACCATGATTCAAACTTCCCTCATTTTGACAATTTTGAAAGTTTTAAGGCACACTAGTCATTCTATATAATGTCACTCAGTGGGATTTTTTCTAATGTTTCTTTCATAGTAGGATTGTGGTTATAAGGTTTCCACTTAAATATTTAATTCCACATAGGACAGAAATAATGGAAATTTAACGATTTAAACTTCTAGAAACAAGGCAGTAGCTTTCTGCTCGCTGTATGTTTAAGTAACTAACTGCTTAGCACATCAAGCTTCTTCTAAACATAGTCCTTTATCATTAAACAGATAACTCTTAAACTGTGTCCATCACTGTGCATCAAACAGCCACAAACAGAGAAACACAAATGTTGTCTCATATAGGTAAACTACCTTGCTTTGTGTCAACTGCTAATGCCACTTGACGGGCAGCATTGACAGTCCTTTCAAACTTTTCATGGCCTTTGTTTCTTTTTTGGAAGAAAGAGCTTGTAGACCTTATCTAGGGGCTAGAGAGATGGCTCAGTGGAAAAAATAATTGGATGTTCCTCTAAAGGATACGGGTTCAATTCCCATTGACTCACAACTGTCTCAAAGTCCCGTTTTCGGGGATCTGAAGGCCTCTTCTAGCCTACATGAGCATCAGGCATGCAAGTGGTACAAAGATATACTGATGTGGGATGTTCTTCAATATATGTACTGCTTTTATTGGCCAATTAATAAAGCTGTTTGGGCCAATAGCTTAGTATAATAAAGCCAAGCAGGAAATCAAAAGAGAGAGAGTAGGCAGAGTGAAAGAGACACCATGTAGCTGCTGAAGGAAAAAGATGTCTGCCAGAACCTTACCTTACTGGTAGGCCACAACTTCATGCTGATACACAGTTTAATAGAAATGGGTTAATTCAAGGTGTAAGAGCTAGCTAGAAATATGTCAAAGAGCATTATAATTAATATAGTTTTGGTGTGCTTATTCAGGCCTGAACAGTAGGAAAACAACAAGCAGTCTCTGCCTATAAATGGTGCGCAACGTGGGGCAACTGCATCCAAATAAAAACAGAGATAGTTTGGGAAGGAATTCTAGAAATACAAGAACAGAGTTGAGTACAGCTTTTTGGTAGTCACATTTTTTTTTTTTCAGATAGGCTGTTTGCTAACCAGAAGCAAAGGGCGCAACTTCTTTAAGAAAAGACTTCCTCATTTGTGCTGGCAGCTTGAAAAGCTTTGGTCAGCTTTGGCTTTTTCAGGAGGTGCTGCTATGGAGCACTTAAATGGGGTCTGTCTGTGAGCAGTATGTTACAAATTGCTTAGCAGTGACTTAGACCCGCTGCATCCCTGGAGCTGGGCCTGAGAGCATGGCTCACAGAGGCAATAAACATGCCTCCACCATGTTAGACTGGGTGGAGCCAAAAGGCAGGGCTGTGGAGTTGGTCTGAGCCACGCTCACTTAGTACTTGGGGGAAAAAAGTCACTGCTGATCAGAAAATGATTACAGATAAATGATAAGACAGATTCAGATGAAAAAGACCTCTAAATGGGTACAGCATTGGATAAATGTGCATAGGTTTAAGAGAAAGAGAGAAGTCATATAATAAAGGAGTAAGATAATAAAATAAATATTAAAAGGTAATAAAGCTAAAAAAATAAGCTACATAAAGATGAAATATACACAGAGAGTCTGGATTATGTATATTACTATATTTTCTTTGAATTATTTTGACTGCCGAGAGATATTTGATTCTGGGGGCTGCTAAGTTAAACCAACATAAAGGTATCGTGACTTCAAAATTTGACTCTAAGGATATGTTACTTTGGAAAAGAGGTTCTGCTTTTGTTTCCACAGAAGATGAAAACCTGTAGATTCATTCCAGGCTAATGTGGTTTGATGGGATCAGACTCCCAAAAGGTCTCCGTTTACAATATACATCCAAGCAAAACACCCACACATGTTTAAAAAATAATAATAATTAAGAAAACAAAAGCTTTCCTATTTAGGAACCACATTTTTCTGCTGTAAACTGGCAGCAAAAAATAAACAGCCACATATGTGTCTGCCAGCCAAAGTGCGAGATACTGGAGCAATGGCACCTTTGTGAGACAATGAGCTTCACAAGGTGGATTCCTCAGTGTTATCTCCAACATGGCAAATGCAAATTCTGCATGCATGTCAGATTCGAAAACCCCACAGAAAGATGGTTTTCCCTCAAATGTTTGATGCCTCTGAGTAATACTAACATATGTAACCTTTTCTATACGTTCTACAAACCTAATAACTCGTTATATTGAATATTTGTGATTTATAAATATGAACTGGTTGCTTATAACCATCACCCATGAATTCTGAAGAGAATTGAAATCTTCCCCAGTCCAAGGGCCTGAGGTGACTTAGCAAATCAGTATTTTTCACCCCCTCAGCACTGGCTGAGGAAGGAATACGACCTTCATGATCTAATCAAGATGAAGTAGAACTCTAGTTTAGAACTGCTGGAGCCATGTGGTCAGACTTCTGTGCATCATTCCCACCAAGCAGCAGTCTAGAGAATGGGAAAATATCTTTGCCAATGATACATGGGACAGAGGGTTAGCGCCCGGGACACACAAAGAACTGCCCTCCCCCACCCAGAAATCAACTGACATTAGAAAAAAATAAATAATACAATTAAAAAAATGAAGTATAGAACTAAACAGAGAGTTCTCAAAACAACATACAAATAGGTGAGAAACAGTTAAAGAAATGTTCAACATCCTTAGCCTCCAGGGAAATGGAAGCTACAATTGCTCTGAGATTTCACCTTACCACAGAATGCCCACGATCAATCAACGGCATCAGATGCTAGGGAGGGTGTGGCAAAGGGGACCACTTGCTCATCACTGATGGGAACTGCATTTTCATTATCCATTTATCAGCTGAAGGATATCTAAGCTATTTCCAGTTTCTGGCTATTTATGAATAGAATAGTAAATGGGTAATACAAATGTAATACATTTATACAATGGAATATTATTCAACTAAGAAAAATGAAATTTTAACTTTTTCATGTAAATGGGTGGAGATAGAAACAATCATCCTGAGTGAGGTGACTGAGGCCTAGATAGGGCAAATATTCCATGGTTTTTATGTGTGACTGTTAACTTTTAAGCTTTAGTGTTTCATTTAGAATATCCATAGTGGTTAAGTAGCTAGCAAAGGACCAGGGTGCATGCATATAGGTGTGGTGGGGTGTGTCTTCCAAGTAAGGGGAAACAGAATATGTTGTGATAAAGAGGAAGGGGCAATTAGAATACGATGATCAAAGTGGGGTTGAGACAGCAGGGTAGAGGAGGGAATATGGGAGGAACAACAAACCCTAATGGCCATTTTCAAAGCCACTTAAACTCTAACTGAATTTAAAAAGGAAAAGAATAATATCACTGGTGGCAGGAAGAGGTAGGGGGCATAACTTGGGGTGTGGAGGGCTTAAGGAAAATGTGAAAACTGAAAGAGAAACAAAGAAAAGGTACCAAAACTACCCAGGAGCTTCTGCTCACTTCAAACACTTGCAAACCTAAACTCAGACTCAAAGACCTGTGTGTGTGCGTGTATGTGTGTGTGTGTGTGTGTGTGTGTGTGTGTGTGCAGACTCAAAGACCTGTGTGTGTGTGTGTGTGTGTACGAATACATACCTACTGGCATGAACTCACTCATTCGTTTTAGCGCCCAAACCTACCATCCTGGCACCCAAACCCATCAGCATGGTAGTCTGCACTTCCTGGTTCCCAGCCTGTCCACCTCACTTCCCCAAGTCTACCTTGTACTGCAGCACCATCCGAAAGTAGCTCTTACACTTTAGCTTCCCTCAGAGCTTTAAAGTCAGAATCGAGGGACCTCCACACAAGCACAGATATAATAGTTATTCTGGGGCACATCAGGGCGTAAGATTTTAAAGGATGTTTGAAAATTCCAAGGTCAGTAATGAATGACCTCTGAACCCTGGTAGTCTAACTTTTTCAGCTGTGTGTACCTCAAGCAGGAAAGGGAGGAGCGAGCCACATGGAGGACTGTTTTCTCGTAAAGTTCCACATGGCTGGAAGATGAGAGATAGAAAATCACTGTGCAGAAAGCGTCCTGGAAATGAGGTGATTATGACTAACATGAGAATTTTAAGGAAAAAGAAATTCTGGATAAGAAGGCAGAAGCCAGGGAAAGACTGAAGGGGAAGAGTTAGGAGAAGCTGCCAAAACCAAAACTTACCAAGGTACAAACTTCTCTCCACTATAGAACACTAGAGTATAAACCTACTCATTGAACTATGATAAAGAAATGTTCCATAAGGGATTTTAATGTCTCAAAACTCAGGTACATTGGGAGTTAGTAAATATGTAGTTAAAACTCAGGACTAATCATTTTATCACTCTTCTCTGGTACTTAAGAAGAGTGACAATTCTCAAGCAGTAAATGTCAAATTGTATTGTGTTTAGAAGCAACACAGTGATCCAAAAAGCATTGCGAGGACAAATGGAAGAGAGAGTGAGCTTGTTAACCAAACACTAAAAATATCATCATTCCAAAAAAGAGGCAGACCTCAGGTGCCCACTGGTCACAAGCAAGAGCTGTGGAGGAGGGGACTTCATCTACAACCTGAATCCTTTTTGGTTTTGTTTTGTTTTGATTTGTCCCCCCCCCCCAATATAGGGTTTCTCGGCATAACAATCCTGGCTGTCTTAGAACTTGCTCTGTAGACCAGGCTGGCCTTGAACTTACAGAGATCTGCCTGCCTCTGCCTCCCAAGTGCTGGGATTAAAGGCGTGTGCCACCACTGCCTGGCTTCATTACCCAAATCTGAAGATGAGGACCCTGAAGTTCAGGGGGCAGGTGACTGGTCTAAGTTACACAGTTCACATGTAACTAGAAAGGCAGGGCAGGGTTTAAAAGCATTTCTGGGGACTAGGATGATAGTTCAGTCAGCAAGTGCTTGACTTTCGAGTACAGGCTTCTGAGTTTGAGCCCTAGAACCCACATTTTAAAAGCCTGGAAGAGAAGAATGGTTAACTGTAGCACTGGGGAGGCAGAGACAGGCAGGTTCCCAGGGAGCACCCTTAGTCTGCTTGATGAAGTCACAGGCCACTGAGAGACCCTGTTCCCTCAAAATAGATTGATGGCACCTAAGGAATGACACTTCAGATAGCCACTAGCTTCCTCCAAGAGTGCACACATGTGAACACACATGCACATACACGAATAAAACCATTTCTACCCAATTCCAGAGCCCACATTCATAACTGCTACAATCTATTTTCTTAACCTATATTCAGCCTGGTCCAAAGCCAGTCACCGGGTTTCTCCACAGATGCTGGTTGGTGATGAGGGAGAGACTAGAAATGTTATACTCCTCTTGATACAAGCTTTTCTGTAATTTCCAAGTCCTCTCTTGGAAAAAACGCACACCCTGACAACTGTGGTTCATTCACATACCACAAGAAGTGACTCCATGGAAGTCCCCTCTAACTGAAGATGGACGAACTGGTGCCAATTTTGAATGACCACCCCTCAGTTTAGTGCTCCTCATCGGCACACACCTCAGAGGCAGGTACCACACAGCATGCACCACCCTCTCTCTGCTCAGCCTGGACCCTCTTCTACCCACTACATGTGAATGAACTCCATGAGAACATCGGCCGGCATTAGTTAGCAGACGACATTAGTCCAGACACAACACACTCAAAGTGAGAAGGCACACCTGACTTGACTGTGGCATTTCCCCTAACAGAACACCAGGTGTAATGGTTTATAGTTCATGAGATTAACGAACAATTGGAAATCATCAAATGAGTATTTCATGTTGTGGTTACTATTTCTATCTGGGGAGGCCATTGGATATTGCTCCCCTGTTTCCTATAATGTATGTGCTGAAGTCAACCCTTCTTTTCCTGCTTCAGTGGGGGAACGGGGTCCTCCTCAGGCCAACTATAACAGATGAGAGATTAGCACCACTGAGGCAAATCCCCATTGTGCCTCATTGAGACAATAGGAAAGGGTCTTCTCAGAGTTGGCACATGGAAACCAATTCAGCCGTGATCCCAGGAAGACAGGCAACACCTCAAACTCACACCAGGACTTGGCAGTGTAATAGTCAACTATGTGGTACTGGTTTTGAAGGCATGAAGGCATCATGGAGAGCAGCTAAGACCAAGCACCATGTGGAAACACTCGAGTCCCTGAGAAAAGGCACCAAGAAGCCACTGGCGAAGGTGAAGACTCAGTTACAATGGAGACCCTAAGATATTGAAGATGCCAGTGACATGAGGTGTCCACCAAAGAAAGCTGTTGGAATGGAGAGCTGGAGAGGTGGGGGCTGTGCAAGCCCTTTGAAAGCCAGAAGATTACTCTGTGAGTCGCAGATAATCGGACACAGACATAGAGGATTTGGGTTTACAATGCTGGACTTTGGTTTTGCTTTGGAGTCATTATTTTTTGCTCAGTTCTTTTTTGGAATGAGCATATTTGAGTACATAACTTGTTTTTTTTATCTTACAGAAGACTATACTTTTAAAAAAGACTTCAAACTTTTAAACTATTGGAATTTAAGATTACGGAGGCATTGGGAATTGGACTGTATTTTATATTATGATATGAACAGGGGTGGGAAATTATGGCTTGAAGCGATGTGTTTGTGTATTCATTTGACAAGGATGGATGTGCTGGCTAATTTTCATTGTCAACATGACATAACTAGAACCACAGGGGAAGAAAGTCATATTGAGAAATTATCTAGATTAGGTTGGCCTGTGCGTCAAGTCTGTAGAGGACTGTCTTGATGGTTAATTGATGTAAGAAGATCCGGACTATTCTGGACACCACCATTTTCTATGCAAGGAATCCTGAGCAGTATCAGAGAGGAGCAATCAGGTGAGAGAAAGTAAGAAAGCAAGTGGTGAATGTCTTTGTTCTTGACTGTGGATACAGTGTGAGTTGCTACTTGAATTCCTGCCTTGACTTCCTCAAAAATGCTGTTCTGAAACTTCAAATCATAAGCCAAATAAATCCTTCCCTTTCCTAGCTTGCTTTCTTGGGCAAGGTGTTTATCACAGCCAAAGAAATCAAACTGGGATAGTGAGATACATTACAGAGACGATATCAAAACAAAAATCTACTCTTATCTGTTTCTTTAAAGTGTAGTCAAATCAGGGTTCTCTGAAAATTCTATGGATTAACAAAAAATAAATTAAATGTAGGTATATTAATGAAACATGTTTACGTATTTAAGTATGTTTAAAAGAGCTACTGAGAATTGACCACAGAGCCCCCACCAAACTCACAAGAGAATCTAGCATCATCTTCATGACGTATCAGCAGACGGTCACTGTCAGTGTGCATTCCACAGAAGCCCAAGGCAGAATGCCCTCCCTCGTGAGGAATATGGTTACAGTGAGCATTTAGAGACTTGGGAAAATTCAAGTCACAGTTCAGCAAGGTCCACTGGTACCTGTGTCCCTTCTCATCCAAGTTCCTCCCAGTCCACAGTTAGCACTGTGTACCCGTGGTCAGCACCACGGACCCATCACAGTACTTTCCCACATGCAGTCTAGGCAGCTAATCACAAGGGGAAATGGGCTGCCCATGAAGTGGACCCATCGGCCTTCAATAGACTACACCATCTAAATTATTTATTAGGACATCACCACCTTGCTTTACTACCTTTCTAGGTAGTTTTAATTGGATGGTTGCTCATTTCATACTTTAGGTGTGCTGCATCAGGGTGTGATAAGAAGGTATTCCACTTCTGTGATATTGAAAAATTAATCTCAGTCAAAACTAATACCTTTTGTAGATGTTCTTCTTGCAGTTCTATTTACACCTCATAAACATGGTAGCTGTTGAACATGGGCATAAGAAGATATTCACTGATTTTATAAAGCAGGAAGACAATAGGAACACACCCCTATCATTCACTGTAGTCCACAAAACTAAAATCTAAACAGCAAACAACCCATCAAACTTGGGAGGAGGGGGATCACTTCTTATTTTAATGAATCCATAGAAGTTTAATTCAATCTTTTTCTCTGAAAATATTTAATCTGATAAAATACATTTTTCATTTGAGACTAACATAAAAATGTTTGTATTTACTTTGTACTTTTAATAATATTTGCACTTAGTAATGTTTACAAAAATGTTTTCTACTTCACTGAGGATTTAGAAGCAGATACAAACAAGTAGCTGCCTGAAACTGGCAGATGTTTTATTTTGTCCAAAAACATTTTAAAAG
The DNA here is from genome assembly GCA_028555095.1 of Dicrostonyx torquatus. NCBI lineage: Eukaryota > Metazoa > Chordata > Mammalia > Rodentia > Cricetidae > Dicrostonyx > Dicrostonyx torquatus. Next base: position 5,925,988 of record JAQHUG010000042.1, on the reverse strand, counting down.
AATTATTTTCAATCATTTTAATTAGAAAAACATATTTTAAATTAACAGTCTCTAAATTATCTCATCAGATTTGCCAACATAAATATATAAATAAATGGACAACATAGAATCTTTGTTGTGTAAATTAAATATGAAAAATTATCTTATTCGAAAACAAATTTCTTACACTCTCACATCTAGAAGTTGCAGCTACCTAATTTCTCCCATGCATCCACTTCTGCAATATAGTCAGTATGCAACTCCTCAGGCATAAGTAAGAGAGAAAAAGCTGTCTTAAACCAAGAAATCCATTTTACATAATCACAGTGGAGACGTATTGAACAACCGGAGAAGCAGATGATGTTCAATGGTGGTGATATAGTCTAATGGTTTAGCTGAATATCCTCTATATGGAGGCTCTCTGGCTCTCGGACAATTCAGTGAGGTAGAAAGTACCAATAGAAGAACTGAGGATTATAGTTAGGAATGTTGCCTAAGGCTACATACACACCTAGTAAGAATCGGCCCGAATTCTAATTTTTGTCAGTTCTTTCCAAAACTAAGAAGTGCGAAGAAACATACAAGTTGTGTTATATTCTTTCAACATCAAAAACTTCACCAGTAGAATATATTGCATGAAGATTCTCCAAAAAAAGACTATTGCTTTTCAGCTGCATGATTCCCTGAATACCTACAGAAAAACCTTAGGACTTAAACTTTGGTGTGCTAAAACATAGATCACAAGTGTGTATATAAATACGCACACATACACACACACATACAACATACCCATCTTGTTAACTGCAAGTCTGTCTCCCAAGTAGACAACTAGAGACATGAAGGCAAGGGTCTTGTCTTTTTAACTACTGACTGTTATTTCTTGCAAACATAAATGAGCAACTGAAATTAATTTAGTCTGGGGTTCCACAGCCACACCTACAGAGCATGAACAACATGCATGATGATTTGAGGAATGTTAGACAAAAGCACTGACAGATGAAGGACCACAGGGGGAAACGCCTCAAAATAAAACCTGGGGCTTCTGGGGAAAGCAGGTGTAGGAGACAGCAAATCCATTTTGCAGTTAATGGGGAAACCCAATCCGAGACATAGCTGTACTGGGCGTTATGCCTTGGAAGCAATTCTATCCTGGGCACACTGTCAGGAGGAAGAATGGCTCATCTTCTTCAAGTCTCTAGACTTGCACAGCCTGAGGGGGGAAGTGAAGAGAGCCCTGTAGGTAGAATACCTACCTGAAAACACCCGTGTAATGTTTTTTCCTATGAGGACATTGCCTTCTATGACAAAAGTGACTTTGAAGGTTTAAACTAACAGGAAGGACGTGGGAGCAGCCGCTTGCATCATACAGGTAGGCACAATGTAATCTGAAGGCTTTAAAATTGAAAAATATCTCAGGCTGTGATCAGGGGTAGGAGTCCTGACTACAGCAGAGGGTTCAAGAACACAACCTCACAAGGTGGACAAAGAATCATGAACCACGGCATGCGGTCAACCCCTAGCAGCTATAAGAGAATCTTCTAGCACAGAACACTATTCTGTCAACACTTTGCCTTTAGCCTACAGAATCATGAACTAGATTCTAGTCCTACAGAATTATAAGAAAATAAATTTGTGTTGGATTAAACTACTAAATTTGTGGCAGTGTGTTCAGGCACTGATGGGAAATGTGCGCGGATATCTGTCTTCTAGGGCAAGGCTACCCCTTAAGGGTGAAGGAGCGAAACTGCAGAGGCAAGTGAGAGACAGCACAGTCAGGGAAGGAGACCACATCTGACCCCAATGAGCAAATCCAAAGAAAACAGCAACGGGTAAGGCTGATAGGGCCAGCCCTTTTGTCTCTGGAGAAACATTCTAGTTCTAAACCCCACCCCAAGATTCTGTCCTGAGAAGCCTAGTGAGAGCCAACCCAGAGCATCTGAGGACAGCCAGAGTAAGAGCGACACCACTGAGTACTCCTTGACAGCATCCCCTCTATGTGGAGTCTCTCTGACTCTTCAAAGTTGCTAACGATTCAGCGAGGCAGAAAATACCAGTGCGAGAACTGAGCATTGTAGTTAGGAATGCTGCATGAGGCCACACACCTAATAAGAATCAGTCCGCATTCTAATTCCTATTACTTCCTTCCCAAACCAAAAAGTGGGAAGAAACAACGCAAGTTGTGTTGTATTCTTTTCAACATCAAAACCTTCACCAGTAGAATATAGTCCATGAAGATTCTCTGAAAGTTGAAAACCTGCCAAACAAGACTACTGCATTTCAGGTGCTTATTGAGAAGCAACATTCTGAGAGAGAAAAAAATGTATTTTTTAATCTTGTGAAGAACTGGGGTCCTGGTAAAGGGGAGAAAAATGTAGAAAAAAATGGGGAGAAAAAAGAAAGAAAACCACCAGATCTCACTGAAGTTTTGCCGGCTGTGTTGTCACGTGATACAGAAAAGTGGTCAATTCTCACATATACACTAAATCATTACAGTTCAAGAAAAATCTAAGATAAGAACATAAGTATAGCTTAAATACTGAAGGTGATCAGGCTGCCAATTAAAAAGCAACTCACTGGGCTTTGCAAATGTTTTAACATCTGTTTTATGATTTAACTGTCAAACTAAATTATGCTAAACTTGAAATCACACTACCTATGGAAACCCGCCAGCTATCTCCACTCTTCCAGAGTCTGGATCTCACAGCGCATGAAGGAAATCGCAGAAACTACCCGAGGCTGACAGCACGCTTGATGGCAGAGATGGCCGGCACGGCTACTTTCACTTTTTAAATCTCTCAAATATGATTCTGCTTTCACACACCAGGTTACACTCGAACTTAGGGAGTCGTCTGGAAGGGAAATAATGTTTCACTCATTCTAGGCTTTCTATAAGGTGAGATATGATGGGTGCTTCCTACTTATTTCAACAGTTTATTCTTTGCATCGCCCCAGTGAAGAACTATGTCAAACAGGAACCCATTATTTACACTTCAACTGAAACTACGAAAATTTATTGTTACACAGTGTTTCAGAGGCAATAGCTTAATAAAAGCAAAAATGAAGCATGAACATATAAAACAAAAACAATAGATAAAATAATATTAAAATCGATTCTCAACCTGTGTTTTTAAAAGTATACAAAAGCGTTTTCATAAAAAAAGTGGGTGTTATAAAATAATGGCAGGTGTAAAGTATTTCAATTGGGTTAAATTAAGCATGTATGTTTATAATAAAACATAATCATTGAATAAGAAACTCTACCCACAGGGGTTTCCCCCATTTAGTCTGAGGAATAATGTTTAATAATCGTATGTACAAAACTAAGCAGTATAATGTAATGACTGACGCCACCTCTCATGTGTGACATGAGAGCGATGCACGCTCAGTGAATGTTTCATGAAAGTTTACTTCATCTTTCTCCTGAGGCTTGAAGTCCTGAGGAAGTTAACTAAACAGTCAGCCACTGTGTCAAAGCTTTCAAATGAGAGAATGTCACACTCACTAAAATTTTTTGAATGAAATTAGGATATGCAATGACGCTCATGATATGCAGGAAACCAAGCACACACAGCACAACCTTAAAATTTTAAAAAAATGAAGTGATACAAATAAACACTTAGGCATTCAGGGGAAAGTGGAAAAATTAAACGAATGGTTCTCTGTGCATTTACAGTTCATGGCGCACATTTCTTGTTTTCTAGGTGTAAGATCTTTTCTATCTCATAAGTAACTCATGTATTTGGTTTTTTTTGTTAATTATTATTAAAAATACTACATTGAGGTCAGTGCCCATCCTTCAGCTAGGAGTCTCGAGTTCTATGCAGTATTTTGGATTTGAAAAATCTTTGCTATGTTAAATTAACTAAATTATAAACTGGTTTGTAAGTTTACTTCGGGAATGATTTTTATTTAATTGCTTTCATTTTAATTCGTCATCACATTAAGTGCTCAAAACACATCTAGATAGACATAGCACCATGAATGAATTTCCTAAAACCTTAATAACTTTTTTCCTTTAAGTGATTTACACACAAATAAAAATTTTCCTCTATTACAAAGGGTGTGCTTCATATTCTGTTAAAAAGAATGAGATAATATTTAATATATCAGCTCAGACATTTACAGCACATTTTATAGAAGTACAAATATGCCTTATGTAAACACTATACTTAATATGCTTTCTATAACAGCTAGATACATTCTATAATTCTGTTGCCTTTCAGTGACGGTCTTACTATTTTCCACAAACTTTTTTTTTTAAAGCCAATAAAGAACACACCTAATGACTATTAAGTCTCAATTTACTGAAGTGAAAACTTAGGCTCTTTCAAGGGGAGATACATACATATGAAAAAGAGGTAACAGAGAATCTTTAGCCCTACAAGTAAAAGCGCTGGAAGAAAGGCTGCATGAGTGCACCTTTGAGGAAGGACTAAAGGAGACAGAAGCTCACTGCATCACTATTATTTTTAAGGTGTGGTGGGGACTCTGCAGACACTATCACATGGATCCCCATCTGTTAGGTATAACCATCTCTGCTTTACAGATAAAGAAACTGTAATATAAAACACCTCAGAAGAAGATACCATGTTAAGTAATGGCTCCTAACCCTAGTCCAATTGAATAAAACTGATTTCCCCAGTGCCGTTGCATTTCATCTGGGAGAGAAAAGCTGGATGTGAAAACCTCTTCAAAGACTGAGAGCACAACTCCGACTGCACTGAAGTTATGTAATTTAGCTGGCAGGGGAGGTTGGGAAGGCCAGGGCTCTGCGGCTGGCTCAGAAAAGTAGTTTCAGCCCTGGTCTGGGATGGGCGGGAGCCTGGCTGCATGAATCCCTGGAAACTGGTCTTCACTTCCCAGGAACCGGCTGTGGTTTACTTACACAAGTTGCTCATCAATTCTCCTTAGCCTCAACACAGTGTCCCATAGACTTGGGCATGACGCCAACCCACGGGGAGAGGTGAGGGTCAAGAGGAAGGCACGGGAGCACTGATGACTGCCATCAATTACAGCATGTGACTCATGGGAAAGTTAAAGTTAACCGCCCTCCCCACACACACACTACCTGATTTATCTGTTTCTAGAAATTTCCAGATCATTTCCCATTTAAAAAAAATCTCTTTATATTTATATGTGCTTGATGGTGGTTTTCCATCAACATATACATCATCACAGCCTTGCAACATGTACTAAATACTTGCATTTTCTATCATGGCTGGTTTAACTAGACACCTATTACCTATTGGTTTATCTGACTACATGTCGAGGGCATTTTTACTCATCCATCAAATTGTAGATATAATTTTATATTCTCTATGACATCTTCAGGCACTCCATTTCTGTTTAGCCTACATAGTCGACAAACTTTGTACTAGTAACTCATGTTTGGCTAAGTGTTTAAGGCATCTCTCGACTAAACTGACAGCTCTCTTTAAAAACAAACTCACAGAACTTTAACTATTCCTTGGGTTTGGTCTACACTGGTTAAATAAATCTGCTATTATTTTCTTAAAACTTACAGCACAATTAAACCAAATGTAAAGTATCATCAAAAAGTAATATGAAAATAAAAGTGTTTTGAGCAACAAAACAATGCAAAGAAATAACAGTAGCTAATATTTACTGTGCAATGAATGCCAGGCAATGTTCTGCCAGCTTTATGCATGTTGATTCATTTTATCTTAACCAACAGCTTCACCCAAGAGGCACTGTGGTTTTTCTGACTTTTCCATAAAGAAATAGAAACAGAGATCAAATAGCCACCTATGGCCATTAGCAGAAAGGGGCAGAACAGGCCTTTTGCTTCCTCTGTATCACTCATTATATTTCTGTTCACACAGTCCCTGCTGGAAGCAGCTCGGGATGCAAAAGGAAGATGGTAAGAGCATCAGTGAAACTGAAGCAACTTGGCTGGGTATCCTGGCCCTGTGGGTAAGGGGTTGAACAGGTGCAGTCATGACGGCAATGTGCCCAGAATCATGTAAGGAACATGCAGAGAGAGTGTTGACCCATACTCTTGCTACAGGCTGCTCTTTCTACTTCAACATGCAGTAGAAAATTCCTTTGATGTAGCTCAACTATTAGGGCCCTTACTCACTTCTAAAACATTTAGGGTTAACTCAATAAACTCAAGAAAGGGGTGGCAAGGTGGCTCTGAGACTAAAGGAACTTGCCACCGAGCCAGATGACCTGAGTTTGATCCCGGGAACCCACTTGGCAGAAGGAGAGAACTGCAAGATGCCCTTTGACCACGGTACATGTGGCACACACACATAAATGCATGTGGGAAATGAAAGCAAAAACAAACTGCAAGAAAAACAGGCTAAAATTTGTTTGCAATGGGAATGAGTCTGGAGATAGATGAACCAGACATTAGCTTACCACCCTAATGAATCCCCACCTCTGAAATTCCTTGAGAATTATTTGGAAATTCTTTTTTAGTGTTTGTCGTTTGTCTTATGATTTTCTATAAAAGTCTCAAATAAATTTTTAAGCATTATTAAGCTCCTATAATTGCTACTATAAATACATACTTGAAAATTATAGTTTTAAAAAATTGTGTTTTCAAGTTCTATTTGGTACTTATAACAACATCATTAAAGTCTCAGATCAAATTGAGTCTTCTATGTAGAAATCAATTTCTCTGTCAACAAACAACACTTTTTATTTCTTCATTTCTTCTGTACTTTTAGGTTTTCTATTCGTTCTAGCATTAGTGTGCTCATGAGGGCATCTAGCTTGACAACAAATATAAATAGACTGAGTTGCCTACTTTCTGACTGTAAAGCTAATCTTTTGTTATTACATATGTTTTTGTCATAGGTTTTTGGCAGGTAACATGTACTAAGTGGCTAATCTGCTAAGAATGGTTCTGTCCTTTCACTGTTAGCCGCTTAAGATTACAGAGCAAATCTTCATGTATTCAGACTGTGAGACTCCCTCCTTCAGCCAGCTAGTTTAAATTCAGGTTACAAGTCACTTAATGTAAACCAACCTGTCACTTCTAGAGCAATTCAACTTGACCTTGAACAACTCAAAATTCAGTTTGTTATATATTCACCTATGTTTATGAATGAGATTCTTCTACACTTGAATGTTCTTAAATTGCCATTGTCAGGGTTTACAGTTATACTAACTTCATAATTTAATTTAAACCTCATAAAATGAAATGGCTTAAGCTCTCACTTTTATTTTAGAAGATTTTATACATCAGTCTTTGACAGCCAAAGGAACCTTAACAAAAGCATGCAGTTGGGTCTTCTGCTACCTTCAAGGATAAGATACTGACCCAGTATCATTGATGTTATATGAAGAGTTGGATTTTTGTCTTTCTTTTATTAGAGTCAACTTTGAAATTTTTTACTTTGAAAAAGGTCAGAATGCCACTAGTGGCATTTGCGTAATTAAAAATCCTAAGTTCCGAAGGACATTAAAAGAGAATACATATATTGTATGTTAACTAAATCAAGTACAGAAATTCAAATTCACAAATGAAGCAATGTAATCCATTCTTACATCACCCCAATTCTAGTGATGAAAACAATTATCTACATATTAGCAAACACCTTTCATAAAACTGTTTGAAGAAAACTTATGAAAATGCTGAAATTTGTTAGTATGTAGATTTTCTGTTGACAGTTTCAGGAGTATTTTTATATCATTAGGATAGTAACTAACCCCACTGAATCATTCACTTAACCCCATTGCTTTTCTTATTTTCAACAAAGGAGAGACAATTTTCTAAACCTTGTTTCTCTTTAATACTCCTTTATGTTTATTTAAAACAATCTTTAATTCTGCTTCCCTTGTAAGTTAGTTACAATTCTAACTTTAAGAAGACATTGGTCAAACTGATTAAAGCTCTGATGCTAAATGCATGTCTCACTGTACGCACTCAGCATCATCTAGGAGAATCAAAAACATATTCCTTCTCTTCCTGCTTCCCCCCTCATCCAATAGCACATCACCCCCACCCTACTTTAAATGTCTGAAAGAGATGTGAGGAGACAAAGCACCCCAGGGGAGCCCGGCCAAGCACTGAGTCTCTACATCACACTCCCAGGCAGCTTCCTCTCCAGCCGGAAGTTGTATGCCAGAGATTTGTTCGTTTTACCTTAAACAGTCATTTAGAATCCTAGAAGAAAAGTGCTACTTGCAGTGCTTCCTAGAACACCATAAGGAATTTGCAACATGAAACTTATACTTTCTTAAAACCTCCTAAAATGCAGTTGACCGACCTCAACCACCAGCTATCTTTAAGGGGAAGGGCATCTGTTTATCTTTAAGACCAAGATCAACCAAATCTGTGGCCACATGGCGCTGCCAGGGCTCAGCAAAGGCATAGACTTCAAGGTGACTTACAAGCCCGGAGGACTGCAAATGGTCTCTGAGGTAATTACACGTTCAAGACATGTAAGGAAACATTTCTAGGAGCCCATATGTAAGGACGTGTGGGTGGCTGGGTGAGGGCAGGAGGAGGGGGCAGGCCTCTCTTTCATTGGCAGGAGGGAGAAGAATGAAAGGGTTCTGACGAAGTCGCAAAGGCATCCGCATGTGCCATTTGGCTGCATCCAATTTTCGCGAGCTGTTAAGAGGCCGTGTACAATTTTCCCTTTGACATTTGAGAAGTTCATGCCACCTTCTTAACAACAGTTTAGGATGAAAAGAGGATGAACTGATTTCCCTGAAATACCAGCCCAGGCACGCAGCAGCATCTAAGCAGTTATGTCTATACCCTGCTCCCATTAATCCAAGCATGACCGGTAAAATGTGTGTGTGTGTGTGTGTGTGTGTGTGTGTGTGTGTGTTTTAAACAAAACAAGCAAAGCTGAGGGAACAGGGAATAGAGAGCAAGCCCAATAAAGGACATTATGAGTGAGCAGTTTCCCTCTTTTTCCAGGTGGAGCCACAGGCTCTAACAGCTCAATACGCAGATAGCAGCTTCACCTACAAACTGACAATTCCCCCAACTCTATTCACAATGAATACAAATAAAACTCCCTCTACTGAAACTAAAGACCAGGCACACGTGCACGTGAGACCATCGCAGACAAAGAACCAGTTGGCACAGAAGACCAGCTGCATTCTCAGTTCTGTTGCTGTACAGTGACACACCTGAGAAACAAATGCAAAAGCACAGCCTTGGAAAACAACATCACCACCATGAATTTCTTTTTTGCAAGATTTCTGTCTCTGTTTCTCAATAATGGGGGGGATGATCAAAAGAGGAAGCATGGCATTATCTTGATGTATATACTCTTATTTTCTTTTCTAATGTTCATTTTGAATGGTATGTGCATCCCTCCAGAAGGTAATAAATAAGGCTTTGAAGGACAATAAGGTACTGTTAAGATCCCCTGTGCTATATAACTCCAGGCATTCTGCCAGGGAGCCTATGAACACTGGGAAACACCAGCTGAATAGCAAAGTCAAGATCAAACTCTCTGCACTCGGAACACAGCCTCAGGTCAGGTGTGTATGTCTTTGAAGAACTGAGCACTAAGGTGACAGGCACTACAAATTTCTCCTGCCAGCAGTAGGGATGTTTATTGCAGTTTGAAAACTTGGGTTGTCTATAACTTCCTGAAATACATAGTATAAAATCTGGCTCTTGTAAACACAGCAAAATGACACTAAAAGTCCTTCCTACTTGTGCTTGTTAAAATGGATCAAGTGTGACAAAGCAACCCTTATACCAATTTATATCATTTTATAACCCTTGTATAGTTACCTTGCTGCTTAACCAAAACAAAACAAAGATTATTCAGCTAAACATTACATAAAATGGCAGTTTTTCTGTCAATAAAACTTATATCAGATATACCTAAATGACTGAAAAGCTATCACAGGATTAATCCCAGTGTTCTGAACACAATAAACATGCTCACAAATATTTACTTGAAATACTTATCAACGTTAAAGGCAGCGATGGCATCTTTTTTCTTTAAAAAGACATTCAGAGCAATTCAACTATGTAGAAATACATGGCCACAGCTGAAATCAGTTACCTACTTGCAATGGGATTTCTGGTCGAGTTGTACACCCTTTCCATATTCAGCCATTTCCTGGGTAGATGACAGCAGTTCCTATTTCATAGTATTGTTTTGGGTTGTTACTGTGGGACAATGGTTTGTACCCTGACAATTGTATTTTAATAAAGTGCTGATTGGCCAGGCAGGAAGTAGAGGGAGGGTAACAAGAACAGGAGAATTCTGGGAAAAGGAAAGCTCAGTTTCTCTCTGACAGCACAGCTTTCGCCAGAACGATGTTATTTCAAATGCCCAACCCACCAACAAATCTCAAGATGACCATGTTAATATCATGATTAGAGAACTCTGTTTGCAAAACAAGGAAAAAAAGTGTGTATTGAACTTTTGGCATTCTGAAGAGATCACTTACAAAAATCATAAAACATCTATGACTTGCTTTAAAAATAATGTAATATGACACCTTTTTGCAAGGAGGGCCCACTTGTTCATCTCGGCCGCCTGGATAGCTTAACCCTGAAATAACCACACAGAAACTGTATTAATTAAATCACTGCTTGGCCCATTAGTTCTAGTTTCTTATTGGCTAATTCTTACATCTTAATTTAACCCATTTCTATTGATCTGTGCATCGCCACGTGGCAGTGGCTTATCAGGTAAAATTTCTAGTGTCTGTCTCTGATGGATCCATGGTGTATCTCTGATTCTGCTTTCTTTCTCCCAGAATTCAGTTCTGTCTTCTCTGCCTACCTAAGTTCTGCCCTATCAGGCCAAGGCAGTTTCTTTATTAACCAATGAAAGCAACACAAAGACAGAAGGACCTTCTACACCAATATCTTAATCATACAGTGAATATAAAACATAGTTCAATCCTGTAAGATACTTTCCTGAAGCTTTTCATTGTGACCTTCCCACACAGTTCTGAAATGAATCACCGAAGCACCACAACACACTCTAACTTACTTTTTTCTTGCTTTTTTGTTCTAAGACAAGGGCTTGCTACGTAGCACAGGCTGCCCACAACAGTACTCTTCTAATGTCAGCTACGTAGCACAGGCTGCCCTCAACACTACTCTACAAACCTCAGCCTCTCAAGGGACTAATGATACATGTTACCATACTCCAGTTCACTACCTAATGTTAATAGTGTTAAATATTGTAAGATTAATTGTATTATTAAAAAAACAAAAAATATATTGTTTCACCTCTCTTTCTTTCTTTTTTCTTTTTTTTTTTTTTTTTTAGACAAGATCTGTGTACCTCACGGTACCTTAGAACTCTTGATCCCCATGAGTGCTGAAGTGGGGAATTACAGGCATGCACCACTGCATCAGGCTGAAAAGTTTCCCCTTTTGAAGATAGGGTCTCATGGAGCCCAGGCTGGGTCCCAATTCACTATGCAAATGAAGGTGACCTTGAACTCCTTCACCAAGTGATTGGATTACAGGGGCATGGCACCATGCCCAGCTGAGAAATCTCTTTTCTGGATATTGTCTACTTTTGGATACAAAGACATAGTGCCTGTTTGAGGGGAAAAGAATCTCTTTTACCTTATAGAGGAAAAAACCATGCATATCTTGAGGGGCATTTAAAATTTAGAAAAACTGGTGTTGCAGAAAAATAAAAATCTTTTTCAGATACTGTTGTGCCCTCCCCATCTACAAAGGACCATTGGGTTACTTCAACAAGGCTGCGTCAATGCACAGGGACTCTGTAACCATCCTAGCAAGACAGAAGATATTCCAAAGAGACACACTTGGTCCTCTCCTTTCTTAGATTGGCTGTCAAAACTATTGACATAATGGTCCCCAAGTAACTGGATCACCCCAGGAAATGATATGCTGGGAGAAGAAAAAGACTGAAGCCTATTACTGGCCAGAGCAGGAACCTGACCTCCAGGAAGAGACTTCACACAGTTCAGAGAACTTAGAACTACAACTACTCCGCAGGACAGACCAGAGCGGAGACAATGATGCCTCAGCGGTGGATTAGACTGCACCTTGACCAGGCAGGACTGTGTAGCTATGCCTAGCTGCGTCCTCTATTTAAGCCCCAATCTCACGTCAAAGCCCTGAAGATGAACTTGGAGGTCACTGGCCTCTGTAGCTCTTCTCCCAGATGCAGCCACAATGAACAAATCCCTCTTTCTGCTTTGCACTATGCCTTGTCTCTTTAACACATGTTCGACGAGCATTCAAAGGCTTCCAGAGGCTACACTTTCACTGTAAAAACTCGAGTATAAATCCAAATTTAATAAAAGTGTACAAAAAAGGGAAAAACTTCACTAACACTCAAGGAAGTCACTTCATACGTGTCCACGCTAATTACAAAGTGTCCCGTCAAAATTCTATGCGGAAGCCTAATTCTCAAGGAGAGAGAAACACTGACTATGTGATCTTTTTTATTGTTTTTTTTTCTGGTATTTTTAAGGGTATTCAACAAATACAGATTTGGGGGCAAGGCATTAATTTTTCTTGTTGTCTTTTAAAGATGTAACTGCCTTCTGCCCTCCACTGTTTCTAAGGATGAGTCAGCCATCATATGTCTGCTGTCCCCTGTTGTTTGCTAACTTCTAGCTGCAGGCTAAAGCTGAACTAACTTTCTGTAGTTAACTTTGATAAATACTTAATTCAGTATGAACTATATTCATATTATAGTCTTACTCAAAATATGGCGTCCTGGAAAAGAAAACAATAACACAACACTGTAAGAAACGAAGCCACATGCCTAGGACATCTTTGTCTTCTCTGGGACATTTTTCCATTTTTATTTGCTCTGTAACTTTCTTAAAGCTCTTTCTTCTAACCTTGTGTGTAGTTATATTTTTGGCCACAGCTATGGGCTGGGAATAACACCCATATAGATATAATATTCATTTGTTCATAAGCTACTATTTTTTCAAATGATTTTTATCTTTCCTGCTGTTTTCTTTCTCTGCGGCTATATGCTACTAAACACATTTCTATAGAAAAATTTCAGGCCTTTGGTAAAAGAATTAAATGCAATTAAGAGGAAGTTTGATGAAAAATAAACACACAAATGGCTAATGATTTCTCCGCAAAGCTCTGATTTGCCATGAGAGAACAATGTGCTCTGCCCTTTCAGCAATTATTTTAAAAACCCAGCCTCCTAAAAAGAGAAAGTAACAACTAATAGGTTCATTTTTTTTCCTGCAAGTACTGGTTTGTAACATTATTAAAATGTTAAAGGCACATTAAGTCATTGGAATATATTTTTATCTTCACTTTGTGTATAATACTAGCTACAACATACCCAATCTGGGAGAAAAGGTACATTTTAATTTAAACACACAGAAAACACTGATGTTCTGAGACTATGCAGGATCAGTGGCTCCGAATGGAGTTGCTACTAAACGTATAGAGGAGCAGACTCTCTTTTCAGAATAAGAATCCACTGCAAATTTCACCTACATCACATTTAAAAGAAGGGACCACTGAGACCAAATCTAGCATTTAAGTTATTGGTCATGTATCTCAGGTCATTGGGCATTAAGAGACTCAAATGTGATTTACAGAAATTGCTACTTGGCTCTACCTTCATCATCCTGGAACCTTTACGTTAAATGTAATGGCACAACGTAGAAGGTGGCACCTTCCATAAAGCAGTTTAAGGGCATAAGGATACAATCCCACTTGCATGGATGAACCCTGGTTTGTGCTGGATATTCTAGCATGAAAAATAAAGCAAAGGGTCATCACTAGTCCCTTAACAGTCAGGTCCTCTATGTCCCTAAGCCTGGTCAGCAGATACATAGAAATTTAGGAACTTCCTGGAAAAGCAAACAACATTTTCAGGACCTGAACCAAGCACGGTACTGAAGGAAACAGCAGATGCAGGGTCCCTGTGGCTTTCAGCTCATCTCCCTGACACAGGAGCAGGGACTCTGCAGTCGCTCCGTGAGGAACTGAGTCTCTCCTTCATCAAAGGACCTTAGGATAGACAGCCTCTGTGTTTGGCACCTTGGTAACTGAAGGCTCATGAAAACCAACACAATGATAACAAAGCTGCACTTGAAACGCTTGCCTTGCAGATCTCTAGAACATAAATGTGACGGTCAATTTTCATCATCAACTCCCTGGGATTCAGAGATGCTTAATCATTACTAAAGCACAGCTTTCTAGTGTGTGTATCTGTGTGTGTGTGCATGCGTGCGTGTGTACATGCATGTGCATGTGTGTATAAAATGCATCTGTGATGATGTCTCCAGATGCAATTAGATCATGCAGGTTCTAACACACACACACACATGAAAGTGGATTCAGCCCTTAATGGATCATAATATGATGCTAAATTTAGATCTTCTAAAGCCTAAGACCCAAAGCACAAGACCCACAACATAAAGAATGGTGGTGAAAAATAGGTGGGGCCTTACAGAAGAATGTAGGCTGGTGGAAGTATTTCCTTAAGGGGGCTTATCCCTTTGACCCCCTTTTTCTCTATTTCTGGCCACCACAATATGAACTCTTCTGTTCTGCAAAGTCTTCCAACTATGGACTGAACCTCTGCACACACAGGCAGAAGACCGCCCTCATTTTAAGAGGTTTATGTCAGGCATTCTGTTCTAGCAACAAGAAAAGTAGTTAATGCATGAAGTACATGAATACATAATGACTGTATTTCACTCTCTCTCTCTCTCTCTCTCTCTCTCTCTCTCTGTCTCTCTCTCTCACACACACACACAGACACACACAATCATGCTAATAGAAACTCACTTTAGCTGCTATCTACAAAATTTTAAAATGTTAGAGACGGTGGAAAGGCTGATAGTTCCACAGTCCTAAGTAACAGACTTTCAAAGACAAATTGTCCCTCCCCATACATGCCTATCTACGCTTCCCCTAAACCCACAAGTGTAACAGACTCCCATCCTCACCCACAACATGGAAAGTCAAGAGTCACTATTCTATCAGTGAGCCAAGGCCTGGTTTTCAAGAGAAAAGATAGGGTTCTCAATGAGATAACAGTGATGATGTATGTCGGATTATTAACACAGTGCTTCCTTGGCAATGGACAAACGTTTTCCCTAATCTTGCGGAACAAGTGGTAAGAAAAGACACACCAAATGCACAAGAACTTAGGAAATTACTTCAAATAGTGTAACCAGCACTTCAAATTGAGGGCTTTTCAAAAAGGACATTGTACTAAGTGGCAAGTTTTAATTTAGCTTAGTCTTATAAAAACTTGTTTTAAAATTTTTTATGGATCCCTGTCCGGTATTTTTTTCTTCTTCATTTCATATTTCTACAAAAATTTGCATGTTTGCTAAGGCTGACAAGAAGAAACTGTCAAGAAAGGCAGAAGTAAAAGATGGGTCTGGAGAGGCAAGAAGGCAGGAAAGAAGGAAGGAAAAAGCAAGAGAAAAGACAGGGTTCTCTGCACAGCCTACAAGGTGCCCATGTGGCATCTTTCTCTGCACAGCCTACGAGGTGCCCATGTGGCATCTTCCTACAGTAGAATAAGGCTGTGCTGCTGTGGCTCCCAAGACTCAATTTAAACACTGGTCAATCTGGGTCCTATTTTGTTAAAACTATGTAGGTCTTACTAGAACAAATATTGCATTTAATTTAGTAAGTTATTAGCTGCCCACATAATTAAACATTCCATCACATTCGATATTCCATACTATTTTATCAACATATGTGCAGTACTTATTTTAATGTACTTGAACGGCTTTTTGGAACTGCTGCATGAAAGGTGGTTTTAATAAAATATATAGGATTATGTGATGTTAGAATGTTAGTCACAAAATACATTCAAGATGGTCTGCTATGCACACTTAGGTAGAAGCCTATGCCCAGAAATGTACATGTTTTTTAAAAAAAAAAAAAGTATAAACTTGGAGGTTGAGTGCAGAGACAGGAGACTGTTAAGAAATGAGATGAACGACAAAGCTACATTTCAGTTTAACTGCTGAGTAAGTCTTCATATCAAAAGTAAAGAGCATCAGAACTAAGGAGAAAAATGATTTAAGGACAACTGGAAAGTTGAAGCCAGCTCAGCTAAGACCAAGACTTCATGGGCCTGTTTTAAAGTATGTATTTAATACCATCAAAACCATCAGCTGGAAATTTAAAATTGATCCAGGAAAAAAATGGAGGGGAGAGAGAAATCTAACCCTATCAAAACATAGGAGTTATTCTGACTTATCTCAACGAGAGGCCTCATCACAGCTGTGGATGCTTAGGGTCTGGATTTGGAAGTGTGAGTCACCCAGAGCATTCTTTAAACAGAAAGATTCTGAGTACCTTTAAAAATAGTCTGAGTTAGCCAGGCGGTGGTGGTGCAGGCCTTTAATCCCAGCACTTGGGAGGCAGAGGCAGGCGGATCTCTGTGAGTTTGAGGCCAGCCTGGTCTGGCAAGTGAGTTCCAGGACAGCCAGGACTATACAGAAAGACCTTTTTGAAAAACAAACAAACAAAAATTTAAAATGAGTAATACTTTTTAATTCTCTTTTAATTTAAAAATATGCATTATTTGTGCACATCACGGCTCACATGTTGAGGGGAGAGAAAAACTCCATGAAACTGTTCTCTCCTCTACTAGGTCGGCTCTAGGATGGCAGTCGGGTCACCAGGTCTGTGTGGCATGTGCCTTTGCCTACTAAGCCATGTCACTAGCCCTGAATTATACTTTTTATCTAATAACTTTAAGATAATTAGAGATATCTTGGATAACCTGGGACATTAAACTATTTTAATTAGCTAATATCAGTACCCAATTCCCTTGAAAGGACTTAGATTGGAAAAGCACAGCTCTCCGAAATGTATGAAGAAATAAAATCAGGTCTACTGAACTTGAAAACGAAAAATCAAGACAGTCAACAATCAAATGCAATTGCAAATAAAAATATTATTTAGAATATTTGCATTAGTACTGAAAATCAGAAGAATAATAAACCATTTGGTTTATGTTCGTATCCTTCATTTTCGACTGTTTGCTGTTTATTTTTTTTGTGATAAGTACTGATTTAAGTGTTTAAAAGTTAGCAGAGAATTCATTAGCAGAACTTAATCTCGATTCTAAACTTAACCGTATTTCTGGTGAGCACAAACTCCCTCGTGAAAGGAGATGATGGCCCTTACAAACATACAGGGACTAACTTGAGCTATAAGTTGAATAAAAATGCCAAACTGAGATTATTTTCCAACACTGCAAACATTATTACCTACCAAGAGGCAAGACAAACTGAGAAATTAGCTCTTTCCTTGGGGAGCACAGCCAGCCTGAACAAGGAGTAAGCATGCAAGGCTGGCGGCCCCTGCCTAACATAGCTTGGAGAATTTACCATGCTGCTTCGTTTTTGCCTACCATGTTGTGCAAGGCAGACAACAGGACTGACCAGATCATATAGATGCATCCTCTAATGTCTATCATTTACAAAATTGTACGTGAACTTATCGTAGTTTGGAAAAAATAGATTTTTTAAAAATTTTTTTATGTAGGTTATGTAAATGTAGATTTATTTTATTTTATGTGTTTTGCCTACATATAGGTATGTGCATCACATCCATTCCTAGTGTCCACAGAGGTCAGAAGAGAGCATCCTGGAATTAGAGTTACAGATGATTGTGAACCATCATGTGGCTGCTCAGAACCAAACCAAAGTCTTCTGCAAGAGCAACAAATGATCTTCAGTGCTAATATTTTAAATGAAGTCTTATATTCAATATGTAGAAAATATGAAATTATTCCATACCAAATAAGGAAGTATAATCACGATGGTGAACACCGGATACCAATGTGACCGGGTTTAGAATCATCTACAAGACTGTGAGGCACACCCAGGGACATCTGAGAAGACCTGTGCAGGTTAACTGTGGTGGGAAGCCCAATGGTGTGCAGCCCTGTCCAGGCGGATGGGGCCCTAGATGACGTAAAATGTGAAAAATGAAAAATAAATAAATAAAAAACAATAGTGCAGCAGCTTTTCCCCTTTCAGCTTTCTGGCCTGCATTACATGGAAGCTCTCGTCTTAATTCCTCCCTTCCGCCATGATCTCCTGCCCAAGTCAACCAGAAACCAAACCCTCAAAAACAGTGGTTCTCAAATCACAACCCCATTTGGGGTCACACACCAGATATTTACATTACGATTCATAACAGTAGCAAATTTACAGTTATGAAGTAGCAACAAAGACAGTTTTATGCTTGTAGATCACCATAAACATGAGGAACTAACTGTATTTAAAGGGTTGTAGCTTTAGGAAGGCTGAGGACCACTGCTCTAAAACCGTAAGCCAAGATAAAGATCCTTCATTATTTCTATTGGGCATTTTGTTCATAATGTCAACGAAACTAACCTATAAAGAAATATTTTAAATCATTTCTAATTTTGTTCAAGGACACAATTTTTTAAGGACAAAAGCACTAGGTGAAACATAACTCTTCAGGTATTAAAAGAACTATATAAAGGTACGAATTTGTAAAACTCACTGTAGCTGATGACATAAAGGAACGATCCCCTTCAGATAACTGATTTTCCTAGCCTGTGAAACTTCAGCGACAAACACATAAATACAAATGTCTCCCTTAGACTCGTCAGAGAAAGGGAAGGAAAAAAAGCTCTTGCAGTTTATTTCAAAGAAACTGCTGAAAGGGTCACAAAGTAGGCAGGTGATGCACAGCTGCCCACAATGTCAGAGTCCACGCCACAGTCTACAAACACAAGCCACAGGGAATTTTTGCTCGATAGAGTGGTGATGTAAAAATAAGCCGTTTGCCTACCATTTTTTTCTAACAGAATTTTTAGGTGCAGCATAAGCCAGCAAGAACGTCACTCACCTTCAAACAAATTTGCCAAGCGTGACCCCGGGGCACAAACAATTCATTTACATCTTTTACTGGGTGTCTGCTTAATGCCCTCCATGGCTCTGAGCACCAGGTTTGCCGAAGGAAGCAAAGAGGCCCTCTCTTTCAAACTCAGGAAGCTTGACGCCCATGAAGCCCACAACATATTACCAAGATCATAATTTAGGATCAAACTGGCTTCATTCCAAGGATGTACAGATGGTTCAACACATCTGAACTAATCAGAATAATACGCCATATACAAGCCCCTGCATTACAATATTGTCCCAACTGATGCAGAAAAAAAAAAAAACTCTGACAAAATCCAACACGCCTTCAACATAAAAGCTCTAAATAGTCTAGAAATAAAAGGAGGATTCCCCAATATCATCAGGGCTATTTATGACAGACCTACAGTCAGCACCGTACTCAACACAGGAAAAACGGGAAGTTATTTGTATTTTTTTTTTTTTTTAGAAAATTCTTACGTTAGTGGCTGCTATCTCCCATGTTTTTCTTTTAGGTTTTATAGCTTTCTGGGGTCATTTAGAATTTATTGGGGGAATAAAAGAGGAAGACGCATCTGAGAGATATTACAAGTTTGATTCCATGAGCTGGCAGGGAAGGGGAGAAGGCAATGATGATGGGATGTTAATGAGGTTGCCAGGGAGGATTCACATCAAGAAATGGCCTTCTTTGCTAAGGAAATAGCATCACAGGATTAAGCCTATTTCTAAGTGCAGTAATCCTTCCTTTTCCACACAGAATGTTCTAGATCTCCCAGTGGATGCCCAAAATCACAATAGCACCAAGTCACAATGCACTGTCTTCTCTCTATATGGACACCTTTGACAAGGCTTGACTCTTTGTCTACAGTGACATGTACAATAACATTTTGATCATACAGTGAGATAATTACAGCAATATCATGTTATAAAATCCCAGCATGACTCACTGAACTCTGAGGGCATTATTATATGAAGCAAGGCTTACTTAGAAGAGAAGGGCAGAAACGACAGAGAAAAGGGAGTGATGCCCTCACCTCTCTCCTCACTGAAACACTAATCTGTATTTGTGTTTAAGTCTTTATTCAAGCTGACCACTGTTCCCGAGGGTATTCTTATCTCAGCGAAGCCACACCCCACCAATAAACCTAAGCTGCTCCTAGACACTCCACCAACCACTGCAGTCCCTGCCCTCTGCCTTTCTCTTGAGCGAGTCTCTCTTTCAGATCCATTCTCCTACTCTCTAAACCCACCTTTCTTACCAATCCTACCTCAAAGTTGTTGGTTTGAAGACTGGCAAATCCCTCAATTGATTATGGAGATAGCTGTTTTTGTTTTTTTTTTTAATGAACCTCCCCAACCTACCTTTTCTAACTGAAAAATTCATGTTAGTCCCCTGCTTGAAATCATTTAATTATATGCACTGCTTTAAATGGTAACAGCAAGCACTATTTTTTACTTCCTACAATTCCTATTTGCCAAGAAGTTTTGGAAATGTATTTTATGCATATTATATGGGAAAATTGGAATTAGTATGCAGGTGATCAAGTTCAGTCCCGTGATTTCTTCCATACAAAGTCTTTATTATTATGTTTGAGTCTCTGGGTTCTAAATCCTATTTGCCAACCCTGACCACATGCTACAGCCTTCCATATTGTTCTCTACCCATTCTTATCCCTAGACTTGTAGCCCTCTCCACCCAGACTGGATCCTCCTTCATTTCCAGGGTCATGTTCAACCTCAGGCAACATTAGCTATCACATATCAATTACATAGCCAAAGAGTCGACAGTCTCACAATGATCCTGTTGACTGTACCGTATTATATTTTATAGTGGATCACTGTTTATCATCTCTTCCTTTTAATAAATTCAAAGTGTCTAAATGCAAGTACTCCATTTCTCATATCAAATGCCCATATTAAGGTATGACTAAAGTATTGAAAACAAAAACAAAGAACCTTACAGGAATGAATTATCACCCAAATTGTCGGTGCACCCAGCACATAAGAAATGGTCAGTGCAACCAACACATGGGGGGGCCACACAAAGATACAAGAAGCCTAACTAGATGCACTTTAAGCAGTGAAGGTTTTGCACAAGTAACTTACTACTGTAATGCAAGAGAGTCCTTGGAGGTTTTCAAAAATTGGGTGGGCAAACTGATGTTTTGAAAAAAAAATAAGAGTAGAATGTAAGAGGTTGGAGACGAAGAAAAGGTCCACAAGGAGCTTTGGGAAGCAAGTATTCACACTGAGACAAGCTGATTTCCATAAGCGAACAAATACCCACCTTCACTGCTCCCTGTTCTCACTGGTTCCTGTCAATCCCTTTCACATGAATCATTTTATTATAGTTTGTGTCATCTGAAAAATTAGCATGGAAAAGGAAATTATGTCTAAAGCTTAACAGTGGGTCATAGACAAAGGTTCCAAGAACAGCCATGCAAACGAAGACTGCCCCCCACCAAAAAAAATTGAGGGAGAGCAGGGAAAGCAGGTGGTGGATACTGAGTCAACAGAAGACAGAGAGGGAGAAATGGGCCAGAGTACAACAGGGGCTTCATTCCAGACACTTAGGAGCAGACCCATTATCCACAGTGTGACCTGGGGAGATCCAGATTGGACCATTGGATTGCTGCCTGTGGCCACAGAAGTCATTCACAAAAAGTACTTAACAGACTTTGATGCAAAAGTGCTCTTTACTAAGTCCAGCTCAAGTTCCTGTTTCTGTTTCTCTGAGAACTGCTTTCTGGTTGTATCCCCTTGTGATGGACGAATTAGTTCACCTCTGAGGGTCACCAATCCCATTCATGAGGGACTACTGACCTAATCACATTCTAAATGTCTGACATTCTAATGCAATCACTTTGTGTCTATGACATCTACATAAAATTACTGTGAGAGCCGGGTGATGGTGGTGGTGGCACATGCCTTTAATCCCAGCAGAGGCAGAGGGAGGTGGATCTCTGTGAGTCTGACACTAGCCTAAACTACAAGAGCTAGTTCCAAGACAGCTAGGGCAAGAAAAAAAAAGAAAAAGAAAGAAAAAGGAACCCAACAACAACGACAAAAAAAAAAAACTGTGGAAACCCAAGCATCAAGTAAAAGCTGTACCCGGCTGCAGTCCCCTCTGTAGGCTGAGAGTTGATTAGTTGTTTCAATACAGGTCTTTTGCATGGAGCTTTTAAGGGTTTGTATTTTTACATATAATATATAAAATTTCTATTTTTATTTTTCTGTTCTCCAGCACACTTTTCATTTATATTTAAGAAATATATATATGGGATGTGGTATGAATACGTGTCATACATGTAATTTAAAAAAACAAAAACAAAACGTAGCTCACAGAAAACATTATATGCTGACCCGTGATGTTAGGGCTCCATCTTCTAGCAAAGAAGTACAATTCCCCTGACTGTTCCATTAGCAACATCCTAACATGTTGCTAATAAACACTCTGTTTTAAATTGAAATGACAAAGTTGTAGAAAACTCATCACATTAGTATCTTGAAAACTCTTAATTGATCAATTTGATAGATATATCTACCACAGTGGCAAAACCTCAAAATCATTTAGATCTGTTCTCTCTTTCATAGTGACATGTTTAAATACAGTATTTGTATATTTGGTAGTAATGGTTTTATATGGAAAAACATTGCCAAATCAACCTTTATAACATGAAACCGTAAGAAAGGCAAAATTCCTTCTGTGAGAAGCTATGAGACTTTCCTTTTGATTCACGGGGGCTCTATAAAAAATCCTCTCAAAAGATCAAGATCAGAACTCAGCCACCTTAAGAAGTGTGTGTGAGAGAAAGAGAGGTGTGTGTGTGTGTGTGTGTGTGTGTGTGTGTGTGTGAGAGAGAGAGAGAGAGAGAGAGAGAGAGAGAGAGAGAGAGAGAGAGAGAGAGAGAGATCATATCCTCAGCGAGGAGACCGCACAGAAGGGATAAAACAATTGTGTGGAAAGTTCCCATCCTCTCCAGTTGGACTCTCTGTTGCAGAGTTATTGCTTCCATGTGTTTAAAAAAGAAAAAAAAAAAAACGGGGGGGGGGAGAGAACGAAACCTTTAAGGAACCACAATCCCTGAAATTATTGGTGCCCTTATTGAGTACCGAATCCAGAGGGAGGATGAAACTATCTTTTATGGTCACACAATTATATCAGAGTCCAGGATCTGTCATTATGGGACTGCGCGGGAAGCTAATGGTAAAGGTTGATTTCCACGATGTTTACAGGAATCGCACTACGCATCCAGAGCTGTCAGAGTGCCTCTGGGGTCTTAACATTAAATGTGCAATTACTGTGCTGGGCACCAGATTCATAAATATATAATATAACCTAATTTAAGGTGGAATTAAAGGGATAAAGTTAATGCTTTTTTCATACAGTAGAGAAATTGTTGTTGAAAATCTGTGGTTATACAAAGCTGAGGAACATAAGAACGACATAAAACTCATTTTTTGAAAACAATGAAATTGTGGCTCCATGCCACAACAAAGGGGGCCAATGAATTACCTAAAATATATTATCTTTGCACTTTTTTACAGCCAGGATTCAAATGTAAGATATCCAGGCTTTGAGGTTTAGCGTGTGTCAAAGGAAAGACAAGGGCGGAAAAGTTCCCGCACCCCAGAGTGAGAACAGATGGGGATGTAGAATTCGATGGAAGGAGACAGGGATGTTCTGAAGGAAGGACCACGAAATCTCTCCCAGAGGGAAACCAGCATACCAGACCTCAGCTTCTGCCACCTACTTAACTTCCAAATTAAATCCAGTATTCTTGAATAAATATTTTCCCTTAATTCTTATCAGCATTTTTCGTTACATAGAAATTTCATAAGAGACTATTAAATGTGTGGATGATTTCTATAGACTCAACATAAGGTTGTCATTTCTCTGAATTTAGCATTATTACAGAATAAAACTATGTCAATAATAACATAAGGGACTATATGAGGAAGAAGAAACAGCTCTAAAAAGATTGAAGATGTGGACTCCAAACATCTTGCCTGATCGCAAAGCCATCTGCTATAAATTAAAGTTATGTAAATAAATTAGGACTATATTTTATATTCATTCTTCTCATATTTTATTTGTATAAGTAAAATAATCTTTCCATAGTAATGCCAACAATACCATGATACTGTCAAGGTGTTCTGTCAGATATTTAATTTTTGTAGCACACTCTGATGCTTCTAATAATATCAATTATAAAACTTAAGTTATTTTTGTGTGATGCAAAATTCTTGGTTTTCTTTTTACTATGGGTAATAAATAAAATATAAATAAAAAATTGTCAGATTTCTAAGAGTTTTCATATTTCTGCATATTTAAAAACAGTAATTTTACTATTTTATAATTACTCTCTTAAGGCATTGTTTTGTAAGAAATTTTAAAGAATTAGCCATGAGTTTATAAAAAGCTGCCATGTTTTAAATGGAAAAAAAAAAGCTGCCATGTATGTTCCACATAATAATACGTGATACAATGTAACTTAAATATTTTATATAAAACTTAAGATTCTTTGATACAATGAGAGCCGGACACTTTAGCACCAAGTGACCAAACCCAGAGCTCATTTTTGTCTACAGTCTCAAGCTGCGTCCCCTAACAACGGTGAAAACGTTTTCCTTAGACATTTCCTTCTTCTTCTGCCCAGAAAGTTGACTCTCAATACCATAACCCTATTTCATCCTTTCTAACCTTACAAGGTCCAAACATCAAAAAGAAATACAGGCGTATGAATCACGCCGCGTGTTGAAAGCAGCTTTAACTGAGTTCAGTGACTTCATCTGAAACAGCCCACAGCACCGGCAACCTGACCCAGGTTTCCCAGGCGGGAGGCGTCCACCCCATTCAGCTGGACATGTACATAAAACAATTATAAAACCACTTCGACTTATTTTTACACTTGATCTTAGCCAAAAGGCCGAGAGCAAGTCGACTTATTTTTAAACATTGCTCTGAAAAAGAAAAAAGCCCACATCTCTAGCTTCCTTTTTTTTTTTAATCTTCCTTACCAGTAAATAAGTAAAAACAATAAAAGGCAAACACACTTATTAAGACTTATTTATTCATATTCTGTATTCTGTGTTTATGCAAATAAAGCTTGAATTAAGACAAAACAAAATTCTAATTACCTAAGCTATTAAATGCAAATCCCTTATAAATTTATCAATATTACCTAATTCACCTTGTCATTCACTAGTTGAATGATTTTTCTATAAAAACAGAGAATTTTATAATGAATTCAAAATTTCTATGTTCCTCTTGGGACTGATGAACTCTCAGAAAAGATTGCATATTTATTCTCTGAGCATTGACTCAAAAATCTCTGGGCTAGTTCAAGATCTTTCCCGTCTTTATAAACCTGTCAGTCAAAGCATTTTAGCGACAAACAGGCATCTGGTGAAAAGGGAACCAGTGGGGGTTATTAAGTTTCAGGTGCCAGTGAACACCTAAGGAGCTGGGGTCAATCTGTGAGCGTCGGGGTGTGGTGAAAGCTGCCTTGTCTTGGGGCATTCATGCTATGATACAAATATGATTACACAGTGGGTACTCTCTGTCAACTTTCGCCACCGTGAATCAGCCCACATTTTCAGGATCTGAAATGACACATTCTTCGTGATTTTTGGTGCTGGCAAGCTGCAACGGCCGTGTTTTTAAACTCCTAACCCTGTGTTTCTGAAATGAAGATTTGCTAATGTATTCTTGGGGCTGGAGAGTCATTTTTCCATAAACATGAGACCACATATTATTCAAAATGAGGAGACACCAGATTAGATCATCTTTCTAAGTC
Organism: Dicrostonyx torquatus; assembly: GCA_028555095.1. Taxonomy (NCBI): domain Eukaryota; kingdom Metazoa; phylum Chordata; class Mammalia; order Rodentia; family Cricetidae; genus Dicrostonyx; species Dicrostonyx torquatus. The sequence continues at coordinate 5,900,405 of JAQHUG010000042.1, read as the reverse complement.
CACTCCAGTCTGAAAACTGTATTAGACTCTATGGCCGCCTACCAATAGAGATCACATTTTAAAAGCAAGCTCGGAGGAAGAAATCTTTCCAAAGACACACAAATTCCAAGTCCCACTACCTTCTAGTAGTTTTCAATGTACAATTATATGCAAATGACACTTGGTATAAGCCATGAGCTTATTATCCAAGCGGTAGGTTTGTCAGGGTTCCTATCGGCGGCAATTGTTCTGTTCCTGGAGGCTTCAGTACCCTACAGAGTTATCAGGAGTCAGAAAATCCAGTTTCTTTTGCCAGTTCTGCCTCTAGCTTGAAACAACATCTTGGTATTACAGTGATTATTCTTGCAGCCTTATTTTAAAAAGATCTGGTACATTATATCACTCAATAATTAGTGTATGATGCAAACCAAGTATTCAAGACACTTAAATGGTATTAAGTAAACAGGAAAACAAAACATTGACAAAACTCAAATATTCGCTTTTTTTAACCTTTCAGTAACCATAGATGACGAACAGCTTTATTTCCATTGAATACAGCTATTATTTACATTTATTCTTAGAATATTTTGTTCAAATCTGTTTCACAGTATTCTTTTAAAAGAATGTGTAATTTAACCAACTAGCACATAAACTATTTTATTGGAAAAAGTCATTTGCTGATTAAAAATTTAAAATGAATTTGAAGCATTATTCTTTCACTGTAACTTCTATGAAACTATAACCCTTACACATTTTCTACAGAGACATATTTTAGTAATTAAAGAA
>JAQHUG010000042.1:5852126-5884469 GCA_028555095.1 Dicrostonyx torquatus | reverse complement strand
CCATAGGACAGGGTATCCTGCACCATCTTAAGGAAGCAGGGGGAGGGCGGTGGGGGAGTGGGGGAGTAGGAGGGCCGGGAACAAGGGGAGTAAATGTAAATTTTGCTTTTAACAATAAAATAAATAAATAAATTAATTAATTAAAAAAACAAAAAAAAACAAAGTGCCTCTCCACCGTATATTGAATAATGATGCTGGAACAGCTACTTCTGACGACTTGGGAGTGACTCAATTTTTTGTCCTTTATTTTTTATAAATAAAAATACTTGAGGACTTAATCCCCAAATTGTTTGTTTGTTTTGCTTTTTAACAGAAAAAAATGGAAGCCAGTACCAACAGAAACACAGGAATGAAATATCTTTCATAGAAGATAACTATGCCTACCTTCAATAGTATGCTAGAAAAATAACATCAATTAGTATGCCGCATTCTTCACAGATAATTACATCCCTTATTTTCTTTCCATGTTGTAGTTTGTGACACCACAATGTACGGTTGGCAAAAATAAAATAAAATAAAGTAATAGTAAGGCACATAGTCAATAGACACAAGGCTTGCTTTCCATTGCCTTTAAGGGGCGTACAATCCAGATTACTGAATCTTTTTTTTTGGGGGGGGGATGGGCATTGAGACAGGGTTTCTCTGTAGAAACTGGCTCTGATAGTCCAGGCTGGCCTCAGACTCACAGAGATCTGCCTGCCTCTGCCTCCCAAGTGCCGGGATTAAAGGTGTGCGCCACCACCACCTGGCTCTGAATTTATTTCTTAAAGTGTACAAAAATTAATGTATACTGAAAATATAATATGACTAATGTTTTAAAAAGCAACAATCACCCTTCAAACAACTTAGCCATTCATTCTACAACAAAGCACAGGCTTTACACATCTTTAGGTTGAAATTATCTCATATCCATGAGAAAGGACAGTGTATGCATTAAAAGAGATGGTGTTCAAATACGTGCCTATAAAACATAATACTGACAGTTATAAAAACAAAACCCTTATAAGCCCTGAGATGCTCTTCAAGGTCTGTATGTACCCAAATTAAAACCCACAGATATTCTTCCAAAGAGACCGATCCTATGATTAACTCAGTCACAGTCCACTTCTGCTGCTTGCGATTGCATTTCTAATGCTTATGTTGTAAGGGAAAGGATGGAGACCGTGGCCATGGTCATGGCTGCCATGATAATGATGATGCTGGTGGAAGGAATGAAGAGGAGGAGAAGCAAATACAGCAGGCTATGAGGGATGAGAACCTGCTGAACTGATGTTGGTTTAAATGTGAGAATATGGTTTAGAAGTCCTATTACATTTTTATAATAGTTTTACTTCTTACTCCAGATTTATTTAATGAGTAACTTAAAAAATTCCTATGTTAATAAATTACATATGGATTATTTAGCATACTGACCAAAGAGATGCTTGGAGAGTGAAGGTGCTTGAGTTTGAGCCCCAGGACCCACACAGAGGAAAGAGCGAACTGACTCCTTGACTCCTTAAATATTCCTCTCTTGCATACACACACATACATACAAACACACATAATAAGAAACAAAACATACTTAAAATATTCTTGTTAAAAATAAGTAACCACTTCCAACATTGGCATCCACTGCTCTTGTTTGACAAGGATGCAGCTGATTTAGTTCATCTCATGCTTTTAAATACAATTTTACATTTTACAGCTTTCTATTACTCAAAAACTTAAATATAGAAGATGTGTTAAAATAGTTACAGTGGCAATATCAAATGTGGTGTTGCAAGGAACTCACTACTGAGCGGAGAATTAAGGTACATTTCAGGAACTCCTTTAGTCTGGTTCAGGACATGGCATGGGTTAAATCACCAAATGAATGATAAAAACAATATAAATTGATCTCAGTAGTAACTATTTGGACCTAGATTTGCCAGAAACCACTGAATTTGCCACAATGCTTGATAGAGACAAAAATAAATGCCAGGGCTATAACACAGAAATTCGGGTTAGTAAAACGCAACTTCAGCATGGAATTGGGCAGCCTGGGTTCAACCCTGACTTCTGTTCTCAACCCATCAGTTACGTGAGCTCGACTTTTCCTAGCTCCAGTTTTTTCACCAACAGACTGGAGAGGTCACCTACCAGTCCTGACTGGTGTTGGAATCGGAGGTATTGCACACAGCTCCCAGCATGGTGACGACAGTGAACAGTCTGTGGTGCTAGCTTTTATTTTGGCATAAAACGGAACTTTTTATACTGTGTTAATCCATGTTCTCTGTTTGCTTTCAGGTTTTAATTATTTGCAAGACAAAGTGCCCATTGCCTTTTCCAACAGCAGATGAACAAGTTAATAAGTTAACCAAAGAACTGTATGCCACTTGTTAAAAAGTACTTTTTTTTTTGCTAGATTTGAAGTTTAATAATGATAATGCCATATCACAACTGTCTTTAAAAAAAAAAAGGTTCTGGGGCTGAAGTGATGGTTCAGTGGTTAAGAGCAAACATGCTCTTGCAGAGAACCCAAGTTCAATTCCCAGCACCCAAGTCAGGTGGCTCACAACTGCCTATACCTCCAGCTTCAGGACAGTCAATGACCTCTTCTGGCCTCTGTGGGTACCCGCACTCTACCCACACAATTAAAAATATTAAAAATAAATCTTTAAAAACTGTGCCCCCCATACACACAAAATGAAGGAATAAAATGTAATAAAACTTTTTACTTATAAAAGGAGCCAGATAGAGGGCTCTCTAGGTAAAAACACGTGCCATTAAGTCTGATGACCCAAGTTCAATCCTCAGGACTCATATGGTGCAAGAAAGAACAGACTCTGCAATTTGTCTTCTGACCTACACATGCTTGCTGTAACATGTGCCACACCCTGCACACACACACACACACACACACACACGTGTGTGTGTGCACGGGGGTGACTGCATGCACGCACATAATCTAAATGCAAAATAAGTGTTTTACTCGTATATGGGAGAAACAAATGTTGCGCACATACAGAAATACAAGCAAGAATAGGACGGCCTTTCAGAGAATAGGGTCAGGTCCCCACGAGAACAGAGAATACAAATGACAAAAGAAAGTCTATGCCTAGAGTAAGGGCTGTCCTTTCTTAATTACTTATAATATCCTTGCTTAATGCAATGAACAAAAGGCGCAGCACAGAAAAAACACAGGGCTCAGATTCCTTTTTCTGAAAAAACTGCTTGGCAAAATAAAAATAAATAAACAAGAAGAGCATTGGTTAAAAATAATATTTTTTTAAAAAAATATCTCAATAGAGCTTTAACTTTTTCATATACCCCTGCTACAGACCGTACGCTGGAGTAGTCTCTACTACCTTCTTGCCTTGACCAGGGATCTCTAGGAAGTAAGTTGTCAGACATCAATTAAGCCAGTCCTTCCATTTGCAGATCCTCATCTGAAAAGCTGCAGGACTTGTGAAAAGGTTTGTGCTTCCATGGCCATTCAGCAGCTGAGGCAGGATTCAAGCCAGCTGGTGTACTTAATTTTGACAAAAAGACACTAAGGTTTTCAAACAGCAAAACAAAATATAATGTCTGTGCCTTGGAAATAAAAGATGTTACAGCTGAAATCTGAAATGTCTCTGGGGGCTACATTTTGAAAGCTTCCTTCTTAGCCAGTGGAACTGTTTTGGAAGGCCCTAGACACTGTTGGAGGTGGGACCTAGTTGGCAGCAGTAAGTCACTGGGGAGGGAAGGGCTTTGAAGGTTAAACACAGAGCCCTGGCTCCAGCCACTCTGCTTTGTGGTCTGTGATGATGGGAGGGGTCACTGTTCACATTCCTGCTGTCAGGAAGGCTGCATCCACCCTGAAACTGTGACCTCATATGCATACTCTTCCCTCAGTTTGGTTAGTAAACGCCAGATACTTTGACCACAGAGAGGTAAAAAAATAACTAATACAAAAGATTTTCCATTTCAAAAAATTCTAATCTATAAACTCCAGGGTCTTTAACTAAGGTCACTTAGCTACTTAGCAATGAAAACTAAAGAGGAATCCTAATCCCCCAGGACAGCCAAAAGAAGAATTCTGAAGTATTTCTCACATATTTCCAGAGCAAAAGGAATCTATAATATAGCGTCAGCATTTAAATTGTATAGAACTGCCTTCTGCAGTTACCATATTAAATAATCTTTATTACTAAGTGAGCTGTATAGCCTGGGCAAGGTATCACCACTGTACATTCACGGAGTCAGTAAGACCATCTAAGTTCTTATACCAGGCAGAGTCTTGTAGTTAATCCATATTAACTATGATTTATTTAACCCATTTGCCTATGTGGTACCTACATCTACAGGAACCCAAACTTAGTTCTGTCTTAAGTGAGTGATTAAATGGAGATTCTGGTTCCCATGTGACCTTAGTCATTCCGATCAAAGCGTAGCAGAAGTTCACAAAGGCCTCCAGTCTCACTCTTTCTTGCCCATAAGATTAAAAACAAACAACAAACAAACTCCACTGGCCTTTCCTTTCTCCCTTTTTCCTCCCAAATCTATCAATCAAGGGCACCAAGATCCAGACTTGATATGGATTGCCATCTCAGTGGGGACTGAGTATACATAGCAAAGGCTGGAATGTACCTCATTTCTTTCCCCCATTTGATTCAGATCAAAACCGGAGCTCTGACTGCAGCCCCATTACTAGGCATATAAAATGTCAACATCCCCCACTTTACAAGCTTTGGGGATAACTGCTGGATTTACAGATCAATCCATGAAAAGTGGTCTCAACTATTCGACTCCAGCTCCCTTTCCAAATGCAACATCAAGAATACTAGCAGAGGACAGAGAGTGAAGAGAAAGGGCAAGGATGGAGGCAGCAACAGAACCACGCCGAAACAAGATCCCGACACCTTCCTGGGACTGCTAGAGCCCACTCTGCATCATCCAGTACCACAGTACCAAGCAGGTGTGGGACATGGATCAAAACCGACACCACAGAGCCTCTGCCTCCCCAAGCATCTGAAAATGCAAGGGCAGCAGCACTTCAGAGCAATGAACACTCGGGGTGCCACAATTTATAAATAATCCTTGAAAACCTAAGGAAGATTTAGAGCGCTAAGTCAATTTAACTTCAACGGCAGGGGACTAATTATGTTACCTTCTTACATTCCTTCTCTTATGAACTGTAACCAAAACAGCAAGTTTAAAAATATTGAACTCTAGCTCTCAGGGTTCAAACTTTGTACCACCACATTACTACGGCAAGGTTCATGTGCGTGTCATCTGAAACTCTCCCTCCTGCTTCTACCCCAAGAGTCCTATCCAGCAACTTCTGGATTGGCTCCCTTAGGGTAGCTGACATGCAAAGAACTGATAGCAGTTCCTTTGAACTGGCTGAGCCCCGTAACCACGGGAATTTCACCATTTGGAACACACCGCCCCCTGTCACCCTGTTCCATTTACATAGGACGTGCGCATGCAGAAAAGCTAGCGCCAATAACTGCCACCTATCAGAGCTATTGTCCCACAGTAGGTGACTGAAATGAAATATTATCAAATTACTCAACGGATCCTCCAGAATGAATAAGCTGCTGCCTAAAGGCAGGTTAGGATAATCACAGATGTCACTGCATTTTTCTGCAGTAGAAATACTAACACTTTCCAAGAGTCAGAGAACGCATTCCGGTGGTATCATCTCAGTGTAATAAAAGCCATGCAGCCTAGAAAAACTATGCTAAAAAAAAATAGAAGTATATTTGGAAACACGTGCACATTTAAAACACACAGTCTCAGCTGGTAGTGGTGCCTGCCTTTAATCCTAGCACTTGGGAGACAAATCTCTATGAATTCAAGGTCAGCTTAGTCTACAGAGTAAGTTCCAGACAGCTACACAGAAAAACCCTGTCTCAAAAAAAAAAAAAAACTAAACAAAAAACAACTACAAAAAAATAACAATAACAACAACCCACAGTCTCAGAGTCAAATAACCAAAGCAACCAAGCTGTAGGCTCAAGGGTAGACACTGCACTCAGATAACTAACACCTAACAACAAACTGTGAACTGCCATTGCTGAAGAAAGACTTTCATTTTTAAAAAAATCAGGCTTTATGAACATGGGTTTGACAAAGTATGGGTGGGGGAAACACAGGAAGCCAGTGATGGACGACTTGGGCAAGTTTGCACAATTGCTGATATGAACTAAGACTTGCAGGTCAGGTCACCATGAGTAGAGTCATCATTGCAGTAGGCCTGCAGGTCATGTGTGTGCTGGTATCATTTCTTCTGCAGAGTCACAGGGAAGTAAGCCTTCTCGTTACTGGGCAATGACACCTGAGGTTCTCACTCAAAAGAGATCAAGGGGCTTTTTATAGCAATTTAGCACCAGCTATGTCACGATAAACATTAAGTGGCCGAGAGCATGGGAAGACCTGACAGAGAGTGCTCCTCCTCTCCTCATCTCAGAGACTCCAGCAGCCATCATCAGGCAGGGCTTGCAGTGATGACCCAAGGAGACGCTACACAGGACTGAATGTGGACCACTTCGAGAGCCACTTTAAGTCATCCTGTGTCTCTGATAACAGAATGTGACTGGCTGGTGACACTGTCCCTTTGAGTTACAGAATGTACAGACAATATACTATGTCATCATGAGTCTCTATGCCCATCTGAAAGATGAGATTCCGGAACTGAAATCAGTGTAAAGATGTCCAAATGACTCAGAAGAATCAAAGCTTAATTTCCCCATTGAATTCATCTGCTCACCTGTAATACACCTTTGAAAAGCTGTTAGTTCTATTCCTAAGGATGGGTGGAAATCAGCCTGACTCATCAACACAGTGTTGGGAGCAGGTAATACAAGTACAGGAAATGGGACTGAACAGCTCCAGTTTGCAAAATATCATGTGATCACCAGCCTAATCGTTCTCCCCACCAAAGCCTTGGCAACTTCAGGAGGAAGCAAAAGCTGCTAGGAATAAAGATGCTGCTACTCAGCCCTCAGGTTTCAAATAGGATGTGAAGGATGAGAGCAGCAGGAGCAACTAGCTGTCCCGACCCCAACACTCTGCTGCAAAAGATGAGAGAAATGGCCAATAATCATAAAATAAGGCAACAGTACAATAGGCAAGAGTCATTTCTCTGGCTCAAAGACATAGAGGTCTGGTTGGCTGGTAATTAAAAGGTTAAGAACCAAAGAGTTAAAACAAAAAACAAAAACAAACAAACAAACAAACAAAAAAACCATGCTAGGCTTGTGGCATGTGAGACACACACACACACACAGACACACACACACAGACACACACAGGTTTGTCTCAGCCTGGGGGAGAGGGTGGACAAAAGGTAAGGTTGGTAAGACTACGGGAGGTTATCCACAAATGTTGAAGGCTTGTGCATGGCTCCTGAAACAACTGGGAGCCTGTCTGAGTAGACAGAGAAGAACAGCAATGGAGGAGCAAGATGCCAGGGCTGCATGGCACTAACTCTTCCGTGTCTTCCAGGCTCTGTGGGCATCAGTGAGACCCAAAAGCAGCTGCCAACCCCCTTCAAGGGAGGCCTGTGGGTTGTTGTTGCTGCAATCAAGGTGAGGGTGGAGTTGCTACACGAAAAGCTTTGGAGCCAGACAGCACAACAGCAAGGAGGGCCTTGTTATGGTTTGGCCTCACCATGGGACTCCCCAGTTATTGGCAGAGCAAAATGGAAAGACACCAAGCGGGAGGCCAAGGCCCAAAGAGGATAAGAAGCCACACAGGACCAGTGGATTACAGACTGGGTGGACCACTTCCTTCTCCCAGTGTGGCCGCTACACCGACAAAGTCATATTTGCCCACATCTGGGACTACATACACTTTATGTGACTTGAGAGCTCACAATTCTCCCAGGTTAGCATCTAAAGGGTGGCCAGATGCAGTCATGACCAGCATGAAGGAAGCTCGGTGAGGCCTGGGCCCTGTCTCTGGCTTTGCTCACTTCTTCGTTTCTGGAGTTTAAGAAAATTCCTTTTAATGTCCTTAAAGAAAAGCCTGGGGTTTTATTCCAGAAAACTAAGGTGGTTATTTGTGCGACCTTTACATTTCCTCGGTCTCCTCTGGGTAAATATTTTCTTGGTATCATCAGAAAATGATAAAGTTACTGTTTGCTTACCCACTGGGATTGTGTGAGTAGCTTTCAATCGCAGTTCTAACCCAGAGGATTTTCTGTGCTAAACTGACAATGTCCTAAATACTCGATATACATTAAAACAATGGAACGGCAGAGCTAAGAATAAAACGGGCTACCCAGAGTCAGAACAAATGTTCAATAGATGTTCTCCAAATCAAATGGAGCCCACACTGTAAAACATAGGACCCAGAAAGCCAAAATTCTTCTCTCCTAGATACTGCATTTGGTCAGCACATTTTATTTTCTTTTCTTTTCTTTTCTTTTTTTATTGTTAAAAGAAAAATTTACATTTACTCCCCTTGTCCCGGGCCCTCCCGCTCCCCAATTATCCCTCCACCCTCCCCCTACTTCCCTGATATGGGGCAGGATACCCTGCCCTGTGGAAAGCCCAAGGCCCTCCCCCCTCCATCTCGGCCTAAGAAGGTGGTCAGCACATTTTCAACCAGTATGCCATGGGAATCCAATTAATGGAACACAGCATCTTTTGTTTCAATAATGTGTCTGTTGTGTTCTTGGTATCTTTCTTCTGCTGTCATAGTTCTTCACTTTTTCCAAGATATCATTATTTTCTCAAGCCAAAAATCATTATAACATAATGACTTTTGTCAGCTTCCATAGGCTAGCTTTCGGTCAAGAAGAAACTAATTCTTTCCATGGGCTGTTAAAAGGCATTATCTGCTACAATTACAGTACATGCATGCATACATAGCACAGACCATACAAACAAACGCTTGTTACCCAGTCACCCTTGAAACAAAGACAGTTCTGTTCCCTACTTAAGTAATAATGAAACAACCAAAAAACAACCGTATGCCTAATTCCTTTAACCGTCATTTTAACAGAGCTATTTTCTTCCTTATAATTACATTGGAGCCTTTCACGATTTGATTTATGAGCAAACCCTTGTAGAATCTCTATGGGATATTACCTCAAAAGGAAATTTAATTTTATAATGAATGTTTTTGAAACCATTCATTGCCTAGTGATTATGTCCACTGCACATACTTCTAGCTATGCCATTTTATGATTCAGGACACACACATGCACACATGCATGCAGGCACACATGCATGCACACACGTACTCTCGCTTTTGCCCATCCATCTCCAGTCCCCCACTTCCATCTGTCATCAGACCCCTCAGCCTTTCCCACACATTAATATGTAACATATGCTTCCCAGTCAGAGTTTCCCAACTGTAACAAGCCAGTAGCTTTCAGCTATCAAACTTTTATAGACTCGGGTTTATAGAGCAGGCATCAGGAAATAACAGGACATTTTCTTAGATACTTCGCTCATAATTAGGCTGAAAGCATCTTACTGTCAGAGATTATCCCTGACCCAAGATGTGAGCTATTCATTCATCATCATATAAATTCTTTCTCGAAAGAAGCAAATATCAACATAATTCTTACATCAAAGCACATTTAGAGTGAAGCTCTTAAAATACACAGGCACCTGAGACCTTTCCCATTAAGTCCGAGCTACTGTCAAACCACACCTATTTTAACCCTGTTCTATTCAAACATGCATGTAACATATTCTAGCATCCTGAGCCTACTGTGTGAGAACTGGCCTAATCCAGTTCATACTCTAGCTTGCTCTTGCCTGATCAAGTATCAAAGACTGTAAAGAAGCATGGGGCTCCCCGCTTTTGACCTGCTCCCCTGGACTGAGATAGCCCCCACTTTGGGCTTACACCCACTGATTCTGCAGCCTTCCTGTTCATGCTGGAATAAAGCCTGCAAGCCTTTAGCTGGGAGTGAGCAGGCTTAGTACCATCCCACTCCCGTCCTGGTACCTCTAGCTGGGTCTCAGTGCACAAGATCTAATGCTTTATACACTTGCACCCAATTTTATCCAATTGTCCAAACTTTTAGAAACTTGGTTCTGGCCATACTGCCCTAGTAGCCTATAGCTGAGAGGTTCCAGTGCTCTGGGCCTGCATTTTCACTTAACCCCCAGTTCAGAGGTAGAACCTTTGGTATGATGAAAAACACTGGCTGAATTAGTCACTTTTCATCATTGTGACCTGATGACCGAGGAGGGTTTGTTTTTGACTAAAGGTTTTAGAGCTCATTCCAACATGGCTGAGGGTATAGCCAAGTACTGCAGATCACATGAGGGCACATCAGGAAGAAGAGAAAAGAGGAATGTGGTACACTCTAGTTTTCTTTATTTTCTATTTCATCTTGTGGAATGAGGCCACCTACCTTACGGGTAGATTTTTCTCCCTCAGTTAATCCTACGCTGAGGCCCGCACAGACCTGCCCACAGGTGTGCCTCACCAGCGAAGACTAAACATCACACCAACCTTTCTCTCTTGCCAAACATTCCTACCTGATACTCAGCCTAGCGAACGGCCATTATCCATGACTAACTGATCCCTAAAACTCAATCCAAATGTCACACTCTGTTCTCTTATATTTAGCCTGACCTCTGATTACCAATAAACTATCTGTGAACGTAGCAGGAGTTCAATTTTACCGTTACAATACCCGAGGCATGTCCGGGTACATCTTGTTTGAGGGATACACCATCACGGTGCAGAGACTCTGTCATCTCTCAGCAATATAACCAAATAATATACTATTCAAACTAAAACACTTTCCAGAGACGAAGTGCATTGAAAATTGTTCTGCGGTAACAATGATGCTGAGCAAACTGGAATTGGTACACTACAAATGACTAACCAAAATCAAAACAAATAAAAGAGAGCCCAGCCCCTCTGTGGGTAGGTCAGCAACCTCAGGCCTGTGAAAGGGATGAAAAGGAAGACTGGGCCAATTATATTTATAGCTTAGATTTTGGATATAAGGAAAACTGCTCATTGGTCCTAGGTTGTGTGGCACAAAGGCCGGATTGGCACTTAAGACAAGGCAAACAATTATGATGCCGGTCAATAGCAGATAGGGAATGGAATCAGCAATCGTCAAAGCCATTCTGATGAAGAGCTTGAGACCTGGCTGTCCTACCCATTCAGGCTGTATGCCTCCTCCAATTCTACCCATTATATCCAGCTATGCTCCGCAGACTTTTCCTGAGCTAGTTCCAAGAATTGCAATTCTTAAAACCAATTAACTAGAAACTAGTCCCCCAAATGAACTTCAATCGCCTGCTTCAACCTTTTGCTGACGCACCAACTCGCACTGAACAAGATTTTCATCCACTTTTTGCCTTCTGCCTAAGTCGTCCTCAGTCCACTCGGTCACCAAGATGGAGGGGTGGCCGAAGTCAGTGACAAAGCAGCCTGGGTTTCACCGACCGAGGCACTGGGCAGCACTCACTGTGGGCTCTCCATTTAGGAGCTTTGCTAGGGAAAACTGTCCTTTCCACTACTAATCCATCCAGCTTCAGATAGCTCAGAAGTTAATGATAAATAATGTTCCTCTGGACCAGTAATAGGAAAAGAAAGAATAATTGAGGGGAAAAAATTACATTCATCAGAGCAATTAAATCTCTAAGGTGTATCATGAGGGCTGGCTTGTTAGGGTTTCTGTTCCACCCAGTACCCCACAGCAGGCGAGCCCCAAAGAAAATCACACAGAGAGTCTACATTAGGTTATACACTGATTGGCCCATTATCTCAGGCTTCTTACTAGCTCCCATAAGTTATATTAACCCATTGTCAGCCACATAGCCAGTACCTTCTCTCAGCTGGGCTGCTACATGTTGCCTTGTTGGAGATCTGCGCAGGGATCCCAGGGAAGCTTCCTGCTTCCCAATCTTTATCCTAGCCCTGCCTCTACTTCCTGTCTGGTTGACCCGCCTATACTTCCTGCCTGGCCAATCAGCATTTATTTAAAACATGATTGACAGAATTGTCCCGCACCACTAAGGTATCTGGGAATGAATCTAGCCAACCATGAGCAAAAGGTTTGTAGTGGCATTTTATACAGAAAAGAAGAATACAAAGTTTGACAAACTGAAACAATACAGCATTCATAGAAATGAAGAACTGACATTGCCAAGATTTCATGACCCCAGGATTATCTATAAAATACCAATAGATGGGTTCATGTGCTTTCTCTCTCTCTCCTCCCTCCATGTATGTATGTGTTTGAAAGAAAGAGAGCTTGTCAAATTAATATTCAAATTCATACAGAAAATAAAATAAAAAGATAAAAGTGATTAAAGATTTGGTCTGAATAGTAAAACTTTAAAACTGCCCCCCCCAAAATACAAAAGACTGCCTCTATAATCTTGTCATAAAATTTCAAGGTAAAAGAAATACAAAACATAAGTGAGAAAGAAAATGAATAAATCTAGTCATAGTAAAATTCACAATTACTATGCATCTAAAATTATTAAAAGAACAAAAGCACAGGGCATCCAGCTGAGACTATCACTCCACACAATGAGTTATGTGTAGTGATAAAAGGAAACCCAACAAATCAGTAAGGTTTTTGGGTTTTTTGTTGTTGTTGTTTTGGTTTTTTTTTTGTTTTTTTTTTTTAGTTTCCACCATTTAGTAAAAGGGATAAAAATTCCAGAAGCAGTACAGGAATGATCTGAGATGCTCAGCCTCATAAACAATCTGAGCCCAACAGGTTACTGTGTCATCTTACACACGTCCAGAGATGGAGCAAATGCAGAGGCGCAGTCACAGAGCAGAACACCGCAACGCTATCTGTCCCAGTTGAAAATGCAGACGATGTGCGAACCAGAAGCTGCTCTCCCAGGCATTGGCAGAGAATTACTGCACATGCACATAAGGAAGCATGCACAAAAGTAGTCCCAGAAGCATTGTACAAAATGCAGAAATATGAAAAACATCTTAACTATATGTTAATAAGGGAAAGCATACGTTTTGAAGCATTCATATAATTTTATAGTAGTAAGAGGAATGAAGAGAAATGTGTATGTGCAAATTAATCACAATTATGCTCTCACGCCACCATTCTGATCCCTCTGCAGCAGGCATGACATATGGGAAGCCAACTCCACCATTCTCTGGACCCAGACCCTGAAACATCTTCCCTTACTTCTCTTTGGCACAAAACTCTTTGGTGCCGGGTGGTGGTGGTGCACGCCTTTAATCCCAGCACTCGGGAGGCAGAGGCAGGCAGATGTTTGTGAGTTCGAGACCAGCCTGGTCTACAAGAGCTAGTTCCAGCGCAGGCTGCAAAGCCACAGAGAAACCCTGTCTCGAAAAACAAAACAAAACAAAAAAACAAAACTCTTTGGTAATTTTCCATTAGTGGTTTCAATTATTCCTCTCCTCTTCTACACCCTGGGTTTGGACCTCTAGATTTCCATTTAAATTTGCCCATGACTGTGGTGTTGTCAATCAACTGCTCAGTTCTCCACAGTATTCTTGGAGACTCGGTGCTTGCAGAAGACCCTGCCTTCACTGTGCTTTCAGACATTCGCACCGCCCCATATGCGCTACCCAACGGGCAATTCGCATGTCCTCTGGGGATCTGAGATCATAGTGCTTCTCTGTGGCCTTTTTAGACCTATCTCCTATACTGTCTATACTCTAACTAAATTATTACTCTTAGCTCTCTATTCCATACACTCTAGAGCACCAGCACAGGCACAGTGGGCTCTGAAATCGTGAGCAAAAATAAACGTCTTCTCCGTAAGTTGTTATCCCAGGTATTTTTGTAACAGCAAAGGAATGCAAAGACACATACATATACAAATATACATAAATATACTATAGAGATAGAAAAAATTGTTTATGTGACAGAAAATGGAAGTTCTGTCAAAAGAAACTTACATTAAATTCCTTGATACAAGAATAGACCTCTGGAAAATTACTCATAACCAAATATCCAGGATCAATATGTAGGTAGCTCTATTATGGAGTCACAACGTGCTTTCTAGCTGTGATGAATGCCTCTTTTTCTCCTAGTCGGTGGCTCAGTAGAACTGTGAAATCGCCATAGCTGGTGTAAGGACCCAACTTATCCTTATGTGGTCATAGGATGGCTACCATTGCTGCTTTCCCAACTAGAAGCAGAAATACAAAGAAAGTAGGTGAAAAAAGATGCAATGTGTTAGATATGACAGCACAAGGATGTGATGGGGGCAGCACAGAAATGCAAGAGAAAACAGGGACACCAGTAACAGCCAAGGTGTCTGCAGCATCTCTTGGTAGCTCCCACAGAACATTTGGTACTTTAACCCAGCTGTTACTCGATGGTGAGACCAAGCTCAAAGGAGAGATAAACTCAAATGATATAGACAGAGGCAGGCAAACAGCACACACACACACACACACACACACACACACACACACAGAGAGAGAGAGAGAGAGAGAGAGAGAGAGAATATGTTGATCTGATAAAACCAAAGGTGTATGGGTAGAAGGCAGTGAACTAGCCTTTGTATTATTCTATCAAGACAGTGATTCCGAGTAGGAGGATCAAGTATCTTGGCAGTAAGTGCAAACATTTCCTTCTGCCATTTTATAAAACTGAAAATAATACCTTTATTTTCCTAAAATTTGTTTTTCTTCTAATCAGCTATCAATGATTGCTGTCTAAACCTCTGGATATAACTCAGTCACTGGGTCTGAGGCTGTGACTCAGTGGTACATCATTTGGCTGCTGGGTGTGAAACCTTGAGTTCTATGCCTAGCACCATACATGCACATAACTTAACCTTATTATTTTAATAACTGCATGAAATTCCTCTAAAAAAATCAACACTGACAGGACATTCCATTTGTTCCCGTTACTCATAACTACATTCTGTGTCAATTTGTACTCCCACACTTTTATGGTCTACAGACAAAAAAAAAAAAAAAAGGAACATTCTACTGAGTTCATATTAAGAGCCAAGCACTGTCTTATTCTTTATTCGCATTATCCAGTCAGTCCCACCTAAAATACTAATGTCCTGCCTCCCCTGAAGGACACAGCTTCCAGCAATAATGAGAGTAACCTAACTAACATAACTAACTGCCCACTCTCTTTCTCGGGAATTCTATTCTTTGGTCTGTTTTCACTGAGTCAGCTGGAGATTCGCTTTACATGCTGTGGAATTTATCCTGTTTCCTGGGATATGTGCAATAAGCCTTTTATTTTTTTTTTTACTTCCTGCCATTTTCTTTCTTTGTTTACAGTTAACTTGCCATAAGAAAGATTTTAAATTTTACATAGTCAAATGCCTTTATTTTTCTTTATCACTTTTATGACTTTGGACTTGTTTTTAAAAATCCCTTGAGCTCTAGGTTACAAAAATTGTGTCTTAATTCGCCTGTGACTTTGTTGTCCAGTAGTGTTTATATAAACTAGAAATCATGTCATGCGGGGTGAAGGGACAATTGAGTGGGCTTTGTCTTCAGATTAATGCATGTTTTTCCAGTACCATTTATTAAATAATCTTCCCAAATGATTTAAAATACCACGCTTGACATACGCAGCACTGGCTCTTTCTCAGCCCTGTCTTAACATCTACATCAGCACCTATCAGAAACAGTTGTGGATCTTCTATTCAGAAATTATCTCTCTCTGCTGTTGAACTACAAGGGCAGAGTCGTGAGACTAAGAGCGAATGTCCACAGGGCTGAAATGTCTCTATCAAGAAAGGGCTTGCTATTTCCCGACCTGCACATTAGTTTCTAGCTACAGACCATTTACAAGCCATAACACAAAATTTTAATTTCACCTGACAGAAAAATCTCCCTGTATTAGCTATGCTTGAGGATTAATTCTTTTATGCAAAGTTTCAAATGCTTTAGGCAGTTAAAAAAAATTACAGGCTCCTTGAGGATGTAATTGGGGTTTGTACAGAGCGGTGTTTATGTGACAGTGACAGAAACACAGTCTGTTTGGGCCTAACACGATGGCCTTCCATGGGGCTTTATTCTTCTCTTCATCTATCTATCATTGTCGCAAAATTCATTCTGAAATATTTTTGATTCTTTCTATTATGAATTGGACCTGTTTTTTGTCATTTTCCATTTCTGGCTATTTATCAATATAGTATAGAAAAGGCTATTGATTTTATAAATAGTCATGATACAGCAAACTTCCTTTAAAAATTTTTTCATGTGTATGTTTTTTAGAAGTTTTTGCTATGTTAACTAGGCTGGTCTCCAACTCCCAGAATCAAAGAATTCCCCCCACATCAGTTCCCTCAGTAACTGAGCACAAATCCTACTGCCCCACAGCTCAAATTGTGGTGAAAAACTCCTGGGTCTCACCAGTACATACTCTCATCCCTTAATACAGAAATAATTTCTTCCATGTCTGTTCCAAGTCTTTAATCATTGTCCCTATACAATAGCACTGCTGACAAAAAAAAAAAATCGTAGTGTTAGCTGACATCCATCTTTTGGTCCCCATCTGACGGCTGATTACATCCCTGGCCCTGACATTCAACACTCCTTGTTCACACCAGTATAACCACACCAACTCCGTTCATTCCTCCAACAGGCAAGGAACATCCCCACCTCTGGTCCCGTGCATGCCTTCTCACACTGCCCGCATTCATTTCCACAGCTCCCTTCTTTACTCAAGCCAAGTGCTGACTCCAAAGGCACAGGCTGAGGCCAGTTGCTCGGCCCTTTCCTCTGCTCTTCCTTTTACTTCTTAGTATTTACCAGCAGCTGATTAGAAACGCTAGTCTATTTATTGTCTCCCCAAACAGAATCTAAGCAACAGGAGGGCAAAATATTCCCTGTTCTGTTCCCTGCTGTGCCCTTTATTTCTGAAGTTCTATGAGGTTCTCAATGAATATCTACTACAGGAATAAGCATACTGAATAGACAGTTTTAACAAGAATGCCTCCAAGGGATCTTATTATAGTAGGGTGTTACCTACAAATTTTGTACCCAAACCTCACTGTAGAATTCCTTGGAAAATAACTAGGCTTCCCTGGAGACAGACTCTAGGCTAGTAACTTTAGTAACTTGGAGGTGTAGAACCCTCATATGCTTGTGTCTCCAGTATTAGTGGGGTTTTGTTTCGTTTTTAACTCCCGTCTAGGAGGAAGCCTTCAGAGAGCTCAGGATGGCTACAGACTACACCAGAGCTGACCGCAGGTCTCTGGACACACAGCTCAGTCTGTCTGAGAGTAGTGGACGTTTGCCCACTCCTAGATAACAACACACATACAAAGCTGGACATCTCAAGCCCTGGGTAAACATAAAGCCAACTCTCAGCACTGCATGCAACAAGACTAAAGAGAAGTCCTCCCCATATCCCTGTGCCTGGCCCCATGCCAGCCCCCAAGGCCCTCCTCTTGAAAATTCTGAACTTGTTAGTGCCTGGCAAGGCACTCAGGGATATGGTTAGACTGCCACCTTCAAGAATCCCGCCAGAACTGGATTTCTCTCTACAACATGTAAATGATAATCTAATATACCAAAATTAGATCAGTTACAGAAAAAAAAAAATCACATCAGTTACTAACATTCAGGGGAACAAACCACACCTACTTACATACTCTGCTCTTTGGATATTGGAAACGAAAAATCAGTACCAGTTCAAACCGAGTTCACTGGCGTTCTTAGGATTCAGTTCATCCGTGCATTTTCTAAGAAATCCCAGAGATCATACGAACAGAATTTCAATGAGGTATATCCTCACCTAGAAGCGGGAAAAGAAGCCTGTGGTTCTAACAGCATGACTGCCTTCTTGGTCCAGCTAGCATTTCCAACGTTTCCTGTGGGAGGGCACTGGAAATTTATTTCTCTACTATTGAACATTACATCTGGCTGGGAAGATGTGTTGCATACTTTATTTATTATATGCTATTTGGAAGGCGTGTGCTGTTTGCTCAGAGAGTACCCCAATGTCATTCCAAAGAATCTAGTCACCACATATGGTGGTTGGAAAAAGCCACTGCTCTCTCATCCCACATCATAGGGATGCTGCTGACTCCCTCAGTGGGTTTCTTCTGCATATGAATAAAAGGGAGCCGCAGTGAGTTGCAGAACTCGCTCCCAGAAAGGTTTCAATTCTACTAGCTGGAGATGCCAAAGAATTTCCAAAATTTCTCCCATTAGGCTCCATCTATGCCATTACCACAAGCATAACACTTGCAGATAGACAAAGGCAAGACTCCTTGTAAGGTGTTTAATGGTCACACAACTAAGAACAAATTATAAACTTCAGATCCCAGTACAAGTTACTAAAGTCTATAAGTCTGTAATGCTAAAATAGAATGGTAAGAATGTCAAGCTAACTGGAGCTGAGCGACATCAGAGACTTCTGAAATACAAAACTGAAGTTAGATTTACAAAAATGGGAACCCAAATATTTTTCTGGGGTAACCATAATTTATCCACAACTTTCTTTGGAAAAAAATAGCAAAGTAAAAAGGAGATGAAATAATCATGATGCAATTTTAAAATGTGGTTAATTAGATCATTTTGGAGAGTCTGCATGAATTAACTAGACCTCCCAAAGGGAGTTTAAGGGTTCAAGTGACTAAACAATCCTTCGGTGTCCTCTGAAGCTCTTCAAGACTACAATACAACTTACATGGACAACATAATAACTGCTTTCCCCCAAAAGAGATTGAAATGATTTATACAAATCCAACACGACTTACATCTTTCATTTAACATAGACCATCTGGAATACATTTTGAATGCATTTGGCGCATTTTCTTTAATTTACTTTAGTAATCCAGAAAGTCATTCTATCTATATAGCAATCCACCAGCCTCATCCATGTCTCTGCTTGCTACAGTTTCATTTATCCACGGTCAACTGACAAGTTAGAAGGTCAAAAGTAGCCTAATGTCATGTCACAGCAGCTCTGACGTTCTCCCCACTCAGCACACAGGCATCATATCATCTCCCAAGGGAGCGTACAGACCAGTAAGGTATTTTAAGAGAAACCACATTCATTTAGCTTTCATCGTGGTGCAGTTATCCTATTTATTAGTTATTGTCCTTAATTTCTTCTTATCCCTAATTTATAGATTTGCTGTTCACAGGTACATCATGCAGGAAAAAGCACAGTCTTCATGTGCTCCTGTGATCCCTGAGGTATCAAAAAGGCATCCACTGGAGGAACGGAACACATCCCCATGGACAAGCAGAGGCTCCTGTATTAGCGGAAGTATCCCAAGAGGTGTTAACTCACTGGAGAAACCCATTTACCTTTTCTTAATGGCTATGAATTTTCACAATTTAGTATGAGAGAGAGAAAATAAAGTCTCAATTAGAAAGTGGAAAAGAAAAGGGAGAGGAGGCTGACTCACTAGCTCAAGGTCATCCAGCAACCAGTGGAAATGGCAGGGCCAGCAGCGATCCCATTGCTCTCCATGCCCCAGAACTCCATGTGCTCACCAGAGCCCGCCTTGCATTCTGGGGGCCTACAAAGGCCAGGGGGAAAACGCTTAATGGTAGCAGAGGAGGCCGGCACATATCGGGTTATCCTCAGGTCTGGCAACAGCCTGCTGCAGGGGAGAAAAGTGACAGCTCCAGCTGGAAATTTTTCTCACCCCTTCTCCAAACAAGTTTTGGGATCCAAGCAAATTCAAGGTCTCACTGTGAATTTCTGGTAAGAAACTTTGGGGAGACAATTGGTAAAAATGAAAATACAGGGAATAGTCGTGACTCACATTTGACTTGTCAAAAGACCCAATCCACCATCCAGGGAATCCTCCATCTTTATTCTGGTTAGTGGAGCCAAAAGGAATGCAAATTGACCCTACTTAGGGAGACCTGCCTCGATAAGATCAGGAGAGGCTCCCAAGGACACCATGCATGCACTCTATCAAGATTAATAGCCATGGAAGTTATGATGAGCTGCCTGTCCCCAAGGGTGGAGCTGTTACAGACCACAATTTACTTGAGCGATTTTGTGTGTGTGTGTGTGTGTGTGTGTGTGTGTGTGTGTGTGTTTAACATCCTTGCCTCATAACCAAAGAAACTTCTCATCAAATTATCTTTCTACGCAGTATACTATTGGATGAAATGTCTCAGTAGAGTGCCTCACAGGAGATAACAAAGGAAATCCTCTGTATACTGCATAAACTGTTACAGCATACCTCCTGAAGAATCGCACACCCTAAAACAGAAAATACAAAAATTCCAGAGCCTCTAACTGGCACAAAGCTTGATGTTAAGATTAAGCATAAAGAAAATGGTCCCTTTACAAGGCTGCCATGGGTAAATAGCCAAGAACATCTAACAGATATTAGCTAATTACTCAGTAGAGACGAGGACAGTCACGACACAAACACAACACCACAGGTGCACTGCCCAAATGCTGGCCCTATATAGACAACATGAACAACGCAGACCAGTGTGGAAGGAATAAAAACCACCATGTGATGGGGGGAAAATGATAAAATTTTGTGAAATAATTTTTTTTTATAAAAGACGAGTTTTTCACAGATGCAAAATAGCTTTTATTTACTGACTGACCAGAAAACAAAGTACTCAAAAGCCCTTCAGAAAGGAAGTTTTACTCGGGTGAACTTGGACACGGCCACTTACCCTATATTTTATGATGGATACTACATAAACAAGTAAAATAAAACCAAAGATGAGCCTGAAAAACGGCTCAGGGTGAGGGGTGGCACTTGTTGAACAAGCTTGGCAACCCAAGTTGGAACACATGATAGAAGAAAAACAGCTTATAAAGTTATCCTTCAACCTCTGCATGTATACCATGGCGCGTGCGCGCGCGCACACACACACACACACACACACACACACACACACACACACAAGCACACTAAAAACAAATTTTAAAACTAATACCATTTGAAGTGTTTTTCAAGATCACTACCCTCCCAATACATTTTCTACTTCTTTATATCAATAGTACCTAATATCCAGATACTTCTTTCTGGGTGAGGGTTTAATGTAGCCAACAGCAAGAAATTCACTGTCTTTTCAGGTTATTCAAAAATAGAAGCATAAAAAGCACCAGCCTCCTGGGTCATAATGGACCTGAGGTCACCAGAAACTGTCCTGAAAGGCCTTCACATCTCTAGAGTCATTTTTTAAGGCCATTTTAACTAAAAAGAGCCACTGGACGTTGAGACAGTGTTCTTAGAATGGTAGTTAGCACCAGGGGGGGACCTGAAAACCAGGGCACTTAGCTAACAGCTGGAAGGAATGAGGGACAACAATGGCCTCCCTCACTCAGAGGGACATCCCACCTGCAGGGAATACGGAATATCAGAAGCCCCAGGAAGACCGTCAATGTGAATTCTACATATTACCATTTTCTCAACATGCCTTGAAACACATTATTACACAGCACTAAGTTAATCCATGTTCTGAGCCTTGGCGCCTCATCTGCAACACTATGACCCTCCTTTGCTGCAGGGCCACTGTTCAGTAAAGCAATATGACACAGTGAACTAATCATCAGGACAGCCATGAAGTGACCAAAACACGCTATATGCACCTACAGCATGACCAAGCTGGAGAGAGTATGACGTGTGTCCTGGGAGAGACAGTGAGTGGCAGTGTGTCATTTCACTGTGCTATTCAGAATGGTGCACAGTTTAAATGTATTATTTCTGGAATTTTCCATTTAATAATTTCAGACAATGAGTAACTGAAGCCACAAAAAGGGAAAGGAAAATTGCAGATAAACGGGGGAGGGGGAAGGCAGGTGTTGGGAGGTTCTGTACGACTGACGTAGAGACAACTAGGTATGGAAGCTGTGTATGTATTTGTATAGAGGCTGTGCGGAAACAAAGCCTTCTGAGAGGGAGGAACAGAAAGAAGTAAGAAAAGCACCTATCCTCTCACCAAGGAAAACCCTCTCTCAGCCAGAACTGCACAACAAAGGAACTGGTTGCCTCACTCATGGCAAGAGGCAGAAGCAGCTCAATGGCCATTTATCAGGGTGTTAGACTTCAGGGCACTATGGCTACCCTTCCTGATTTTCCAATTAGATGCCGAGCAAACAACCCACGTGCCTGACTCTCCGTGGTAATATAGTAGCACTACAATTTTATGATGGTGCACAGCCTGGAAAGAGGTGTTCCGCAGATAATAAGGTGTCACACAGCCTTCTGCCTGAAGCCTGATTAAAATGCATAGACAAAAGAAGGAACGGAGTCAGCACTTTGATAGGCGTGATAGAAGGGTAAAGCCCACGAGAGCTCTGCAAACTACTAGAGGATGAAGTATATATCTCCGTGAATGCCAGGCACTCTAGAGAAGACCCAGACCCCTGTGGTCTGGGAGCAGAAATGCAGGGCACCCATGCTTCTCGGTCTCAGTGAAGCCATGGGAAAGGCTGGCTTGAAACCACTGTTGTGAAACTTTTCTCAGCTGCCAAAGGTCTTCAGTCACATGGAAAGCAGGCTTGTCAGGCTTCCTTAAAATTCCATCCTTCAAAGTAAGCCTCTCACCATCCCTAGAGAGACTAATTAAAAACACAAACCCGCATTCCCAACCAGCCTTCCTGCTGCTCAGAAATACTAATGAGAAACTAGACTTGAAGATAAAAGGCTATTTAACAGATTAGTCAATCCCCCCTCCACCCTTTGGTTCTACCAGCCAAGCTCCCCTTGGAAGAACTTGACCATACGGAGACACAGGAGCATGTCTCCAGTGATTCACACCAAAAGACATCATTCCAAGGCCCAGCACAGGGACTTGTGAAAGCTAAGATACCTCATCTGTCACACCTTAACATCTGAATTGACACAAAGCGGAAGAACTAGCTTCCCCTCTCATCCCTTCCCAGAAATGGAACTAAACAAAGTTTGGAACCTGCTAAGAGGAATTAATACAAAGTTGTTTCAGAATTAGCAGCACACAGAGGTTTGATCCAGCTGAGATCTTCAGCAGTGCCATGACAAAAAGAAAAGACAAAAAGAAAAAGAAAACACATATGTAGAGCCAAGGAATTATTGTCAATTGATGGCTATTGTGGGGGAAGATCAATCTATTTTCGTCAGGGTTGTGGCCCCTGAGAGGCTACCCATGTCCAGAGATGACTCTATACTCAGGCACATGTTGGTGGCACTGAGAGAGCTAGGTGGTTTTAAAGGTGAGCACATTGAGTTGGGAAAGAAGGACAGGGCTGATAAGGGAGAAAGAGTGGGGGTAGATTTCATCAACACATTATATACAAGGATGAAATTCTCAATCAATCAAAAGGTGGGAAAAAATTAGAACCAAGGGACATAGCTATTCTATTATTTTCTAAATCTGGTGTAAGAAACTAATAGAAAAATACCCTAACAGAACATCAGTTAATGACATCACTAAGACTGGTGTGGCTTCCTGGGCTGTACTGCTAGTGCAACCTTTGGCTTTTTCAGGAGGCCAAGCATTTAAATGGGGTTTGTGAACAGAGTGCTACAACTTGCTTAATGGCAACATAGACTGGCTGTATGCCTAAAATGGGGCTATGAGCATGGCTCTCAAAGACAACAAACAGTTCTGCCATGTCATACTGGGTGGGGCAAGCAGGCAGGACTGTATATACACTAGTAATGCTGCCACTTAAGTTTTTAAGAAGCGCTTAGCATTTTAAGAAGCACTCCTGAACGGGCAGTGGTGGCGCATGCCTTTAATCCTAGCACTCGGAAGGCAGAAGCAAGTGGATCTCTGTGAGTTCAAGGCCTACAAGAGCTAGTTCCAGGACAGGCTCCAAAGCCACAGAGAAACCCTGTCTCGAAAAAAAAAAAATAAATAAAAGAAGCACTCCTGGACAGTGAAGAATTACAGATATACAATAGGACAGATTCAGACATAAAGGACCTCTAAATGGGTCACAGTGTTGAATAAATGTACATAGGCTTATGTACATAGGCTTGGAAGAGAGAGAAAAAAGAATATAAGAAGTTATAAAAAGTAAATGATATTTTTAAAAAGGCAAAGTCTTTAAAGAGATGGTACAGACAGTCATAGATTAAAAGAGCAGAAGAATAAGTCACATAAAAATGAAATATACACAGTCTGGATTATGTATATTATTGTGTTTTCTTTTAATTTTTTGACTGTGAAGGGGTTAAGTAACCAAATATATACTTTAAAGATGTTTTGACTTCAGACTTTGAGTCTAAGGATATGTTGCTTTGGAAAAGAGGTTCTTCTTTTGCTTCCACAGAGGATGAGAACCTGTGGATTAATTCCAAACTAATGTGGTTTGATGGACCAAGACCACCTGAAAGGTCACCTTGAACATCCCTCAAAAAATTACTTTGCCCAACAAAAAGCAGGAAGCAGTTTGGAGAGAATGATGACCATATTCCAAAATATTGTTTGTAAATGTTTGTTTACATTAAAAGGGGGTATGCTACAGAGACGGATACTTTGCATTGGCATGGATCTTGATCTATTGATACAAATTTAAGATCAATCTTGTCATAGATAGATTGATTGATAGATTTCTGCTCTTGATTAGGTATTATGATTGTGCAGCTCACTGAAAAATGTAATGTATAATGAAGAAATACAGGTTAATAAATAATCATCTGTAATAGTCAAGGTTGTAATTATGTTAGTTAGGTTTTCTAGATGTACAGAGACATATTTCAGCTAGTAGGTATTCTTCAAATCTCCCAGAGACATTCAGAATGTGGCATTTAAATTTGTTTTAAAAACTTAGGACTTTTCATGACAATGAAACACATCTGCTCCTGGCAACACCAATCTACTTCAAGATGATGATGGGCATCGAAAAGGCTCCATATGAGTTTGTAAGCCATTTGGGCAAGAAACTGCTCTTGTCTGGACTGCTTGATGGTATGCTGTATGAACTGAACATGCAGGACCCACAGAGAAATGACTGCTGAACTTGCCTAAAAGTGAGACCATCCTTCAGATTTCCTTCTTCATGAAAGAGTCTGCAAAACATTCTGCAGGACACAGAAGAAAATGACTGACAAACTGCCAATATAGGCCAATATAGAACTGTCTTTGAAATTTCCTCCTTCATGGAAAAGTCTGTTGGATATTATGGGCCTATAGACGAAAGATAGATGCCCCAACAGTACAGAAGAACTTTAGGTGACTGTCCAGGCAGCAAGATGTTTCTGTCAATTCTAGAGTTTGGAAAGTTGCCTACAATGCACTTTCTGTTTACTTAGGTAATATTATACCCTTATGAAGTCTTTGATGGAGTTGAAGAATAGGTAGAAAGTAGATACAGTTTTTGTTAATTATGATAAAAGATAAATGGTGTAGGAGGGTTTTTCTGTCTTTCTTTGCTTTCATTGGTTAAATAAAACTCTGCCTGGCCTGTAGAATAGGACTCAGCCCTTAGGTGGGCAGAGTAGACAAAACGGAAGTTTTGAGAAGAAAGGAAATGTGGCAGACGCCATGATGCTCTGGTCAGAGATGGATGCAGGTTAGACTTTTCCGGTAAGTCACCACCTCGTGGTGACACACAGATTATTAGGAATGGGTTAGTTTATGATGTGAGGGCTAGCCAAGAAGAATCTAGTGATAATGGGCCAGGCAGCATTTAAATGAATACAGTTTGTGTGTAATCATTCTGGGCATAAACTAGTGGCCACGGCCGGGAGCCAGGCACTGGGAACAAAAGGGCCTGCATTCCTCACACCTGAGAGAAAGAGTCAAGGAGAAGTCATGGAGCCTCCACCAGAGGCAGCACACTAAAATTTTGCTGGTAGGCCACGACCTCGTAATAATGCACAGATTAATAGAGATGGGTTAAATTAAAATGTGAGAGTTAGCCAGAAATATGCTTAAGCTATTGACCAAACAGTATTAAAAATAATATAGTTTCTGTGTGATTATTTTGGGGCTGAGCAGTCAGAAACCAGCAAGCAGTCTGCCGCAATAAACTGGTATAACCAAAAAAAAGATGAAGAATTATAAGCAACACACTAGTACCATGCAGGAACCCAGCAAAACCTGTTTATCTAACACTGGGGATGTGGGAGGGGTAAATTATACAACATACCTGACACTTCACCCTACTCACACTGTTAAGTACTGTCATACACACCTCACGGGAGAGGAATGAACCTCTTCATGGTAAGGATGCATTTAGAACATCAGGTATAATGCCATGGTAGCAAATAGACGTCTGCTCTTACGCAAGTGTTCTAGCACAACTTCAAAGTACTTAGAATGCTTATTTTTCTCTACCTTCTTGATAACTCTTTGTCAAATGCTAGGAAACTGAGACTCTAGGAAACCTCACCTCTGGATAAACAGAAAGTTTTACTATCATGGGACACAAAATCAATGTCTAAACTGAGTGTGGTAGCACACTCTTGAAAATCCCAGCACTCAGGAAGCAGAGGCAGAGGGATTACCAAGAGTTCAAGGTAAACCTAATCTATTTAGTGGGTTCCAGACCAACAGAGCTGCACACAGCAAGTCTGTCTCAGAACCGCAACACACAAATGTATGTCAAGTCGTGTACTGCATCATGCTACATCCACTAGCTGTGAAGAACAGAGACAAAGCACAGAGTAAGAGAAATGAAATCAGAAACTACAGCACACAGAGAGATACCTGCTCCTATAGAGCTGCAAGGAGCCTGACAACATGGGACGTCAGGCTGAATAAGGGTTAGAAGACAATGGGAACACCAGTCAGAAAAAAATAGGTCCCCAGAAGAGAAAACTTGTCAGTTGTGGTTTCCAAGACTCATCAAATCTCAGCTCCACCCAGGAAGAATGTACACTTCCTTTTTTATTTTATTTTATTTTTTAGAGTGGATATGCTCTACCTACAACACTGGAAAAATAGCAGGGTATTCATTATGATTAGAGAACAATACAACTAGCATAGAAAGGGCTAAGGACACAAGACCTGTAACTACAGAAACCGAACACCTGTACAAAACAAGAGGTAAAAGAGGAACTCCATTATCTGCAGTCTTTGATAGGAAAGAATGCTGCCCTGAGCCAAAAAAAAAAAACCTACCTGACACAGCTGACCTCTTCCCTAAGCACAGAAAAAAGTCAGACAGTGACAAAAGACAGACTCCCCAGGGTGGACAACACCTGTCAATGGGATGCCAAGCATATTGTAAAGTTTTACTCTCAGTCCTAAAGGCCACCCCAAACCATGAACAGGAACTACAGGAAAAACTCAGGGAATTAAGACTCTGTCCAAACAACAAAGGGAAAGGGGGGACTACTGAAATGTAGTGACATAAGATAAAGCCTCTGAAACAGATAATTCAAAACAAAAAGGTTTGAATCAGCAGGAGAATACGCACAAGAAAGAGTAGGTCGCCATCGTAGGGTGACATCCGCAGGGACAGCAGCATGTCAAATGGGCACTGTGGTCCATTTCAGCGTGACAGAATTGAGAAACATGGGGGGGGGGTCCGCCATCCTGTGCATCTCTAAGGGTTTTCTCCAGATGATGAAGTGAGCAGGGAAGACCTGCTCAGAATATCAGAGACGCCATCCCATAGCCATGGTCAGAAGAGAAAGCAAGCTCAGCTTCCCTTCTACTGCCCTCTGATCCACGGAGATGTGAACAAGCATTGGGATTTTCACGGCCAAGAGGCAACCTGCTATCATGCCTTCCTCATCGTGATGGCTGCATCCCTTCAAATCCTGGCCCAGAATGAAAGAGTTGTTGCCATCAGATATCAGGTCGCAGCAATAACAACACCAGCAACTACATAGCCGTGGTGCTGAATAAGAGTTGAAAACTGACCAATCAAAAGATGATACAGACATCGAAAACTACACACGCACATGTCTGTGCATGTCTCTGCGTGTGCGTGTTCATGTGTAGGGGATATCTCTTACCCTCGTGAAACTTTTTACCATATTCTCCATATGTTAAAACATATGCCATAACAGAGCTCCCTGATTATCACACACTTTCAAAGATAAAAGTCAAGATAACGACATAACCCAGGCTCAGGCCATCAAACCTTATTCAGCATGAGCCACAGGAACGAAAGGACTCAGCCAAAGGAGTCCATTTTCCGGGCACTCATCCGAAATGCACTTTTCAGAGGCTTGTAGTGGACAGTAACTAACAAACCCATGTTGGCACCATGCAGTTTGCCCCAACACATTAATGCTTGATGCCACTATGGAGCAAAGTAAAAAAAAAAAAAAAAAAAAGCAAAGTATAGCGAGCGTGCTGACTGGGGCCCTGGAGCAGAGGTGCCATCCTCCTGCTGCTTGGCTCCAGTGGGCCCATTTTAAAACATTCAGCCCTGTGTTAGAAGTGTTAATTACATGGCTCCACCAACTCAAATACATTTTACCCTTTGCTACATAACACAAGGAGCCACATGCCGGCCTGCCCAAACTAGTTTTTTATTTTGTTTTTTGATTGTTAGTTATTTTTGTTTTCCACCCCTGACAGACTTTGTTATTTCTAGTGAACAATAGTGGAAAAGCCAGGACTTTGCAGGAATCCTTCATTTTTGTTACATCAGAAAGATTGGCCCAGAATATTGCCAGTCATCAGATGAGCAAAACAGAAGTGGTTAAAGGTAGCTGTGTGCTGAGAGACAAGACAGGGAGGGAAAATCGGGGCTTTGCATTATAAGCTCCACTGTATATTTTGTACCTGTGTATAACTTTAATTTTTCTAGTCACCCCCACAGCCACACTGAAAAAAAAAAGCAACAGCAACAGTAGAAATGTAATAATAATGATCGGATCATGATGTCCTAGGTAAGGCGTCTAAAGTTGTGGAAAACACCATGGTAAACACCAAAAGCAACTGGGTAGGGGAAGTTTAATTTCATCTTGTACTTCTGGGTAACAGTCCATCACTGAGGGCACTCGAGGCAGAAACCTGGTGACAGAAACTAGAGACGCCATTGAGGAATACTGCTTACTGGCCTGTGTCTCACGGCTTGCTCAGCCTGCTTTCTTATACCATTCAAGACCACCTTCCCAGGGGTAACACCTCCCACAGTGGGCTGGGCTTGTCCACATCAGTCATTAATCAAGAAGATGACACACAGGCTTACCTACAAGCTAGTCTGATGGAGGCACTTTCTCACCTGAGGTTCCTCTTCCCAGATAACTCAAGCTTGTGGCAATCTGACCAAAAAAAAAAAAAAGAACCCAACCAGGACACATGACATCATGAAAAATAAATAAAATGTTAAAAAGCAATTAAAAAATTAACCAAGAGAAAAGCCAAATCTCAGAAAGAAACAGCTATGAAAGAATGTATAGAGGAGTGTGTATAGATAGATAGATAGATAGATAGATAGATAGATAGATAGATAGATAGATAGATATAGATAGATGGAAGGGCTGGCTATCCATGGCTGATGAGGGTAGACCGGTGGCAGAAGAAATTTGAGAATGAAACAAAACAACTTTTAGAACACAGTTTCATTACTATCCATGCTACAATCATCACAGACACTGAAAATGCAGGGTCTTATTATAGCAGGAAAAGGTGAGAAAAATTCTCCCTGTGACAGCTTAAGTGCTACTTTAGTGCGAGTAATGCAGGTTTCGTGGGACAGAGTGAGCTAAATGGCCATCGAAGAGAAGAACAAAGGTCAATGGACAGATTTCTTGGGCCTGTGACATGGCTCAAAAGCACTTGCTATGCAAACCTGAGTTCAATTCCAAGACTCGCACGAAGGTGCAAGGAGAGAACCAACTCCACAAGACTGACCTCTGACCATGGAATGTGCTTACACACACACACACACAAAAAAAAAAAAATAACTATAGTGATATTTTGTTTGTGCTATAACAAATAAAACTTGCCTGAAGATCAGAGTGCTGAGCTAGGCACACTAGTAAGCTATAGAGGCCAGGCAGTGGTGGCACATACATTTAATCCCAGCACTGGAAACAGAGGCAGATGGATCTCTGTGAGTTCAAGGCTACCCTGTGTAGGCAGAGGCTGCTTGTTCATTTCCTGGTTGTCCAGACCCAAATAATCACACAAAAACTGTATTAATTACAACACTGTTTGGCCAATAGCTTAGGCATATTCCTGGCTAACTCTTATATCTTAAATTAACCCATTTCTATTCATCTGTGCATCACCACAAGGTTGTGGTTTACCAGGTAAAGTTCTCGTGTCTGTCTCCTTTGGCAGCTACACGGCTTCTCTGACTCCGCCTACTTTCTTCTAGCATTCAGTTTATCTTCCCACCTAGCTCTACTCTGCCCTTTTGTAGGCCAAAGCAGCTTTATTCATTAACCAATAAAAGCAACACATATACAAAAGGACATACCATACCAACTATGGGCTACATGAGATTGAATTAGCCTACAAGAGAAACAGAGCCAAGTGGTGGTGGCTCACACGACAGGAGGACACAAGAGCTCCGGAGTCAGTCTGAGGTTTTAGAGAAGACATTCACTTTCATGTTCTGGACCTGAACAGCAAACTGCTCTGTCAGACAGGAACAGGCAGTCCTAATGAACCTCTCTGTAAGCCAAACCACATCACAACTCTGAATACCTACACATAAAGAAA
This sequence comes from Dicrostonyx torquatus, assembly GCA_028555095.1. Classification (NCBI taxonomy): domain Eukaryota; kingdom Metazoa; phylum Chordata; class Mammalia; order Rodentia; family Cricetidae; genus Dicrostonyx; species Dicrostonyx torquatus. The sequence continues at coordinate 5,854,049 of JAQHUG010000042.1, read as the reverse complement.
AGCATCAAATTCTATTTCATATAGTTAAGTCTAGAAGCTCTTCAAATCATTTGTTAAATAAGTTTTTGATATTCACTTCCACAGTAGCTTTCCTATAAGAATAAAAAGAAAGAAACAATTTTCAATGAACAGTTTAAAATGGCTTTCTTTGAGCTTGACAATAAGAAGAGCAAACCACTCAACAGTTAACAGAACACTTTAAACCAATAAAATTTTTAAACCTGAATATCTTTGTGTTGCTGAAGACATCATCATTTCACTAACTCTCTGACTACAACTTTTACTCTAGAGATGAGATTCCTAACTAGTTGATTTCACTCTGAGCATCCATCCACTAACATACAAATTTAAAAAAAAAAAAAAAGACCACTTAAGTTGCAACATAACACATACACTAAATAAAACTGACAGAATATCTACTCGGAACTACATAACATAAAATATATGTAATTTGCAATGATGAAGTCACACCCACTATGGAAACCTAGTGATTTTCACCTAAAACCCTGCCTAAGAGCCCTCTGGTGACTCTGGTCAGTTACTAATCACATCTCCTCCCACCCCAAGCAGAGTCTGCAAAAATGGCAATTCTCACAGCTATCATCTTCCCTTCTTTTCTCGCTCCATATCCCCACTATCTCTTAGTGTCTCTCTCCCTGCTCTCTCTGCTGCATACACATAGCCTCAAGCAAAATATGTAATGTTCAGCACTGATTGACTCAATTAAGTCCAAAATTCCGATTTTTTAAGTGCATGTACACCAGCTAGCAGTGCTTTTCCAGTAGGGACTCTTGGGAGCAAAGCCTCAGTTTGCCGTGAACAGTGTGTCCACATGCAATACAAAACACCAATACCAACTACGATTCTGCTCAGAGCAGAAACCTTCATCTTTAAAATGGCGTCTCTGGTGATCTAAAGCAACCCAATAAAATATTGTTTTTAAAGGCTGCAAAGTTAGGCTTAAGTTTCTAACCTAGCTGATGAGTCTTCACTAGGGATGTTTTCCTCTACTAAGATGCACTGGTACAAATGGGAAGATTATGCAGTCTTGGTCCTTTTCAATGTGTGCAGAGCTACACACAGCCAGTTATCACGGCTGCAGTCCTGTAGGCTCGGTTTCCTTACCAAGACCTCTCTGGTTCCTGGGACCTTCCCTCCCCAACCTACCCTGTCTGACCTCTATGCAGTATATCCCAGTATAAATACAGTACAGTATTTTATGGAAAGAAAGGAAATGGCTGTAGGAAGGAGGGAAGTAAGTATATAAAGTCAGGGACAACTATGAGCACCCTCCAAGCCACAGTTGAGTCACTTCACATCCATACTCTCAAACTCTGAGGCTTTGCCAGGTTCATATGCTAACATAGCTCCAAACACCCCTAGTACAGGTGCCCCTGATATGCAGCCATGGAACAACCACATGCCTCTAAACAGCCACACAACCACCATGTCCACATGTGGACAACCAGAGTCAGCCACACAACAGGTACTTAACAGAATAAAAAGTCAGAACAGAAAAACATAAAAATCTGTATTCTGCAGTGTGGACTAGGAAATGACGGTGGCACAGCTGCAGTGTGGACTAGGAAATGACGGTGGCACAGCTGCAGTGTGGACCAGGAAATGACGGTGGCACAGCTGCAGTGTGGACTAGGAAATGATGGTGACACAGCTGCAGTGTGGACTAGGAAATGACAGGGACACAGCTGCAGTGTAGACTAGGAAATGACGGGGACACAGCTGCAGTGTGGACTGGGAAATGATGGGGACACAGCTGCATTGTGGACTAGGAAATGACGGGGACACAGCTGCAGTGTGGACTGGGAAATGACGGGACACAGCTGCAGTGTGGACCAGGAAATGACGGTGGCACAGCTGCAGTGTGGACTAGGAAATGACAGGGACACAGCTGCAGTGTGGACT
>JAQHUG010000042.1:5833811-5850322 GCA_028555095.1 Dicrostonyx torquatus | reverse complement strand
CAGCTGCAGTGTGGACTAGGAAATGACGGGGACACAGCTGCAGTGTGGACTAGGAAATGACGGGGACACAGCTGCAGTGTGGACTAGGAAATGACAGAGGCCCACCTGCAGTGCAGACCAGGAAATGAAAGAAAAGGCAGCCAAAGCACAGCTTGATACACAAAGGTCTGAGCAGTAAAACATGGGCTTCTGTCCTATGAGAAAAACACCACAGAACAGCCTCCTCTAACCAATGCGCATGTCTCCATTACAAAGCATGATTATTGGGTTTTCAAGCTTAGTTAGGCAAAAATGTTGTGGAAACAACATAAAAATTAAATTTAGAAAGCAAAACATTGAAAACTAAGCACAGAAACTTATTTTTTAAAATCCATCAAGACCAGTTTGTGCTGCCCAAATATTTTTGGATGTGTGGCTTTCACTGGACCATGGCCTGCTGAGTGGGAGCTGATTCCCAGACACTCATGGGGCAAATGAACTCTCCCTCACTCTCCCTCCCAGCAGCTAACAACTGCCAGGGTGGGGTTCACATTCACCTCCCCCTCTCCGTGTCGGATTTGTACTGGCTTGGACATGCACAGGGCTTGTGCATGCTGGCACAACCGTTGTAAACTCATATGCACATCTGCTGTGTCCAGACACCCTATCTTTGTAGTCCTCCATACCCTCTGGCTCTTACACTCTTTCTGCTCCCTTTCCTACAATGATCCCTGAGCCTTGGATGGGGACGGCTTGCATATAGATCCTCCACTTAGTGCTGAGAATTATGCAGTCTCTAATTCTCTGAACCTTGCCAATGGTGGTTCTCTAGGAATCTCTTTCTGCTATAAAGAGAAACTTCGCTGATGAGGGTTGGGAGGTTGGTTAATCTATAGGTATAACAATAAGTCAGTACAAATCAGCTTAACTATTGTTGTAAGAGGAGGCGCGGGTGGTGTCCCGCCCAGCTCCCAGTGCAGGCGGGCCACGGGCCTGCTTTTGGCCCTGGCTAGCTTATGCCTGAAATAATTACACACATGCCTGGCCCATTATCTCTAGCCTTTTCTTGGATAACTTTCACATCTTATTTCAACCCATTTTTAATAGTTTGTAAGTCACCACAAGGTAGTGGGCTTACTGGGAAGATTCAGCATGTCTGACCCTGGCGGCTTCATGGCGGCTCTCTCTGAGCCAGTCTTCTTCCCAGAATATTGTTCTCTTTTACCCACCTATCTAAGTCTTGCCCTATCAAAAGGCCAAAGCGGCTTCTTTATTAACCAATGAAAGCAACACAAAATACAGAAGAACCCTCCTACACCAAACTATGTCCAGCTAGCAGAATAAAATAACAGTAGCTTCTCTCAGTGCTGCTGTTCTTGCAACTTACAAACTATTTCTTGAGAAATTTACATGAAAATAACCTGCAGATATACTGCCATAAAAGTGCAAGGAGATCTTGGAAGTAAGTTGTGTTGTGACTGAGTAGTTTGAGACTAGCAAGGGTTTTTTGTGAACCTACTTGACATCAGTCAACACTTGACTTGGATACAAGTACTTTTAACAATATCTTAAACCCTTGTAGTTGTAGTTAACATAATTAAGGATCCTGTTTCAGACTGAAATTATTTATGGATGTCTGAAAATAACTGAAGCTTTGTCAAATCAAGTTCGGCACTGGGATTTCTCTCTTTGACCAAACCCTAGCTAAAACACAGTTAGCCTCTTGCTTGCAGCATTATCTTTCCCGCTTGGGTTTGTACTGCTAGTGTAGCTGGTACTTTTGCAAGGAAATACCAGGTTTGGTCCTGGTGGGATGAGAGAGTCTGTGCTCTGAAATGTAATCAGGAAAATTACCTTCAGAATATTATTTAACCATATTTACAGCTTCTATATTCAAAACGGATTTAAAGACCTTTAGAGCAAAACACAAACATAACATACCAAATTTGTATCCTGAAAGCAAAGAGCGACAGCCAAAGGAAGAAAGGGAAATTATTGACACTGCTATCAATTTGGTTTGTGCCTTCCTTTAGTGGATGTACTAGTTGCATCTGTATGTGATCCTAGATTGCAGAGCCACTGTTCTTAAGGCTCCATTCACCTCAAGAAGATGAAAGACAAGACCAGAGGTTTCCGCAGAATGAAGCCTCTGGCTTTTTAGTGTCATTATCTTGGTTTTGTGTTGGGTTACTTTCATCATGCTGATTTTTCTGGTTGATGGCCCTCCTATTTGACAGTGGAAGCCAGTTTGGCAGTCCTTGATGGCTTTTGGGTCTGTTTGTGACTCTCTTCGTTACTTATCTTGATAGAATTCCCATTTTCCTTTCATTATAACAAATTTCCTTTCATTATAACAAAATTAATACTTAGCCTTTTCTCCTAGGAATTAGAGATAATTTATCTATGTTTATTTTGTGAGGGTTCTGTATGTATATATGTGTGCCAGGTGTATGCCTAATACCCACAGAGGCCAGAAGATGGAGTCCAAGGCTCCTTAATTGAAATGACAGGTAGTTTTGAGCTACCATGTGGATGATGGAAATCAAACTCAGGTCCTCTGCAAGAACAGCAAGAGTTCTTACCCTGTAGGCAATCCCTCCAGCCTCTAGAGATGATTACAAAGAGAAGGCCCCTATAATGAAGCATACTAAAAATATGGGCTATTTTTGTTTCTGTTGTTTTGCTTTTTTTGTTTGTTTGGTTTTTTGTTGTTGTTGTTGTTGTTGTTTTTTCAAGACAGGGTTTCTCTGTGGCTTTGGAGCCTGTGCTGGAACTAGCTCTTGTAGACCAGGCTGGTCTCGAACTCACAAAGATCCACCTGCCTCTGCTTCTCGAGTGCTGAGATTAAAGGTGTGCACCACCACCGCCTGGCACTTTTTTTTGTTTGTTTGTTTAATTCAAGTTAAGCTTTTCCTCATCTTTATGAATTCTATAGCTACCTAGATAATTCCCCATGACTAGTGAAGTCATGCCTCTTAGAGGAGAACCTACAACCACCACTTTACAAAATCAGCATAATTCCTAACTACATCCTAAATATTTGTCCTTAAACATACAGAAAAATGTAGCCCTTACTCCTCATAAAGGAGGTTTCTCTTTGCAATAGATGCAGACTATTAGAAAGCAGATGCTCCCCCAGGGACAAAACCACTCAGCAGCTACGTCGTCACTTGTCACCAACCCTTACAAAGGTCTCTGCCATCCTAGATCATTCTCTTGCTCCTTCTCTGCCTTCTAGTCTCTGTCTGTCTGTCTCTCTGTCTCTGTCTCTGTCTCTCTCTCTCTCTCTCTCTCTCTCACTCTCTCTCTCTTTCTTTCATGTCCTCACTCCAAGATGGTCTTTCACTCTCCTCTACTCCAATAAACCTCTCACATGAGATCTGCTGCCTGGTATGATCACTTTGAAGCACACCTTGGCCCCAACTTGCCAAGGTATAAATCCTAACAGAGACCATTACAGATAACTACAGCCAATCAAAATACAGAGTTGTGGAGCTGAGTCCCAACAGAAGCAGTGATAAACCATTCGGGGTGGGGGTAGCAGGAAGATTTTGGGAGCCAGAAGATCAGGGAGTTTGCTATAAGATTGTGTCTCCCAGTAATGTCAGCAGCTACACCTATAATCTCACCAACATGGCAGACCAAATGTGAGCTGAACAAGGACAATAAACATGCTAATGAGGATGGAGGAAAACCCAAGAGGCTTCAACTCAAGACAAAAAAAAAAACAGGCAACTAAGGAATATGATGAGCAGGAGAAATGGTCTTCCCCACAGAAGAGTAATCCAACTGAAACATATATACAAGTAACATTATACAGACTGAGAAAGTTGTATTTATATATTTAGGACTATATATGTATATACATATACATACTTGTATACAACAATAATTAATGAAAAAAGAGGCCGCAAATTTGAAAGAGAGCAAGGAGGGTTATGTGGGAGGATTTGGAGGGAAGGGAATCTCAAAAAATAAAAATAAAACAGGCAATTGAAAAAGGACACAGTGTTGGGTGGATACAGAGAGGGGAGAATGTGGGAAGAGTTGTGGGAGTGAGCAGGGTCTAAACGCATTACATGAAATTCTCAAAAATAACAATATTCTTAAATTTCAAAAATAGTAAATGCAAAATATTTTAAGTCAGGATTTATTTGCTATAGCAGCAAATACAGAAAAAAAGAGAATTACCAGCAATTGTTAATTAGCCTTCACTAGATGAGATCATCACAAAACAGAGGATCTGAACTCCCTTGGGCACTCATGACAACTGATGTACTATAAGCCACGCAGAAGCCAGTGTGTAGGATACCAGTTATAAAGTATCTGAAAACTCAACTCTGTTCTTCAAAGATAACTGTGTGAACTTACTTAGTAATAAGGGCATCAGCAACCTAATCTAAACATCAGGACAGAAACTCTTATTCAGAGTAGCCATAGTTACACAATATAATATTCAATCTGTGGTCCACAGGATCAAAGGGATATAACTAGAGCTATATAACTATTTCCTAAATAATAATGTGCTTTATTATAGAGAAAAGACTTTGAAAATGGAGCCAAACTATTTACCTTATTAGTTCAAACCCAGCTTGCTGAACCTAGCCAATGAGAAGTTAACTGCACAGGTGACTTCAACAGTCCTGATACCCCCTCTCTGCAGCATTCTGTTTCTCAAAGATTCCACCTGAGTTGCCTACAAGAACAATATTGAGCTATTTTAAACAGAGGAAACCATGGAAGGATAAAGATGGACTACCCGTATCTGGTTGGTCGAACATCAAGTTCATTACACAGACCTCTCTCCACTCACATCTCAGGTGCAAAAGTTTGAAACTAGTAGAAAACGCTCATGCAACTCATGATTTCATGGTTCTTTGTAAATATTCAAAAAAATTGACATATGGCCTTAAGGAAAGGACAGTGCATCCATTATATAGTTATACCTTGCAAACTGTATCCATATCCCAAGGTGTGATCGTCCGCAGATCGATGATTTCACAAGACACTCCAAGCTTTTCTCGTGCCATGGAAGCCACCTCCCGGATGACGTGAACCTGAAAATGAGGGGAAATATACAGGGAATAACTAAAAGAATTCAGCCCTGGAAGTCTAGGTGAATATCAACTTCATTTATAATGATACTCTCTGCAGCTAGAGAAATGACCTTCTGGCAGAATTCAGAAATGTGTTTTAGGTATGTTGAGCCCCATGTCACAAAGACAAGCAAGGAAAAATGTCTAGAAATCAGTTAGGAAAAAGCGCTTGTAAAAAGGGAGAAATACTCATTCCAAAAGCTCAGAAGGCAAAGGCAAGTTGGCTAGGGAACATAACAGAGAGAAAACCCACAAGACCACCAACATTTAAAGAAAAAAATGCCAAAACAAGAGTTCCAAAAATAAGCAAACAGCTAAAGAAACTTAAAAGGAAAAAAAAAAGTCAATATATCCCAAAAGTTAAAGACAAGAAGGTTTCATAGACAAAGTAACCAGTATCCACACCAAATAAGAAGTAAGTAACAGATTTAGGAACTAGAACAGGAAGTAGAGAAGAAGGCTCAGTGGTAAAGAGCACTTGCTGCTCTTGCAGAACACCCGGGTTCAATCCTCAGTATCCTACGTGGTAGCTGACAACCAGTCAAAAAAAAAAAGAGAGAGAGAGAGGGAAAGTTGGTTTGGAAGTAGAGAACACCAAGCCCTGCTGCAACAGCTGGAAGGGTCAATTGAAACTATCACTAGGAAAGAGAAAGATACATAACTCTGTCATTGGGTCATTCGAGAGGTGAGTCCACAGGCCAACAAAGCACTCGTGAGAGGGAGCAAAAGACAAGATAAGAAAGATATCAAGGCAACATGTAACATGGATGTGCAAGACAAGCTGCAAAGGTGTTCATAATGGACACAGCTGTGTACACCCATTTAGTATCTCCATAGGACTGAATAGGCACTGCCCCTCCACGCAGACGGCATTACTACAACCTTCCAGTCATGAGATGAGTAAATTCCAAGGAATGAGTGTGCAGCATAGAGACGAAGCTAACAAAACTGTGCTGCTTATGACCTGGGCACGATGATGGCGAGAGCCTGCGATCCCAGCACGTGGGATGTATAGGCAGGAGGATCAGAAGTTCCATACCACGGACATCAGCTGCAGAGCAAGTTCAAGGCCTAACCTGAGCAACATTAAGACTCTGTTTAAAGACACTCATGGCCATTCAAGGTACAGAGGATAAGTGATAGAAGAGTGTTCAGCCTTTAGTAAGACATTCCATCTCTAACGCTCAGGGCTAATGTGGAAGGGGGCAGAAAGAGCTGGAAAACAGAGAGAAGGGTGTAAAAACGCCACCTTCTAGGCAAGGCACCCCCATTAAAACCATGAACTTGAACAACTGTGGAGGGCTGCACTTGGTCTATCAAGGGCCAGTCACGAATGGATGAAGAATTTAGGGGATCTCACTGTGGAACTATTTCTACTGACTTATGCTTTCAGACTGGTGAACCCACTAGGATCCAATGGAAAGTTCCAATCCACTGCACACACGAATGTCCCGGTGGTGAAACTAAATTTGTGGGTGACAGAACAAAGCCAAAAGTCCTAAGTCAAAGAATGAGACTGAGCAGCATAAAGGGGAGGGGGTAGCATTAGGATGAAAGAGAGATGAGAGGTTAGGGAATGAGAGTAGTCAGAAAGCATTATATACATGTATGAAACTGTCAACATAGAAAACTAATCAAAAATAAAAATAAGTTAAACCCTGCTTTAAAAAAAAAATTGGAGCCAGGTGGTGGTGGCATATGTACGCCTTTAATCCCAGCACTCGGGAGGCAGAGGCAGGCGGATCTCTGTGAGTTTGAGACCAGCCTGGTCTAGAAGAACTAGTTCCAGGTCAGGCTCCAAAGCTACAGAGAAACACTGTTTCTAAAAACCAAAATAAAAAAAAAAAACTTTTAAAAAGTTGGATCATTCATTTACTTTAAATTTGCTCAGAGTAGATCACGTCTCAGTCTGTGTACACACACACACACATGCACTGCAGTAATGAACTATTAATTAAGTCATCACTTGACAGCACAGGTCTATGTGAAATCATGCTGTCCACCTTGAATCATTCTTATCTTACACCTTACTAAAGTTGGAGGTGAGGATGAACAGCAGCAGCAGGAAGAGACTAACTTCATCAGAGAGACAGAGAGAACACACCAGAATCACAAACAAAAGCGCCCCAGCACGGTGGGGGCTCCGCAGGTGGTCAGGATTACTGACCTGAGTGCCCCAGGCAACCAGAGTCACATCACTGCCCTCCTGGATGACTTCAGCCTGAGACAGAGGGATCTTGTAGGGTTCTACGGGGACCTGTTCCACTAAATACATAAGAGAGAAAACAAAAGTTAGTTAATGCTCCTCACATGACACTTGTGTCTTAAGGACTGTAAGAATCTCACCGCGACAGGTTCTCATCGTTGAAAGCTTCATGTAAAAAATAAATTTATTATATAGTTCCATGACATCACTACACAGATAAATATATGCAATTCATAAAATGTAGCACCTACCCTGAAACATGAAAGACTACAGTAGTTAGAAACTGAATATATCTTATTGACAAAAATCGAACATTTTTGTTTGTTTGTTTGTTTTTTGGTTTTTGTCAAGACAGGGTTTCTCTGTTCAATAGCCCTGGCCATCCTGGAACTCACTCTGTAGACCAAGCTGGGTCAAACTCACAGAGATCCATCTGCCTCTGCCTCCTGAGTGCTGGGACTGAGGTGTGAGCCACCACCTCCCAGCTGAAACTGAATAAATTTTAATGGTGCATGTTTTAGACCAACTTAACTCATCAGTATTGGCAAAGCATAAGAATTTAGCATACAATGATAAGATGATGGCAAAGGAAAATGGATGGATTGTGGTGGATGGGATTCTCTGCATTTTGTACTTCTTGCATTTAAATTTAAAACTGACATTTTTTAAATGCTCACAGTGTGGGTCCAGTGGAACAGCTCAGCACATGACAGGTCTTGCAGCAAAAGCCAGGTGACCCGAGTTCAAGTCCCATAACCCACATAAAGATGGGCGAAGAAAAGCACCTGGTTAATGCCCCCTACCTCCACTCACACATTGTGTCACGCACACACGTAATATGTAAAAGTTAACTTTAAAAGAAGCTTAAAAATGCTTACTAACTCTGCCAAAAATATTATTGGAGAGCTGTAAACTCTCAGATCAGTTTTCTTTCAAGCAGGAAATTTACAAGCTTTTGAAACATGGGGGGAGGGGGACAAAGTAGGATTAAACTTGTGTTTCATTTTTGTACTATGCATCAACGAACAATGTTACCCATAAGCGACCAACACCCTACAGACCTCACGAAGATTAACCAAATCAGTTTCACTAGGCCAAAGAGAAGACTAATCCACTGGTATCCCAGGGGAAACAATTCTATAATTTTTCTATGTATCAAGCATGAGCAATTGTCAGGTGAATTTTCAAATGAAATTAAGAAGGGATTTGACAAATCTGCCCAGCTCTGAGGTTCTTCTGTGAAAGCAGCAGTGTGGTAGGAGCGCTCGGGAAAACTGCCGCTCTCTTTTCTCACCCCACCCCTAGCTGCATTAAGCTGATCTGTGTACTTCTGCTCTGCATGCAAAGAGCAAAAGAAAATGAAATACAACCTTGCATCTGCCGTCAATGCTAACAATTCCCTGGGTTTCTCCAATATGCTGCACCCATTTTCCCCCTGGATTTGATTCTCTTCCACTTAGGAGGGAGATTCCTGAGTTACACAAGCCTCCTCTCCCAACCCCCGCCTCCCTTGCAGCTATATCGCAAAACTCTCTGCCAATCTATAGATTCTGATTTGGAAGCTGAGGAAATGAATGAAAAGCGACTGTTCGGAATAATTCTAAAGTCCTTCCTGCAGGCTCAGTGGCCTCAATAAAGTTACTGCAGTGCAGCACACAGACAGGACTGCTAAGGCACCTCTGCAGAAACCACTATGTTGACAATGGCTGCCAGACATGCAGCCTTCCAGCATGGTTACCAGCCACTTCAAAGAACAAGGTGCTACTCAAAAATCCTTCAATAGATGTTTTCTACTTAGATTACGTGAGTTGACATCATCTGTTTGGAAACTCAGATCTTTTGATATTTTTATATTTGGAAATTAGGATCTTTTCTGATATTTACAGTACACAAGTACACACACACACACACACACACACACACACACACATGCAAACACCTTGCCTTTCTACTTTCACAAACAGACTCATACTGTACATACCACTAAAAGAAAAATTACACATTCATATTCTATTATTTTCTTAGCAACATATATTGACCATCTTTTCCAGTCAATATAGTTTTCAAGCCATATTTGAGGTTTTAAAACTGTTAAACTGAGTAGTGCTAAACCACTGATGTATTGCTGAGGATTGTCATTCCTTGTGTGTGTATTTGTGCTATTTCCAATCCAACACATATCAGCAACCAGAACCTAAGAGAGTCACGCAGTCTTTAAAGGGTTAATATATCTAAATAAATAACAAAATGGTTTAAAAAGCTATTAACTCTTTTAGAGGTAAGATTGGAGTAAAGAAAAAATTTCCAGGGCTGGAGAGATGGCTCAGAGGTTAAGAGAACTAGCTGTTCTTCCAAAGGTCCTGAGCTCAATTCCCAGCAACCACATGGTGGCTCACAACCATCTGTAATGAGATCTGTTGCCCTCTTCCTCCCTGCAGGCACACATACAGACAGAATACTGTATACATAATTAATAAATAAACCTTAAAAAAATTCCTACTCCTCTTTCTATGTTCTCTCCATGTAACTTTCTCTCTTACTAAAAGTCAGACAACATGTATAATGCAACAGGCAAATTGTTCAGATTAACAATTCAAAAGACAATACTGACAAATCAGGCATAGAAAATTTTACCTTGGAGGATATAGTTTTAAGTCAAACTCCCAGACAAAAAAAAAAAAAAAAAATTCCTGCTGCTATTTCACTTGGGGTCTAACAGAGAGACGGCGAAATGCTACACCCCTAATTGGTGTTGCTAGTTACTTCTAATTAACCATTTAACAAGATCACCGAGAACGCAGGCAAGAACTAATAATGTTTTTGCCATGTTCTCCCCCAGCCTTGAGGGCTGGCCGTCCAGATTCCTGCCTATGCCAAACGGCTGCCTTTACTATGACGCCTGAAGGCTAAATGGTTCAGTTTTGCTCTAAAATTCTAAAACTGTCACCTATTACTGTTGCTTCTCATTTAAATAACAAACCAAGTTTCCCTGACAGCCTTACAATGTGAGGCTGCCTGGATAGACTTATTTCAGCTGCTTTGAAAGACTCAAATGATGATTTCTCAATATTTCATAAAGCACTCCTACATTTTTTCTTCCTATTGCTACACTAAAAATCTGCCTTTCTCTGTTTGCGGGAGAGGCTAGTCCAGCTCCTGGTTTGTTCACAAAAAAAGAAAGGAAAAGAAAAGGAAAGGAAAGGAAAGAAAAGAAAAGAAAAGGAAAGAAAAAGTGGCCACATACAGGAGCTCTGGCTAGACACTCTCTCGGAGATTTGTAAAGACTCTACAGGATTTTTTTCAGTTCGATTGGAGATGCTCAAGGAAACTGAACAAATCTTCCTCTGTAGCACTTATTAATTAACTCTTTGTGTGTCTGCCTCTAACCGTTCTTTACTGTCTCAGATCAGCCCAGAGAAAGCACACTGGTGCTTGCTTTTAAATTTAAATCCTACCCTCTTAATTTTCAACTCTAAAAATCTCTCATCCTAACATAGAAACATTTCTTCAGCTGTCTAATTGTCTCCTTGTTAAACACCATCTACCCCACAGGTATAGATAAAAATATAGCCACAAAGTATCTGTCCTTTTCAACTGATTTTTAAAACTGTCTGAGCTCACATGTTCTCTATTACCCTCATAACAATTTCTGTTTCTTTTTTTTTCTTTTCTTGACCCATAAAGGAATTGTTTTGGTCTCTTTATTGTGCCTGATTTAGCTCATGATACATTATAAAGGATTCATAACTACCAATTTCCTTACATATTGTATTTCTGGGAAATAACTTTTGTTTCCATATTAAAATAACGTCCTTATTACTTTTTAGGCTACATTTAACAGAGATAAAACATAAAGTCCAAAGTTTATAAGTCAATTAACTTATAAACTGTTAACAATAGCCTTACTTAAATCATAAACTATTAAAAATAAGCCTAATGATTAATTATCTAAACAACTATTTGGATGATTTAATTATTATAACAATATATTATAGATATATAATACAGTCATATAATATATAGTATATATAAATATATGCAATAATAAACTTAAAAAATAAATTTACTTTAACTGTAAACTATACAACTTGATTTATAAGCTAAAAACTTTTTACTTAATTTATAAGCTATCATTAGTTAAAAATACAAATTATTGACTAATCTTATAAAAATTATTCAAATACATTAAAGCAATCTTTGAATATATTCTCATATATATGTTTATGTATATTTATAAGCATATTATTATTGGTGTAAATAACTCCTTATAAACAAAACTGTGCCTTGTTCTAGTTTCTGCAAAAGCTTTATTCTAACTATATATACTTTGGAGTCAATTGCCCTCCTTTATCTACTAAAAAGACAGGGTAAATTCCCCAAGTTACTACTTTCCAAAAATAATTTCAAAATTTTAACATCTATAATTATTGCCCCTATAAAGTTATGATGAAATCTACTGCTTTAGCCACAAAATTAACATTCCATATTCCCTTTCAATATTTTTTAAATGTAAAACTAAAAATTCTCCTGGTCTTAATGGAGACATCTCCTTAATATATATGTATATATGTATATATTATGTATATAATATATATAGCCTTCTAAGCAAGAAAGAAGATATTACTGCTTTTAACAAAAATTATTTTTAAGTTTTCAAAAGCTTCTATTATGACTCAAAAATGAGTCTCTTTGCTTCTTCTACAACATGAATTTCAATACAGACCACAAATAATAACAAACCTGAGATAGCTAACATTTTTGTCTCTTAAGAAAGGTTTGGTGGCGCACTCAGCATTCAGGAGACAGAGGCAGGCAGATCTCTATGAGTTCGAGGCCACCCTGGTCTACAAGAGCTAGTTCCAGGACAGGCTCCAAAGCTACAGAGAAACCCTGTCTTGATATACCAACAACAAAAAAAAAAAAATAGAAAGGATCTTATGAGCTTCAAGAGATCAATTTAGATCCACCAGCAACATCACAGGTAAAAAACTAAACTCAGATAAATATTTGTCTATAGTTTGTTTTCCCACATGCCTAACTTTTTACAGGGGAGGAAAATTTCCCTCTACCTGGTCTAAAATGCCTTTCTCTCATCTGCCAAAACAGTGTACCTAAAATTTCCAAGTGTACACTAAGGGATATTTAACTTCCTAAGATTTCTTAACTTCATGTTCTTTGATTAATATATATTTATTCCACCAGATTTATCGTCATTTAAAGTGTTACAGATGGATCTTCCTCTGGCCATGGCAGCCACCTGGCGGCAGCTCCTAGCCCAACCTCCAGCTCTCACCCCAGGAGGCCCTACTGCTTCCCTCTCCAGACACAGACTGCTTGAGTGCCTCAAAAAGTCTGAGTCAGCCTGCTCCTCCCCATCTCCATGGCTTCCACGGATTTCCAGTGTTCCAGACTTCAAGACAAGATCTCCAACTTCGGGCCTTATCAGCAGAAAGCAACCATGAGAAAACTCTACACCCGTGTCGCCTTTTTAACCATACTGAACTCTATAGCTCAGGAACTGGACTGCCCTTAAAAAATGATTTATTGCTAACGGTATGGATTTTACCTATAATTCTGTAATGTATATGTTATCAGATAATCTCCTTATGTATTTCTGATAATTGTTCTGATATAAAGATACTGCCCTCTCATAGCTAAAATGGTTTATCATTGCCTTGATTACAAATTTAATTTATCAGGTCTACTTCAACTGCAGCCTTGGTCCTACAGATGCACACCACTAACCAGGTAAACTCTATCTAACAATACTTCATCAATACACAGTCTATTAATCAAAGGATGATAGCTAAAACTAACATTTTAAACTAACACTCCTTTCCTTTTTTAACTCAGACCTACAACTTTTAGACACACTTAACCACATCATGTCCTACTATTACAAATTTCACTGTAGATATTTTAAAATCATATACAACTCATCTGCAAGATGACCGAACTAGTTCTCAGTTCGATTATTGGCTATTAATTTAGTAAAAATGAGTATTATTCATTGCCCATGGAGATATACACATGCCGTATTTACTAAACTTAAGAAGGGGAGATGTTGGAGCCCCCAAGACTCTACAGTGAATGCACAGTTGGACAGACCAACAGGCAGATCCACGGAAAGTGTATCCATTCACGTCCACATGGGATAACCCATTTTGCAGAGGTGAGGGAACTCTTACCTTTTGGAAAAGTCACTGTAGTATCTGTGGAAACCTTGTGAAGCCATGATGCTTCCCTTCAAAATGGGACTCATTCCCAAAACACCTCAGCAGTATGACTTCTGCACGGGCATTGGAGTAACCTTGCTCCATTCCCCCACACAATGAGGCCTTGGAGGGATGGCATTCACTCTTTGCTCTAACAGTCAAATGTACATAGAGTCAGTCCCACAAAATTACCTGCTAACAGACCACATAAAAATTTCTATAGAAGACAGGCACAGAGCTGGAAGGCAGCACGCCCCACCTTTGCCAATAAACAAGTCTGGGCATTCCAAGGCTGTTTATGAGAAAAGAGATTAGATGAGGAGAATGGGTGAATGCAGAATTCAGGGATGTGTAGTAACTTTATCTGATGGTTTGGGATGTCAGATACTTCCCCTTGAACGCTGCCTCTTCCCTTGTCTGGGCCACCTGTTCCAGAGTACTCTGCTTTGTCAAGTTCTACCTGCCCCTTTTTGGATTTTGATATGCATATTATCGTTGTCCTTGCCTATGCAATTTTCCAACTATGTCTGCAAAAACTAGAAACCTCGTGGAGGCCAGTCCTTGCTCCTCTTCTTTTTTCTCCTCCTCCTCCTCTTTCTCCTCCTCCTTCTCCTGGCTACCTCTACTTCTTCCCCTTACTCTCCTTCTTTCTTCTTCTTCTTATTCTTCCCCTTATTTGTAATCTTCTCCACACGCCTTCACTTCACTTTTTCTGCATGCATAAAGAACATGCAGAGGCAATGTACTTGAATTAGTTTTTTTTTTTAAACCCTCAGATCCTCACCTGCCATAGACATTCAATTCTGAGCCCTGAGTGGGTATTGAGGCTGGTACTCAAGGCCCCCGATAGGTAAGTCTCAAAACAGATGATTATGAAGCTAACAAAGCCAAGACATAAAACAGCAGAAGAAAACTTATAAGTATTAGAGTAGCACATCAAACTCTTTTAGAAACTGGCACATTATACTTTACAAGTCAATTTATTTTTAAAGAGCATGTCTTTTGGCTTACGTTCATGTCATTGTATGTATTGAACATCCTACAACAGAGCTAAGCAGCTCAACAGAGACAAAGTGGCCTTACACCTAAAATATTTACTATCTGTCCCTTTACAGAAGATGATACCAAGTCCAACTGTATATAACCCATTCAGAGAGTAACTCTAGTTTACTCACTAATGGTCTAAACCCATACTGGATGGATGGAAAGATAGATAGATAGATAGATAGATAGATAGATAGATAGATAGATAGATAGATAGATAGATAGATAGATAGATATAGATATAGATATACAGACAGACAGATAGACAGATAGATAAATTGACAAATGGAAAAATGGGCAGACACAGAGACATATTTGACCATGGTACTATATTTTACTTACTAAGCAATTAACCAAAGGTCAAGATCACACTAAGGACACCTGGCCAAAGATAGCACCCTGGTCCTCTGCCATTACTTCATGCTCTAGCAGCAAAGACACAGGCCAGCAGAAAAGACATGGAGCCAGCACACATTCCACTCTGCTTGTGAGTCACTGACCAACATGCAAGAACCCTGTCTTTCTGCCTTGTAAATCAATTGTCAGCTGGTGAATTGCAAATCCTTGGAATAAGGACCCTGAGGCTGGCATACTTACATGAATGGACTGGAACCTGGGCACATCTTCATTGAAAAGTTGCCAGCAATAACTGTTTTGTTGTCTTAAGTAAATTACTCAGAACAATAAGGCCTCATTAGTTTAGCAATTAAGAAACAGCATGGCAAACAATGCTTTATATATTCTCTCTCTCTCTCTCTCTCTCTCTCTCCTTCCTTCTCTCTCTTTTCATCATACAGAAAATTTTATTCAAGAGAAGGCATATTAAGACCAAATTAGGGGGGCAGTAGACCCTCTGTAGGGAGCAAGTGAAGTCCTGAGTGACTGTCAAGGACCAATATCTCAGTCACACGAGAGTGGCAAAGCTTGCCCCAAGTAAGGCTTGGAGGAATAGCAAAGCCTCCCTCTGGTCCGAGTGTGAATGCTGATGTGTGTACAGAAAATGTCTACTGGCTTTACACTTTCTACACACATACTCTGACATTTACAGCCTGGAAGCCACTCCCCTACACAGACAAATCCTACTGAGATTTAGCTAAACTTGTCTCTTTATTCAGCTGTACATAATAACCCTGCCTCTCTGTTTATCTGTATGGAATAACCCCACATCCCTGTTCCACTGTATATGATAAACACACTGAGCTGCAGGGTGCTGTACTTTCTCCATCTAAGAGCTCAGCCCTGCCGATCCCAGCTATATGTTGTGTCTATGTGGAAGTCCTTTCTTCATTACCTCATCACGCCAGTCAGCTCAGTCCCTGGAGCCAAGCTGAATGCAGCAGGTCTCTACAAAGTTCTGTTCAGATGTGCATCAGTCCAACCTTAAGCACGTGAAAGCACTTGAATATACCCGTTGATCAACGAGCCAAGCCAGAAGAGCTAGTGAAAATTACAGGTACTTTGTAGTTACCCATAATTTAAATGATAACACATTCCAGGAGAAGGTCATTTCAAATAACCAAGTGTGCATTCCTACCCTGTAGCTATGCACTTTCTGAAGGGGCAAGCACCAGGAGTTTGAACTCTGACATCAGGAGTTAAAGAGCTAAAAGAGATTTAGCTAAACGTGTCTCTTTATTCAGCTGTACATAATAACCCTGCCTCTCTGTTCTATCTGTATGGAATAACCCCACATCCCTATTGAGCTAAAGAGCATCACGTATGCCCAGAATGCAGAAAGCAACTAAATCTACTCCCCTCTGCTTCATGCTGATGACCGTCACCCCCAAATGAGCACTGCACAGAGAGATCAGCACAGGATACACAGTGATGACTGTACAACTGAGAAAGTAAGAAGTCATTCTAAAGCCAGAGACCATGAACATCATCAGGCAGGACAGGTTTTATAAAGGTACATGTTGGGACCATTTGGAGTCATGGCCTCCAGCTGCTCTTCCCTGCTAGAGATCTTTA
>JAQHUG010000042.1:5812425-5832446 GCA_028555095.1 Dicrostonyx torquatus | reverse complement strand
TTTTTTTTTCTTTTCCTTTTTCTTTTTTTTAGGAATGTAGCCTTTGGGTCATTGGCTGAGAAAAGCAGTTGCTCACTTTAAGTGGTCTTACTGTATGGAGTATGGAAGACAGTGACACTGAAGGTGATTTGAAGTGTAGAGGCCTGGCTCAGGAGGTTTCAGAGGAGACAAATATTTATATGTAGTCTGCTTTACAGTTAAGAGATTGCATGAGTCTCAGAAGAGACTTTGAACTTTGGACCTTTAAACAAGTTTAAGACTGTTATGGAATACGGAGACTTTTGAAGTTGGACTAAATGCATTGGCTTTATGATATAGCTACAAGCTTATGGGGGCAGGGAATGGAATGTGGTAGCTTGAATAAAAAGAGCCTCCATAGGCCCATAGGGGGTGGCACCATTAGGACAAAGGGCCTTGTGGAATAGATATGGCCTTGACGGAGTAGGTGTGGCTTTGTTGGAAGAAGTGTATCTCATGCTCTTCCTATATGTCAGACAGTGATTCCCTTGAAACCTGACCACTAAACAAAAGCAATCCAAACAGACAGTCTAAGAATCAGCAATTATCTTGCATGTGACCAGAAGACTTCCCATGTGGATATTTTTAATATATAAGATAATAAATTTAAGATTGTAAATGTCTTTATACATGCCATTATTTCCAAGGCCATGTTTTCTTACCATTGAAATGTCACTAAAGAACCTATTGTTTCTACAATGGCAATACTACTTCAGAACAAAAGTCTACACCTTTTTCAATTTAAATGCACCTGATATCACTTGTGTGCATGTATGTGGTCATGTGTGTAGTGTGGAGAGAGCACAACCTCAGGAGTCATCTTTAAAAACACAATACACATCTCTTGAGTCAGGGCCTCTCATTACTCTGGAGCTCAACAATTATACTTAACTGGCCAGTAAGCCCCATGGCTCCTCCTGCCTCTTCCTCCCCAAGGTTGGAATAACAAGCACACATCACCAGGCCCAGCATTTTTACATGGATTCTGGCAATCCAACTCAGTTCCTCGTGGAATTCAACACAATTACTATTACTTTAACTGAGTCTCTCACACACAAACGCACACACAGGGAGAGAGAACTCTTGAGATCATTTTTAATAACTACTTAACAGAAAAAAAATCCCATATTGCCAACTTCTCTGCATGAGGCAAATTAGAGAGCATCTCAAGATGGCTGCAGAGCATGTGCAGCAAAGGCGGCAGTGATGTAACAGAACCTATCTGCTCTTTCCAAGACTTGCCGTTAACTTCATTACATTTTCCAGTCTTGTTAAACATGACAAAGAAACGCTTTCACGGGATTGATCCTTCATAATACAGAGGGCAGCAAACTTAACCATGTCTATACCCGTTTAATCTTCTCAGTGACTCTTGGAGTAACTTTTTCCATACAGTTATCAGTATGTTACATTACTAGGTTGGCAAAAGTGCTACCCAATCAATGGTACTGACAATTATTCTTTCTTCTTTAAAATATTTGAACTTCTTTGGGTATTCCAAATGATACACAGACATATCTGAAGAGTCAAAGCTAACATCCACAAATGAGAGAAAACATGTGAGGTCTGTAGTTCTGAATCAGGGTTTCCTCTTGCAGAATGGCTATTCCCAGCCTCATCCACTCACCTGCAAATTTCGTTTTTCTTAGCAGTTTAATAATATTCCATTGTGTAAATCTACCACACAGAGGTCAAGAAATTGATAAGGGTTCACGGGGAGAGGGGTTTCCAATGGAGGGAAGAACACAGCAATATATTGGGGGAAGGGAGAATAATCGAACAGGAAGGGTTAAAAGGGGTGGGATTCAGAAGAGAACATGAAAAAAAAAAGGGAAAGATGGCAGACACTAAAGACTTCCTGAAAAAGACATGAAAATCTACTGAGGAGGCTTCCTAAAATATAAAAATTTTCATATGTAAAAACAACTTAAATGTAGCTACACTTCACTGGGACAACTGTCTCGCTACTAGACACCACGAGCTAACTGTATTGGCTGGTTTTGTGTATCAATTTGACAACTAGCTAGAGTCTCAGAGAGTAAGGAGCCTCTGTTGAGGAAATGCCTCCATGAGATCCAGATGTAGGTATTTTCTCAATTTGTGATCAATGGAAAGGGCCCAGCTCATGGTGAGTGGTGCCCTCCATAGGCTGGTGGTCATGGGTTCTACAAAAAAAGCACGTTGAGCAAGCTTAGGGAAGCAAGCCAGTAAGCAGCAACCCTCCATGGCCTCTGCATCAGCTCCTACTTCCAGGTTCCAGCCCTGCTTGAGTCCCTGTGCTGACTTCCTTCAGTGCTGAAGAGCAATGTGGAAGTATAGGTCACATAAACCCTTTCCTCCCCAACTTGTTTTTTGGTCGTGGTGTTTTGTTAAAGCAATAGAAACTGTAAGTAAAACATTAACCAATAAAAACCCAATGTCAGAAATGGGTTGCCTCTATTAGAGTTGTTAGCCAGTAAGGTCCTATAAACTCCCAAGGTCTGTAGATTATTACTGCTGCTCTTAGTTATCCTCCAGAACTAGTGGCAAGACTATTGCTGAAGATATCACATATTTGAGTCATAGAACATGGAGAAATCAAGCAGGTGCCAACCTGGACGCTTAATCCTTACTGGCTAGCATTCACAGGGGAAGTGCTAGGTACGCTACTAGAGGAATGAAGTAAAACCCAGTCTTATCCAGTTGTAAACCCCATGAGCTAAATTACAAGCCTGGCAAGACATGCTGACTGGTGCAACAGTGGCACATATGGCATGGGAGTAACCAACCACTCTAATTAGATTTAAAGCCTGTTTAAAGATGGAACCCATGCGTGACACAGTATCAGGGCCACAAACCAGTGGCTAGACAAGTCATAGACATTACTACTTTGCTAACATGGCACAGTGCTGAGCCATCTCCTAATGAATGATGTCTCATTATACCCATAGATTAGTGCATCTCCCAAACCTCATCAAAGAAGCTTCCTTTTTGCAATCACTGGTGATTGAAGCAGAGATCCACAATTAGTCAAGGTGCAGAGAATAAGTGACTGCAGAGTCCCCAGGCCTAAATGTGCATCTGTGTCACAGTACCCTCCTCCCAAGGCTCAGGGGCTTGAAAGACTAAGAGCCAGAGCTGGGAGGCGAAAGGAAACAATATTTTCCACGCACAACGTGGCAGCCGCACATACAAACTCACAATGATTGTGACGCATAAGATCTGTGCAAGCTCAAATCAAACAAAATCACAGCAAGGAGGGAGATGCAGAGCCACGTGTAGCTGAAGATCTGTTGGTAAGTGATAGCTGCTGAAGGAGAGTTAGCTTTCTTTACGGGTGTGGCCCCAGCAGGTCTCACACGCTCCAGCCAGTGCTACACATCTACCAGTGTATAGGCAACAATAATGAGGCTTGATGGTTTATTTTAAAAAAAAAAAAGACATAGGTTGTGAGTTGCGTGAGTAAAATTGGGGGTAGATAAAGAAAATGGGGGGATGGGATGAATATAATCAAAATCCAATATAAAAAATTCTCAAAGAAATAATAAACATTTAAATTTGAATTTTATTCTCAAATGGATTTTCTATAGCAAGGAAGAATAAGTAAACTTCATACAAAGAAAACCGGCAAAGAAAATAATTAAAAACTAAATTACAATCACTACACATCAGCAATAGAGAGCTGGGAAGAGAAAATTCACTTAGCACAAGAATTAAAGTACCAAAAAAACGTATGTTAACTGCCAGTTTAAAATGGGACACTGGTTTGTAAACTGATAAGAAAGAAGCACCAATAAAATGGTGCATCTTTTCAGAATTTTTGATTTTTAGTTTAAGTAACGTTGTTCTTGCCGAAAAAAAAAAAAATAGGAGCTAGAGGGTTTGTGATTAAGAGCCCTTAATGCTCTTGTAGAGAGCCTGGCTTTGAATCCCAGCATCAGGCAGCTGATAACTACCTGTAACTCCAGTCCCAAGAGATCTTCATCTGGCCTCTGCAGCACATGGGTCACGCATACAAAGGAAGGAAGGCAGGGAAGGTGGGAAAGAAGAAGGGAAATTCAACATGGCGTTTTCCTGCCTACTAGCTTGATACACACCTAAGAACCAAACACAAGCTAACGAACTGGGTTATCCCTAAAACTCTTCCGCATTCGCAGCCCAGCTCTTGTCAATCACTTGTGCAGTTACAATCATGAGAAACCATGCTTTCTCCACAAAACACTGGCTTCTGCTTTAGTGACACATTTTAAAAATGGATCCAAAAAAAAGAATTAAACAGTTGTCCCTAGAGACTCAGGTTATCTCAGTCATAAGGCACAGCCCGGCTCACTCCTGCTTCTGCAGGTTGGGAAACCATCGAATAACTCATTCATTTCCGGCAAATTTCCACATCCCCACAACCATTTAGACCTCATTGTTAAGAGTAGGTTTCTAGTGCTTCTAGAATTTCTGTTGGGCATGTTGATTAGGTTTTTGTAAGGCCTTATTATGTAACCCTGCCTGCCCTTGAACTCAGCCATCTCAGTTTCCAGGGACTGCAGATGTGTGCTGTCACATCCAGCTTTCTGGAACTTTCTCAATTTTGAGTACCTATTCAGTACAGAACCAATATTGTCTTTTATATTTGCACATGAGAGGCAGTAGCAACCGTTGGCCCCTGGAAAAAAAATGACTGCATGATACTATTGCCTTCAAGCTCCATGCACTCCAAAGAATACATGGGGATTAAAGAAAGCAGTAAAAAACTTGGCACCTTTTGTGAGTTTCTAATTTACAAAACAATGTTTATTTTTTTCTATTAACAAATGAATTCTCTCAATGAACTAACAGAAATATGTATTTAAAGAAAAGCTATTCATAGAATATTTATAGCTTGCTCTTTATTACTTGAGCATACAAACTACACATTTAGATTTCTGTACAGAGATGTTTTTAATGCCGACTAATTTTCTTTTCCCACATACTTAAACACATATAAACATACTATTCTTGCAACACTGTTTAAAACAGCCAGAATTTAGAAGCATTTCAATATTCATTAGCAGGGGAAAGGGAAGGGTATGGCACATATTTTATGAAGTGAAAATCAGTGACACCTATGTTAATTGACAGAAATTAACTGTATGAAAAGTTATTTGATGGACGTGTGTCTCAAGAGGCCTCACCTGTAAATGAGGAGCTATTGACTATTTATAGCTTCTGGGCAAGGTTTTCCTTAAGGGTGTGACTCTGAGTTCATCCACCAAGCTAAAATGCATAGCCCCATACTTGGGAGTATATAAGTGTCACAAATTGGACCTGATGGGCTTTTAAGAGGGTAGGGAAATCACAAAATTAGAGCGGTGGGTAGGAGTGGGAATGAATATGACCAAAACACAATATATGAAATTCCCACAGAATTAATAGGAATATATGAATGGTTTATCGAGACAGGGTTTCTCTGTGTAGCTTTGGAGCTGGTCCTGGAACTCACTCTGTAGACCAAGCTGACCTCGAATTCACAGAGATTCACCTGCCTCCTGAGTGCTGGGATTAACAGCGTGCACCACCACCATGCAGCAGAGAAATATATTTTAAAGAAAAGCTATTTTAGAATATTTATAGCTTGCTCTTTATTATTTGACTATATAGCTTATACATTTATAGATTTTTGTAACTTTATAGAAGATTTTGCAAAGCAAATTACAGGAATGAGCTTATACCTTTTTGATGCTTTATATGTAAGCAAGTATGTTCCACCTAGTCATCTGTACAGAGAAATATAAATACACAGAACCAAAGCTAAGAAATGAGTTGAGAGTATAGAGAATGAAAGGGGAACTTCTTGCTATTTTTAATCTGTGTCTAAACTATACATGGCTATGGAGCTCTAGTGGGTGAACTTGTTACAAAGTGCTATGACTCATGATCCTAAACTTTACACAGAAACAAAATACATCACTCTATCACATGGCATAAGCTTAGTCACTAAGAATATAACTAACTTAAGGTTTTAAAGATACATGTGTCCAGTGTTCAAACTAAATCTGGAAAGGAAGCCGGAAAATTCTACTGTACCCAAAGCCATGAATAGTACAGTTTACCAATCACAGAAAACGGGTCAACAAATTCAAAGATAACTTTGCACTTCAAGTTAAAAGAAAACCTTTGGTTACCCTCCCTGCTCAACATTTAATCAAGGCCCTCTCCTCAGTAGTGGAGCTGTGTCCTTTTAACTGCAATCCCACTTGTTTTAGAGATACAAAAGTTCTCCGAAACAACTACAATAGAAACAGAAATCTATGTGAAAGATTCGTAAGAGAACAGAGACATATAAAGAAAAAAACTAACTTGTAATCAAATACATTATTATTTCATGGTCAGGGAATATATGCTTCCTAAGTAATACACAGACACACAAACCAAAATAACATAGTATAGACAATACGTATACAGAATGAATTAATCTGCCAAATTCTTTAGAGACAACAGGTAACTTTTTAAGATGTCTAACATTTTAGTTTCCTAAGGAAATCTATATCTAGAATCCTTTTAAAAAAAAAAAGAAAGAAAGAAAGAAAGAAAAAAAACTTATTCCAGGAATTATGTAAATAACAGTACTTCAGATTTGGGGAAATCTCTCTTTTCAAAAAGACCATACAAGCATACAAGTCACTTTTCAAAAACTAAATGGAAAAAGTGAAACAGGAGCCCAGTGCATAAGCCTTCAATTAATGAGAGTGGATTCATACAATGAATATTCACTTGAGTTTATACTAATACAACAGAACTGCATGTGCCTCCGATTTCCAGGTGCCTTCTTTCTTCATTACTAAGATGCATTTCCTAATTAACTCATTAACAGTCATGTTACTAGCCTGAACTAGAGGTGCAATGTATTAATACTATTTTAGGGTCATTAGCTTGTTCTAGAAGTAACCCACTTTCCTCAGTAGAAACAATTATATATTGTTTATATATATATATATATACATATTCAGTAATAATAATGATGAATAATAACTATTCATACAAGTTAAGGGCAATGTTCATTCACTGAATAATGCCCTAATATTGTATACAATTGTGCAGGATTACCACAACTGTAATAACAATCAACAATGACTATTCACACAGTAGACTGCTACTCAGCAATACAGAAGAACTAGACACAGGCAGTAACAAGGAAGAAATCTCTGTCACACCAGAAGACAAACACAGAGAATATGTGAAACTCCATCTCCACAAGCCCAGAAACATGAACAGCTAATCTAATCACAATCAGAAAGCAAGTAGGCTTACAGCTGAGGAAGCGGACAGGCAGACAGGGAGAAGCTTGCAGGAGTGATTAAAATGTTCTGCATTTGTTTGGTACAGTGGCTATATGAATATATGGGGCTGTCAAAAAGCCATCAAACTGAGCACAATAGCTGCGTCTTTTATTGTACACCAATTACATCACAACAAAGACATGTAGTTTTAAAGTTAACTTGCCAAAGTAATGTTCTTGAATTCAGGGGGTGGAAATACACTTTAGACAGAATAAATCATTTGATATTTAAATTTTCCATTACAGCTGAGAAATAAGCAGTTACAGATGTGCGCTCATAGAATTATGATTGTGAGCTACAGGGAGGGTAACCAAGCATCTCGGGTTACTGTAACAGACTGCCCGGGGTTCCTGTGACAGACCGCCAGGGAAGACCGATACCAGCCCATCGTTAACAGTACCTGCTTCACCACAGAGTCCCCTGGCCTACAGAAACTTCAGGGTCACTTCTCTAAAGGGGACTTCCAATGTCATGTAGCACAAGTGCCCTCACTTTCCCATACAACCCACAATGACTAAACAAAACTCAACACGATCTTTTATTGTTGTTAACATTTTACATTCCACAATCAGAGTCTAACTAGATGGGTTTCTCTAAAGTTTACATCTGAGGACAAAATTAAATGTCACAGAACTCAATCCGTAGGGAAAGTGGAAATCAAGCTAAGGAGAATATATCTAAAAAATTAACTATGTAAAAGAAAGCAAGGATAGTCACAAAAACAAAATATAAGAAATCTTTACCTGCTGCCCTGTAAAGAATTTTAGGTTCAAAAAATATACATGGATCTTTATCTTCTATGCATGACAATAGAAGTCCCTTGGCCTGGAAAGGGCTCCTGGGTATAACCACCTGCGAAAACAAACAATTTTAGTAAAGTACACCCCAGTAAACCCACTTCTAAGGCTTGATACTTAACCAATCAAGTGTAACCAACTCAACTAGAAGAGCAGGTATTTCGATTTATTATAAAATTTACACCACAGTCCCTCAAAAATCTCTTTGTCCACAAGTATTTCTATAATGCTTCCCATGTCCTGAAAACTAAGATACTAGTCTTCCTTTCGGGCCCTCACCTTGCCCGTAGCTCAAAGAGAACCCACAAAGCACATAAAAGGAAAATAAAGAGAAGTGTCCACCTTGAAGTGCCACCCCTCCTACTAACACTCTGCTATCACTTGCAAATGGAAGTGCCACAGTCCGCTTTGTTCTGACGGGCAAACGCAACCTGCACTTCCTAGGGGAAAAGGCGATCCACTGAATTTTGGGGACCAGATATGACAGCATCCAGCTGCACAGACAAGAGAAAAGCATGGCTGTCCCACATCTCCAGTGGACAGGCATGGCTCTGAGACTTTCAGGAGGGGACTGAAGAGGATTAGTGGCAGCAGGAACTACATGATATAACTTGGCAAAGCACTCTGAGAGGATCATTTCATCTCTCCTTCCCAGAGACTTCAGGAAGTGGCTACTATTCTTCTTCCCACTTAGAAACAGAGACTGTCCTGTTCACAGGGGTGAGGACACTGCCAAGGTCATAGAGATTGCTAGGACAGAGATTCTTACTCAGCTCTGATATACACAGGAGACCACACTCTTGACCATGGTTCCTCAAACTACAACTTTGTACCTAAGCTTTCATGATTTTAAAAGAATAAGGTAAGAACAAACTTTACTTTGGAAGGATTATTAGAATAAGCCCGGACCTACTACAAAGATCAAACATGACTCCTTGAAGAAAACCACCTTCAAGGTGTTTGCTTAGGAGGCAGAGGCAGGTAGATCCCTTTGAGTTTGAGGTCAGCCTGGTCTACAGAGTGAGTTCCAGAACAGTCAGTGCTGTTTCAAAGAGAAACCCTGTGTCAAAAAAATAAAATAATAATAATAATAATAAATAAAACCATATAAATCTCTTTATTAACCTTATTACATAATGCATTTATGCTTCTTTTCTTCAGTTTCTCTTTGCTTTCTTCATATAGTTATTTGCATTAGCCTTTTAGCATATATATTTAGTATATTAACTTTGTATTTCAAGTTTGAAAATAAGAAGAAGAAAACAGTAGAAGATTAAAAGTTCTGTTGTTTAAAACCTCTAGCACGTGGTGTAAACATTAAATACGATCAACATCCAGCTCAAACTCAAAAATAAGTGTTGCCTCAGAGTGGCTCTTGACCAAAACTACCACTTCTGGCTAGTGTCAGAAAAGCATACAGCCTCCCCTCAACTGGGACAAACCTTACTATTATGAGCCAGCAGGAAAAAAAAAATAAGGAAAATGTAAACATACTGATAATTGATTTATGTTGTCAAAAACAAACATGTTTCTCTGGTTAACACATCTGTGAGTTTCTATGATTCCCTGGAAAGCTGTATGGTGAATATCAAGAGACAAACATGCGAAACATTTGCAACATCATAATACTTAAGCTATTACAGGAGAAAGACTCTTTCAAGCAGACTGAGAAGTTACCATACTCTAGGTTGGAAAAGATTTCCATCTATATAACAGCTTCCTCTCTGTCTGCTTAAAAACTGAGAACTGAGCTATAAGCACACATGAGTTTGAGGTAAATATTGACTGAACAGTGGGTTTTATTAAAGGTACCCTAAGAAGAGTTCAAAGAGAAAAACACATGAGAAAGAAGAAACTAGAGCTTTAGGAGAATGCCATACACCTTAAAATCTGTGGAGTCAATAAATGCCAGCATCATGCCAGAGCTGCTTCGGGAAGAACATTCTAGAAAACTGGGCATCAGCAAATTAATTTAAGAAGAAATGCTAACCTCCCTTTCTCAAATATAGTTAAGTTCCTATCAATTCCAAAGTCCTGTTTGTCTTCCTTCAGGGAAGGTCATTGATTAATACTAACAGCATAAGCGAAGGTGGAAACATCAAATGATGATCAAATAAAGGAAGTAAACAAGAATACCTTGATTCCTGGGCAATGGGCAAAAAAGGCTTCCGGACACTGAGAATGGTAGAGAGCCCCGTGGCCCACACAGCCCCATGGGGCCCGGATGGTGAGGCTCCCACAGTTGAAAAGATCGCCAGAGCGATAGCGGTACTTGGCAGCTTCGTTGACAATCTGCAGAGAGAAGGGACATGCCACAGTGACTCTTTCCTGCCCCGTGCATATCCTAAAAGCATGCCGCTGGATCTTCAAATGCATTTCCATCGCAACTGTGAACACCACCATGAGGCGACAGGTGCTGAAGGCAAGGCGGGAATGGGTGGGCAGAGCGTGTGTCTGAACACTCAGGAACTGAATGCCTTTCCCAGCTAAGCATAAGGCACCTACCTGATCAAAGGCGGGGAAGATATAGTCGGCAAACTGGATTTCCGCAATGGCCGTAGCACCAGTGACAGCGATTCCAATCCCAAATCCAACAATTCCTTGTTCACACAATGGGGTGTTAAACACTCTATCTTTTCCTTTAAAAAAATAAATTAACAATAATATAAGGAACGGAAATAGAAACAAATCTAATGTAGCAGTGTAAAATACAATACATTAAATATTAAAGCAGTGTAATATACAATACATCTGATAATTGGGTGAGATAAAGGAATATGGGGCTGGTAGAGGAAACAGCAGACAGCATTGTAACTGATTCAGAACATAATAGATTAAACATAACAAACCTAAATATGCCAACTAAGGAAACACTGCCACACTGAGGTTTTTCGAAAAGCAAAATGCTGCTATTTGATAGGAAAATCATAATTAAAAAACTATACAGTAAAAACCATAACAAAAGAAAATAGACATCATGCTATCAATGGCAGACATTAAGGGGAAAGACCTTGCCAGACGTAATAAGGTAAAATTCCTAGTGTTCAAGGGTTGAATTTACAAACACTTGAGAATACATGGAACAATGAGCGCCAAGCAGTTTGGAGTCACTGACACCACTAAGTGCGGGCACAGGCAAGTACACAGTTCAGTATGAGACTTCTGAGATACTATCTGGGCAACGGAAAAGAAAAACAGGAGGGGGGCTTTTAAAATACAGCTATACCACAATAACTGATGGGACTCATCTGACATACACCAAGACCTCCAATACTGACAGGAATGGACAAGCCATATGCTGAGCTACCAAACCACCTCAACAAGATTTTAAAGATTAAAATCAAATCCAGCGTGTTGCAAAGCAAACGACTTGGCTGTGGAAAAGAGACTTACTGGGAGAAGTGGAGGTAATGGGGAGGAGGTGGAATCAGAATGCCACTCAGACGTGTATGACATTGTCAAATTGCAAATTCTGTAAGAATTATTTATAAGAGTATGTTTCCTGGTGGGGTTAAACTAGAAGTCAGTAACAAAAAAGAAGTAAGGAAATCTGAATGTGGGGCTGTAGCTCTCTGTAACTCTTGCCTAAAATATAGGAGGCCTTGGGCTCAAGTCAAACGAAAATCAAAATACAAAGCGGAGGGGAAAGGAAGGAAGCAAGAAAGCTAGCTAATTACTTTGCTGTAGGTTGATTGTAAAATATTCCCTATAGGCTCATGGTTTGAAAACCATCACCCCACCCCTCCAGCCTCATGCCCAAGCTAGCAGCCCTGTTGGGAAAGGATGTGAAACCTTGAGGAGGTGGAGCCTTTCTAAAGGAAATGGGTCTCTGATGTGAGGCCATCCCCTCTTCCTCTTCCCTCTCTACTTGAATTAAGATGCAGTGTGACCAGCCAGCCTCCAGCTCCTTCCACCATGCCTTCCCACCTGCTGCCATGTCTTCCCTCGATGATGGACAGTACCACCGAGCTGTGAGCCAAAATAAAGCCCTTCCCTCCTAAACTGCTTTAATCAGGTTATTTCATCACAACAATAAAAAAAAGAAATAAAAGAAAGGAAAGAGAGGAAAAAGAAGAAAGGGATGCAATGAAGTTTGTGTTAGGTCTCTGGCCATACCACCCTGACCATGCCCAATTTTGTCTGATCTCAGAAGTTTGTGCTAGGAAGCGTACTAAATGCATATCTCTAATATACAGCTCAAAAAAGAAAAAAATGGAAACCATAAAAACTGATTGAACTGAATGACTAAGCTCTATATCTCAACTTACCAGACTACTGAAAATAACTGCAAAGTTGCTTCTTTCAAACCAACCCTCCTGTATTTAATAAAATTCCAGGCAAAAAGCAATCAATTTTCAGAGGTATTGGAAAACTAAAAGCAGGCATAAACTGAACACTTGAACCTTGAAAGAAGGGACACAGAGTAAACGATGGCCGTTTACTTGCCCAAAGGGACTCTCCACTCTGTGTCAGAGACTATAAGAATCCAGGTGGACAGACTATATTGATGGGTGTCAAAGACATCGTCTAAAGAGGCCAATAACTGAACACCAAGAACGTATGTCTTATTTATGCACAGATTGATCCAGAACTCACTGACACCTGCACCTGCATGACTCTCTGAAAACAACTCAATAGAAAATAACCTTCGCACGTTAAAAGAGCTGGGCAGAAATCTCTCCTGTGCCCACTAAAGAGAACAAGGGAGTATGGAATCCTAGTCTCCTTAAGTTAGAGGAGCTTTGTGGAGTTTAAAGACCACACTATGGAATGATGAATGGGTCACCAAAGGAACTAAGAAGGAAATTCAAAAACTCCTAGACTAAACAAAAGGAAAAACACAATATAGCAAAACCTATGGGATACAATTAAATCATGAAATCAATTCTTATTGGGAGAGAGGAGTTTCTAGCTATAATCAGAGAATCTCAAATAAATAAATGATGCATTGGACAAGCAAAAGCAAGCCAACCCCAGAAATGGTAGATGGAAAGACAGAGATTAATAAACTGAGACAAAGAAAAGAAAGAATCAAAGAAACCAAGTGTTAGTTCTTTGAAAAGACAAATAAGGTTTTCATATCCATGAACTAACCAAACGAAAAGAGAGGAAATTACAACAGATACCAAGGAAATTTAGAAAATCATTATGACAAACCTTAAAATATCCCATTAGACGGACATGGTCACAGAAACCTTTAATACCAGCATGCAGAAGGCAGAAGCAGGTAGATCTCTATGAGCTCGAGGCCAATGTGGTCTACAAAGCAAGTTCTAGGCCAGCTAGAGCTGTAAGTTCAGACCCTGTTTAAAAACAAAACATAGCTCCTTAAATTGAAAAATCTAAAAGAGATGAGTGACCTCTAAATGCATATGCCCTACCAAAATAATCCAAGATGACATTATTTAAGTACATCTATTACATCTCTAACAAGCAATGAGATTGAAACAGCAATAAGCCTCCAAACTAAGAGTGGGGAGACCGTTCGATCAGTAAAGCATTTGTCTTACAAACGTGTAAACCAGAGTCTACTCCCAAAACCCCACATTTGAAAAAGCCAACCATAGACCTCTGTCCCCTTGAGACTTGGCCACTTGAGTGTAGACTCCAGGTCCCTTATTTCTTTCTTGCCACCCCTTCCCTGACAACCATTTCTTCTAGCCTATCTCCATTCCTTTGTGACTCCCTCTGACCCACAAAACAGCTTTCTACCAGGAACCCTACAGCTGCCACACAAAGCTGTGATTCTGGTATGCTTTGCATGTCCTCCTTCCCCTGTCCCCTAGCACAACCCCTGAGACATGGCCTCTTGCTGTAGAACTAGGGTCACCCTAGCCTTTGACTGTCAACTTTCTCAGACATTCCTTCCAGGCCATCTCCAGTCCTTTGTGAGCCCTCACCAAACACAGAGCAAGGTCTCTACTAGGGACCAAAAACTGCATGCTCAGAACCACTCTCTATCAGGGAACTCACAGCTGCCACACTTGGTTAGGACACAGTCACCTCCACTCTTTTGTGACTCAATACCAACTCACAGAACTGCTCTCTACCAAGGACCCATAGCTACCGCATGGCTAGGACCCAGACTTGGTAATAGCAACTGTCTTAGTCAGGGTTTCTTCTATAGCTATGAAGAGACACTATGACCATAGCAACTCTTATAAGGGAAACATTTAATTGGGGGGCTCGCTTACAGTGTCAGAGTTTCGTCTATTATCATCATGGTAGCGAGCATGGTAGCAGGTAGGCAGACATGGTGCTGGAGAAATAGCTGAGAGTCCTACATCTTGCAGGCAACAAGCACTGGACAATATCCAGAGCATAAGGAATCTCAAAGCCCACCCCCACAGTAACACACTTCCTCCAACAAGGCCATACCCACTCCAACAAAGCCACACCTCCTAATAGCGCCATTCCCTGTGAGATTATGGGGGTCAATTACATTCAAACTACTACAGCAACCAAAGCAATGAACACTCACCCAACATAAACAAGACCAGATATTTACACTAAGAACACCACAAACATCATAACTCCAGGAGCCTCAGTCTCACCTCAAAAACACAAATGTGAACAACCAAGACAAATAACCTCCCCAGGAGCCAGAAAGCCCTATCACAATAGGCCCTGATAAAAGCAATTTAGCTGAAGCATTAGAACTTCAAAATAGCAGTTATGAATATGTTCCAGGACCTTAAAGGGGATATTAATAAATGCTTTTATGAAGATTATGAAAACACAAACAGTTGAATGGAATAATGAAAACCATTCAAGACATGAGAGTAGAATTTAACAAACAAATAGAATTGAAAAAAATAAAGCCCAACTGAATCAAAACTTGTAATGAAAAACTCAGGAGGTAAAACAAAAAGAACAAGACATCCAAAGGTAAGCCTCACCACTAGACTGAAGGAAGTAGAAAAGAGAATTTCAGGTCCTGAAGACAGAATAGAGAAAATGGGTAGCTCAGTAAGAGAAAATGTTAAATTAAAAAAAATACAGGCACAAGGCATTCAGGAAATCTGGAACACTAAGAAAAGACAAAACCTACAAATAATAGGTATAGAGGAAAAGGAAGAAACCCAGGTCAAAGGAACATAAAATATTGTTAGCAAAATCTCAGAAGAACATTTGCCCAATCTAAAGAGAAATGCCTATCAAGGTACAAGAGGCAAACACATATAAACAGGAACAGAAAAGAAACTCCCCACAACATATAATTAAAACACTGAATGTATAGAGGGGAAGGGTATTACAAGTTGCAAGGGGGGTAAAGACCGAGTTACATATTAGACTAACACCTGACTTTTCACTGGAAATCCTGAAAGCCAGAAAGGCCTGGATAGATGTTCTACAAGTATAAAAAACCACAGATCCAACCTGGATACTCTACCCAGCAAAACTATCAATCACAATTGATGGAGAAAGAAAAACAGATCACAATAAAACAAATTTAAGCAAGATATGTCCACCAACCCAGCTATACAGAAAGCACTAGAAGGAAAACTTCAGTTCAAGAGGTTAACTATACCCAAGAAAACACAAAGAATATAGAATCCAATAATAGTTAATCAAAAGAGGGGGGAAACACACCACAACAACAAAATGAAGGAATTAATAAACACTGATCAATAACTCTCTTTATTAATGGTCTCAATTCCCCACTAAAAAGATACTGACCAAATGATTAGATTTGAAAAGAGGACTCATCCTTCTGTTGCATGCAAGAAAAACACTTCACCTTAGAGTAAGAAAATGGGAAGTGATCAGCACTCAACCCTCACCAGAACAGTTTCCTCTTGCAGACAATGGCAAGCAACACAAAGACCCATGACTGGACAGTGTGCAGTGAGTCAAAGACTTTAGATCATTCAGCCCTAAATGGGATCCTTATCGACTCCCAGCCCTGCCCCAATGCTCAGTAATCCATGCTGAAGAGGAGGAGAATGGTGCGGGACAATTCTGTATTCTTCCAATTATGTTTTAAATAAATTCTGATTGGTCAGTAGACAGGCAGGAAGTAGAGGTGGGGCAAGGAGAACAGGAGAATTCTGAGATGGAGGAAGCCCATTCCTCCCTAGTCCTGTCCAGACACTAAAGAAGCAGGATGTGACCTGCCCCACTGAAAAAGGTGCTGAGCCATGTGGCTAACATAGATAAAAATAATGGATTAATATAAGTTAAAAGATTTGATAAGAAGCCTGAGCTAATGGGCCAATCAGTTAAGAAGTTATGAAGACCTCTGCATGATTTTCTTTGGGACTTGCCGGCTGTGGGAACTGGGCAGGACAGAAACCCCAACAAGCAAGCCCTCCTGTTACATCAAAAAGACTGTCTACCAGAGATGGTAGATGGCTCCTTGGAAACAGTGTCTTCCTGATACAACATGATTGATCGTGTATTAACTCACCGAGACTGACAACATACACAAGACCTGAACAAGCCCAAACCAGACAAAATCCCAGCACGGAGAAAGGCTATTCCACCCCTAACCAAGACGTTATTTGTGGCTGATACCTGCTGGGAAAGGGAAAATCAGTTTTCTCCAGTTGAGTGTCACTGGATGTATCAACCACACTCCAAAGCAGGCCCCATGACCAGGAGTAGGTGGCCAATGCACAATGGACTCACAATTTTTGAGTGCTTTTTGTTTGCCCATCCCTACCCCATCTTATGGGGTTTGTTTTTTTCTTTGTTTTTTTTTGGGGGGGAGGTTGTTTTTGAGTTTTTAAAGAAAAGGAACATGAAGTAGAGAGGTGGGGAGGAGCTGGGGGAGGGAAAAATATAATCAAAATAAATGTCATGAAAATTTTAAATACTAATTTTAAAAAGCAAGCATATTGGTATAATTCCCAACAATCAGTAGGCAGAGGTAGGAAGATCCCCAAAACTCACTTGATAGCTGGCCTATCATACTTGGCAAGCTCCAGGCCATTGCGAGACCTCGTCTCCAAAAACAAGGAGAATGATGCCGAAGAACTGACACCCAAGGTTGTCCTCCAGCCTCCACAGACGTACATCCACAAACACATGTGTGCATACACACAAACTTCCCAGCTACAAATGGTCCAGGGTCAAATGGGTTCTCTACACAATCCTACCACAGCTTTAAAGCAGAATTCACAGCAATCTTTCTCAAACGACTACATGAACTCTTTATGAAACCAGTATTACCCTGATGCCACTACCAGATAAAGATACAAAAAGAGGGGGGGGGATAAAATTATAGTCCAGTCTCCCTGATGAAGGAGCTTGGATGGAAAAATTGCCAATATAGTGTTTATAAACCAAACAGACAGACAATGACAATTTTGGCAAGGATGTGGACAAAATGGAAGGACCAGAAATGGGAGTGTTGGGGTGGGATGAGCCTGGTAAATCTCTCATCAGGCTCTGCTTCAAGCCCCCGTGTACACTTACTAGTACACTACTCAAATCTCAGTTAAAATTCTACCGCTTCTCAGCTACAATCAGCATTTTATGACATATTCTAATTTCAAAAATCTGATCAGGAACCCAAACATTCAGGGACGGACCTGGTTGTTATTCATCCCCCATTTCTATAGCCCAGGATATCAGTTCATCTTGGTATGCAGAATTCACTATCAGCTCAATCATTCCCTTTGAACGTGAGTCACAAGTCGGGCAGGTGCTGAAAAACGCCAACTAGAAATATCCTGTGCTTTGCAACTCTAAAGACAGCTGCAGAAACTTCAATGTGTGATTCATACTCATAATAATCTGAGACTGTCTCCTGAGCACATGACATCTATACCTCAGCAGCGCCCTACTCCACTGTAAGTACCTGGGGGTGAGGTGTTAATACTATGGCTTGAGCGACAGCAAAGTAACACAAGTCCCAGATGCTCGCAGTGGGAGCCAGATCCAGCAAGTCCGAGCCACCTTAACCAAACAGGCAGCACCCACTCATTTGCTCCTTGCAGCTTCAAGGTCACAGGACTTTCCCTCTTGGTAGAGAAAGTGCAGTCTTTTTGCCACTAAGAAGCAGACAAGGTGAATTTCTCAGAATTCTTACTTTAAAGAAAACAGTCTAACCAATGACGTTTTATATGCTCCAACAGAAAATGTTCCAACGTGAACTCGTGATTAAAAAATCTATTTCTGGCTTCTGCCTAATATTGATTGACTGGTGGTAAAAGCACTAATAAGACACAGTATTGATGACTTCCTCTTTCCCACAGGGCAGTTACTCACTGAAGTTCGTGTACGTAACACCCTGATAGATGAATCAGGACGAACAGCCAGAGCACTGTGAGGCAAGGCAGAGCAGGGGAAGACAGACCAGGAGAGCTAGCGCCACAAAGCGCTACATTACCTAAGGCTGTGTTCTTATCTGCAACAGAAGAGTCACGATGCAAAACAGACTAAACTTATCCACACCGATATTTCTCTCGTGTTCATAAAGTACTTCCATTACATTAACACTTTTCTACAAGTTAAGGCTGTCACCGTGACTGAAGGGACTCTAGTCAGTTTGAGCATGCCAAACATGGCTCAAGCAGGTCTTGCACTTCTCCCCCATTCCCTATGCCTTGCTAAAAAAACTGCTGGATTATAATCCTAAAGCTAGCCACCAGGGTCTATTCCCTTATTTGGCCACTTCCTCTTCCTGAGGCTGACTAGCACAGTCTAGCTATCAAAGTATTGAAGTCCGGCAATCAAAAGTCCCCCTTAGCTACTCGAATAAACATAATCAATTAAAATTAAACACCTCATCCCACTTTTACCTTTATAAACTGTCATTTTCCTATGGGCCATGTCTGTCTCCTCTCTATCTAGAGGCAGTCCTTTGTCACTCAGAAACAAATATTCCTCTCTCCCTTGTTCCCATCCCCTTCTCCCTCATCTTCAATCTCCTGTCTTTGTCTCTTATTCCCTGCCCTCTGTCCCTCTTTGGCAAATAAACCTCCCTTGTGCTGAGAACTTGGTTTTAGGGGTCCTCAGCAGGTACTGATCCTTTCAATGACTAAAAGCATCTTGGAGAGGTAAGGGTTTATTTGGGTTACATGTCCGGATCGTAATCCCCCTGGAAGGGAAGTTAGGACAGAGTTCAAGGCAGGAACTGAAGCAAAAGGCAATGAGGAACATTGTTTACTGGTCTTCCCTCAGTGACTTGCTCAGTCTACTTTTTTAAACAACTTAGGACCACTAGCCTAGGCTATCTCACATCTGGTGTAGGAGGTTCTTCTGTCTATGTGTTGCTTTCATTGGTTGAATAAAGAAACTGCTTGGCCTGATAGGGCAGAACTTAGGTAGGCGGAGAAGACAGAACTGAATTCTGGGAGGAAGAAAGAAGAGATAGAGAGAACTGTCATGGAGCTGCCAGGTCAGACACGCTGAATCTTTCCCAGTAAGCGACGACCTCACGGTGATAGACAGATTATTATAAGAGGCTAAAGATAATGGGCCAGGCAGTAATTTAAATGAATACAGTTTCTGTGTGATTGTTTCAGGTGTAAGCTAGCCGGGCAGGATGGAACAAAGGAGGCCGGCTCCTTATAACACACATTATTAATCAAGAACACACGCGCACACACACACACACAGATACCTTCAGGCCAATTTCATGAAGGCTTTTTCTCAACTAATGTTTCTTTTTCCTAGGTTTGTCTATGTTTACATAAAGTTGAACAAACCTAACTAGCACTAGGTACACAAAATCCTCATCTCCTCATGGCTGAAGCTTACATTCTAGACAAGGGAAACTACAATAAAAACAATTGAGTAAAATATGTGATGTGTTTATGACAATATGTGAAGTATTATGACAATATGTGATGTGCTTATGACAATATGTGATGTTATGACAATATGTGATGTGTTCATGAAAATATGTGATGTTTATGATAATATGTGATGTTCTTATGACAATATGTGATGTGTTCACGACAACATG
>JAQHUG010000042.1:5796650-5810666 GCA_028555095.1 Dicrostonyx torquatus | reverse complement strand
TTATGACAATATGTGATGTGATTATGACAATATGTAATGTGTTATGATAATATGTAATGTTTATGACAATATGTGATATGTTATGATAAATGTAATGTTCATGACAATATGTGATGTGTTATGACAATATGTGATGTGTTTATGACAAACAGTGCTGTGCAGGACAGCAAAGAAGGGAATGGTTGATATGAAGTTGGAACTAATGTGGCTTCAAACAGACTGGAAAGTAACGACTGAGAGGGGACATTTA
This sequence comes from Dicrostonyx torquatus, assembly GCA_028555095.1. Lineage (NCBI taxonomy): Eukaryota > Metazoa > Chordata > Mammalia > Rodentia > Cricetidae > Dicrostonyx > Dicrostonyx torquatus. The sequence goes on along the minus strand of JAQHUG010000042.1, from coordinate 5,810,416 downwards.
AGAAAAGAGTGTGTGCCACACATGTATCCACAGAGATGTCTGGGCAAAGGGACAGAGATAGTTAATCTTCATTGTCAGCCTGACTGGGTTACCATCGCCTAGAAGACTGAGGCATATTTCTAAGTCTATCTGTGAGGACAGTTCAGACCCACACTAAACATGGGTTGGGACCATGGGCTGGGGTCTCGGATAGAAGGGATGACAAGAGAAAGCCAGCTTAATAGTGGCATGACCCTTCTCTCTGCTTCCCACCTACTGAGATGTGAACAGTCATACTCCCCCACCAGTTCCTGCCATCATGAACCCGTGCCAAAGCACCTAAGCCCAAGCAATCACAGGTTGAGCCCTCTAAAACCATGAGTCACAGCCAATCTTCCTGTCCAAGCTGTTCTGTCGGGTGCTTTAGTCATAGCAATGCAAGATAAACTAATATAGTGGTCAAGAGTAGAGCGACCGTCACAGCAATGGAAGATGAACTAATAATATAGGGGCTGAATGGAACGACCTTGGAGAAAGACTCCAGGACATCAGAGAAAGGGCACAAAGGAGAAGCAAGTGTCTGAACGTGAAAAAAAGAGTAGCAAAAGACAAGCCAAAGCAAAAGGAAGAGGCCAGAGAGAGGCAGAGTGGGTCAGGCGGGGTTTCAGGCCTTTGTCTCGTTTTCTTTAAAAGCCTATTGCTGTAATCAAATACTCTAACAAAAGCAAATTAAGAGAAATGAGGTTTATTGTAGCTCATGGTTCCAGGTTATAGTCCAGCATGGCAGGGAAGTCACAGCAGAAGAAACTCGAGAGAGCAGGTCACATTCTAATAAAGGTCAAGAAGCAGAAAGTGAGGGACGCATGCCAGGGCTCAGCTCACTTTCTACTTACACAGCCCAGAGTGCTAAGAACACCGAATCATCCCACCCAAGATTAACATGATCTGCCCATATCAGTTAACGTAATAAAGATAATCCCCGACAGGTGTGCCCAGAGGCCCATCTCCAAGGTGAGTCCGGATCCTGTCAAGTCCACAGCATCATCAAGCCCTCCCTTATAAACACTGTGGATGAGTCAGAAGGCAGGTGAGTGGGAGAAAGAGGAAGTCACAGAGCAAAGCCAGGCCACTCTGAGCCCCTTCTCATCAGTGTCGCATTGGCTGGTGTTCTATAAATAGTCTATCAACAGCAAAGGGAGGCACAGCAAGACTGATTGCAGGATATTGAAACACTGCAGTGAAAGACAGAGGCGCCTAACAGCAGAGGAGGTGGGAAGAATGGGCAAGTGAGATGTATTCTCAAAAGTGAGTCAAAGGATTCGCTGATGAAAAGAGCCTACAAGATGAGTCAGAGACACGCAAAGAACACTCAAAGCCAAAGATACCATAGCCAGTAACTGAGGGGAAAGAAATAAATTCAATGCCATGAAAAAAGCTTCTCGGAATAAGATTCCAAGGTTTTGTTTTGAAAGCGTGTGTCACGCCTGAGATATTTAGGTAGCTGATCACAGGACTGTTGAAAATGAGAAGTGTTTGGCAGAAGCAGCCTTATGTATTAATAGCCTGGGATGAAATACAATCATTTAGCGAATTTAGGGGAGCAAAGGGAGAAAAGAGCAAGGAATGGTCATTTGAGGTCTTAGTTAAGGTTTCTACTGCTGTGATGAAACTACAGGACCAAAAATCAACCCTGTGGCCAAAGCCTTGGAAGAAAAAGGGTTTACTTAACCTTACAGACCGCAGGTCACAGTCCCTCACTGACGGAAGCCAGGGCAGGGACCTGCAAACAGGAACTGATGCAGAGGCCATAAGTGTACACAGACCACTACTTATAGGCCTAGTCTTTACGGCTTGCTCAGCCTGCATTCTTATAGCACCCAGGCTGCTCTACATAGGGAGCGCCAGGCCAGCCAGAGCTACATTATGAGACCCTGTCAAAAAAATTTTTTTTTGTTAGGATGGAAGAAATAACAACTTTGCGGGCCAATAGAAGTGATCAGCAGAGAAAGAGAAACTGGTCAGAGAAACATTAATGAAATGAACTGCATAGAGATAACAACTAGGACCATACCTTGGAGCAGGTGACAGGGGGATTCTGGGAATAGAAAGAGTCAGTCTGCAGTCGTCACACAGACGCAGAGGAAGCAAGATGTGGCTGCCTCGCCAGAAAAGGTACAAAACCACGTACAAGAATTATGGACTAATGTAAGTTAAAAGAGTTAATACGAAGCCTGAGCTACTAGGCCAACAAGTTTATGATTAATGTATACCTCTGTGTACTTCGTTGGGACTGAGTGACTGCAGAACTGGGTGGGACAGAAACCTCTGTCAACTAAGATCCAGAAGGACGCCAGCAGCACGCAAGCACTGAGGCCCACACAGGGACCCGAGCAGCAAGAAAAGGCAAGCCTGCCCAAGTTCTCAGTGGCATCTACTTACCTTTTTATTAATTCTAAACTAAACAGACCCTGCTTTCTTTTTTACGGTGTTAATGATCCAACTTGGGGCCTCGTGTGCACTAGACATGTGCACTTCTTACACCCAAAAAACAGGTTAGCAGAGTGAAGGTGGGGAAGGCGGGACTGAAGAAAGAAGAATGAATGAGTCAGGAGCCTGCCTGGAAGTCAGGCAGCAAGGGTCACCACCAGCCTTGAGAACAAACAGAGAGCGGCATTCAGCTCAGCATCCTTGGGATTTAGACAGCCAGGTAGATTTAACTAGAACTGGATTTCAACAAGCAAATATTATGTAGAATTCAAGATGGGGATAAAAGCAAGAAAGAACATCAGAGAAGACAGAAACAGGGCACCACCTTAGGCAATAGGGGTAGGTAGTGGGAGAGCACCCACCTAGTATGTTTAATCCCCAGAATTGAAAAATTAAAATAAGGGGAAAAACTGACATTTCAGATAAACATATTTCTATAGGAAATTAGAGTAAAAGAAAAAGTGTTCACTTCACATGTCATTCACTTATATTTTGCTATGCCCCCTTAAATTTCATAATCTCCCAAGTGAGTGAAAATAGATGAGGAATAAGAGCTGGATGTCTGTTTACACACTGTATCATCGACTTCATATTTGTGGGAAGCATGCATCCCATCACAGTACCACTTCCCAACACTATTCCTTTATAAAGGACACAGGACTTAGAAGTTCTGCCTCCCCAACAGGGCACTGTCTATAATGATGTCATCTGTCCAATGACAAACATCACACCAGAAGTCGACTTCTCCTGCCAAAGAAGTAGAGAGGTTCAAATCTGAACTAGCAATGAGCCCTTTTCTCATTTTCACAGACAGCCACAGTGCAGAGCACAAACAAAGTAAAGAAGAAACAGCTGGAGAAAGGGAAGGATCATGGGATGGCAGCTGGCCAGTCACCTCCAGGGAGAAGAAAGTCAAGGAGCCTCTCGCTCTTCTCTGTCCCTAGACAGTTTTCAGAACCATCCTCAATTTTAGAATTTACTCTGAAACCAAGTGTTCCTACGAATTCTTGGAGTGACCTGGGATAAAATTAAATTTTTCTTTTCCCATAAAAAATTCATAAAAGGCAGGCTAAAACTATCCATCCCTAAGCAGCTTTTATAACCTCGGTAGACCAGAAAACCTTTTCAAAAAATGGCCAACTTAGTCACCATCTGTTCCAGAGTACTTGAGCAGAAAACAGGAAAGATACGAATATATGTCACTAAGGCACAAAACAAATCAGAGAATTAGAAGTCATCACAGGCACAATTTTTTAAAAATGCCTATTTATTTTATTTTTAATTATGTATATATGTGGTAGAGGTGTTGGCAAGGGGGTATGTCCATGTGAACGTCTCCTGCAAAAGCCAGGAGAGAGTGACAGACACGTTGGAACTGGAGTTCCTGGTGATTGTGACCCACCTGACATGTTTACTGGGAACTGAGCAGTATGCACTCATGACTGAGCCATCTCTCCAGTTCCTACAGGTATAATTTTAACAGTGGGGAAAGAAATACTACATCTTTATAATCTCTGTCTTAGACTTTTGGAATACGTTGCGATTGTTCAGCAATTTTTTACATCTGTCCAAAGCTTTGATAAAGATGAGAAGCGTTTTTTAGGGTTGACTGAGGCCAATACAAAGCTAATCTAGATCATTCTGCTTCCAATTTGTTCCTATATTAAAAACAGAAAATGGGATATTCTTAAAGAATTTGTTTTCATTCTAAAATGAGATGACTATATGATTTATCTTCCAAAGTGGAACACTCCTCAGGATGCTAGTCATTATTTAAAAGCAATAGATGTTAATTATCTTCTAAAGCAGTTCCAGACAAAAAGACAACCCCAGGTAGCAAAGACTTCCAGTCCCCTTACTATGAAATGTCAGCGATAGCAACACCCACAAAAAACTAATAAGGAAAAATAGGTGTTAACTTCCTCTGTGAAATGCTCATTATCCAGTCCTAGAAAAGAGAAACAAGCAGCCAGTGATGGAGGCAGAGTCCCAGTCAGTGCCAGGACACTCACTAAGACTCCTAAGTGACACTCTCCCAGTGTGTTCCTTTGGCTGCTAAGAATGATGCTGGATGGAAGGCATCAACTGTCAGCCCTTCCTCCAAAGCCTGCTTAGTCAAAAGGGACCCACCCACAGTCCAAGGCCATGGCAGCCGTGCAGGCACTGGTGCACTGGTGAATCACAGTTGAGGACAAAGGCCTGGCCATTTCCGGCCAGCTGATTTCAACTCAGAAGAGTCCCTCTGCCTGAGCATTCCATGTGTCTGGCAGGCGCTGCCATGGATTCTACATCATCCTGGTCATCTCCTACTGCCTGGCTCTACTTTCAAGAGGGAACAACACTGTTTTTGTCATCGTAGAACATGTCAAGTTTCAAGGCTCACAGCATGGGAAGTTCACTTACATTTATACTAATCTCCCAACAGTCTTCCAAACACACACTTCAAGGAGCCACCATTGCAAACGACTTGTGAACCCTGCCCTACAGATTCTACATCTTACCCTGAAACATTTTGACAAGCGGGCCAGTGCATAATTGAGAGAGGAGAAAATTAAAGGAAATCGAAGTCAAATAGGGGCGGGCATATGTACATGCCCAGGAAACATCTGTTAAAAGATATCTACTAAAACACAAATGTCCCTTTGTGATCAATGCGTCTATAATTCTGGGTGTATGTGCAACAGTGTGGACAACCAGAAAAGGCCAAAGCAATTCCAATGAACGACAAGGAAAAAAGCCATAAGCTTCTCTACTCACAACACTGACTCTGTGTCCTTTGGAAACCAAAGAGAATGGAATACAAATGCCTTAAGGTTAGTAATTATTTGATATTACCTACATGAACAGGTTTAAATGCACCAGGTACTGGAAACTAAAGGCAATCATGTCTATAGAATTCATGAACTAGTCATGTCCCATATCCTACCAAGTACTAAGACATACAGACACAACAGCAAGGCAGACAGGAGTTGAGCTGGGTGCCTAAGTGGGAAATTGAGCGGGTAATATATACATGAAATATTTCATTTATATAATGGAAATGTGACAACAAAAAAGCCACACAGTCACTCAGGCATATACTTCAGAATGTATGCAACCTTTCTCTAGTACACAGAATAGTATCTAGAATACAGAGAATTGTTAAGATGTTTGCTGGATGGATGAATGAACAACTCAAAAACAAGGACCAGGAATGGACACTGTTTATCTGAAAAGAGGATGTTTTACATGCCCACAATGGCAGCTTCAATCAGCTTTAGTATATTATTTGAATGCATACAAAATTACACTTGGCATAGCTTCAGGTCTGATTCTACAGTTTACCTCTCTGGTTTGTTGGGTTTTGTCTATTTACTTTAATCACTGTAAGGGGGGAGAAAAGGAATAAATTCATGACTACACTTACAAGGATTCTGGAAGATTCAAATGTGTTCTTTAAGTTAATCACAAGATAGAAGGCAGGCAGAGAACCAGAGAAATGATGTAATGAGCTGTAAACATGACAACTGGGCATGAAAAGAGAGGGAAAGAGAAACAAATTACAAGATCCTAGCACTCAGGAAGACTTTCCGACCAGCTGTAGGCTCTCCAGGTACAGTAGAAAAGTCATTGCCACAGACTTTTCTGCAAGCTGTAGGTTCTTCATGTATGGTACAAAAGTCATTGCAGCAGGGCTCGCCCAAAATCCACAGGCCGTGGTCTGTACCCCTCAATGAGAGAAATGCCCTCCCTAAGTTTCCTACTGCAAACTACTCAACTCATAAATGTTGAAGCCTATCAAATTCGACCCTAATCAACTGGCCACAGACACAAATACAAAATGATTTTAAACACTGACTCCAAATGTCATACATCTGTGCGCGACATCCTAAAACTCCCTCAGATGTTTCTCCAAAACGTTAAAACAAATAGACAGCTCATTTAAACTTTCACAGTATGTGACCTAGTTACCAACAACAAAATACAATTTAAAAGGCTCTTTAAACACTATCCAATAATCAGAATGATCAAGAAAACTCTTAATTGGGGGCATGTATTAAACAACCTTTGCAAAAAGGCTTCCTTTAATATCGACTGCATCATAATTTGCACTGAAGGACTGATATCCTGTAGGAATGTTAGCAGCTGTGTTATAGAGAGGGACACACAGCGACCTCTAAGAAGAGGTATAGAGACTCCAAACTTTGGACACAGTTAAGATGCCGTTTGTAAATCATAAATTATTAAGATGTTTTTGTACAACCTACTCTCATGTAGAAAAAAAAAAAAGTGGGCTGAATATGGTAGAATGCACCCAAGACCTTGGGTTGAGGCAGGAGGATGAGCAAGTTCAAGGCCAACCTGGGCAACTTAGTGGGAAACTCAAAATATAAAATGGGCTGGGGATACAGCTTAGAGGTACAGTGCTAGTCTATCACCTAGACGGCCTTAGCGTCCATTCTCAAAATCAGAAACGAAAAGGAAGGGGAGCAGACAGTTACAAAGGAAACTCAGGCAAGTCCTCACTACGTTCAGAGTCTCTGAAACCTCCACCCATCCTATCACTTGCATAATTCAACAAATGACCACAATTACAATACGGTGGCTAACAAAAAGACGTTGAGCATTTCCTGCTTGAAATCAGACTTACTACAGCAGTTCAAAGGGGACCCATAAAGTCAGAATCCCTGAGTTTAAGAGTGCGTCTAACAACTTCCCAGAGAGGTGAGCTTGCATCATGCTTCAATTTTCCCATCCACAAATTAGGATAAAAGAGAATTAACCTGCCGGCTAACCATGGACGATCTAAGGAAAAAGGAAGCTACGGAATGCAAAAACCAGTGCAGCATTATCAACTGGAGAGTAGCAAAAAAAGGAGAAAATGTGAGAGACACTGTGCAACTGAGGGGCACATGACATGGAGCTGAGATTCTCCGACGCTGGGAGGCACTGGGGCACACAGTCCTGAAGGCCAGCAGACCGTCAGCGCAAAAGGCCACTCAGCACTGACGACACAATGCCTGTCCCAAGCTTCAATAAAGTCCAATCTGATGTCCATGGCACCTGAGTCATCAATGACAAGCACTGTCTCTCCATTTGGAATGAAGGAAACTCACAAATGATGCACAGCCCCGACTGGCAATTCTAAACCAGGACCCTCAGTTCCTGCTTCTCCTAAGAGCCCACATGCAGGAGGCTCAGATGCTAGCATGGGTTCCTATTTGGAGGTACCAGGATCTTTAGGAGTCTGCCTGTGAGATGGAAATCGGGTCACTGGGGCTACACCCTGCTAGGGGGACATCAAGACTCTAGCCCTATTCCCTCACACTTTGCTTCTCAGACTATTCCTCCTCAGCCACTTTTATCATACACTACACCACCTAAAGGCATCACAAATAAAGTCAAACTGAACCTTTCCTCCTCCAAGGTCATTTCCCCAACACTGAGTCACAACAACATTGTTCCAATGGTAAGGCAATGGATGGGCATGCAGGGAGGCTCCTAGTCACCTTCATCCAGATACCATGGGGACAAGCACTGGCCAGAAAGGGCACTAAGCAAGAGTCTCAGTCATGGATGAACAGGTGCAAAAAAGATACTGAGTGGCAAGAATGAAGAGCCAATGACAACTCTGTAACAGAGTAAATACAGCACCGCAGCTGCTTGTTACTGTGTGTCTGCAAATGCCTGGACACCACACAGGCCACACACCGAAAGAGGAAAGGACACAGACCCAGAGCACAGGAGAAAAAGTGATGCCGGAAGGTGGGCAGCCGCAGTTAAGCCAGTGGTCCCTTAGAAACCTGCACCCCTCACTCCTTACCTGGGCAAAATAATGTCTAATGGCGGAGCTGCATGCTGCTTGCCACACACTTAGGTAAACACCTTATGCCAACGTGGTTGACATGGAAACAGCATGAAGGTGAAGTGGGCATGCCCAGGGCCTTGGACAACCTCAGGGATTTCTCCAGCAGTGGTTTTGATATGTGTTGTCATCCCACAGAGGGCATGGTATTAGCTAGCACTCAATCAATGGCCAGTGTTCCGATACTGCATCATAGGCTGGAACTGTGCTCCCATACATGACTTGATCAATGTGATTGAAGGAGATGAAATTCTCTGAAATCAGTGCATTGTGAAGGACTCCGAGCAGACAAGCACAGTCTAAAGATTTGGGTTTTAAGAATTCATATTATTACAGCAGAAACTTGACAAGAAAAACACAATTTCATTTCAGTCAGATGAATGAAGAGAGAGAGGAAGCTAGTGAGCTCTTTTGTCTTTGTTTTTCCTACAGGTGGAGACAGGCCTAATGGCTGCTGAGAACATACTCTAAGATCTCAAACCCTGGTTCTCATCTACTTTTTCCTAAAACCAAATGGACACACTTATTGATGGGATAATGTAAACTTTCCTAGTGCACTCAACTAAAATGTATTAAGAAGGCCTAGAAATGTAGCTCGGTGGTCGAGTGCTCACCTCCCTTCCTGTAGACAAGGTTCTGGATTTTATCCCTAGCACAAAAGAGGGAGGAAGTGGATTAACATTGGAAATTAAGAAATTCACACAGAAAATTAATTTTTCAAATAAATGTGCACATAGCTGATGTGCACGAGTAAACAGAGTCCAGAAAATGAGCAGAGGGCATTTCTGAATGAACCTGTGGCTATTTCACGGTAACTATAACTACAACCAAAGCCCATCTTTCCATAAACACAAAAGACAGATTTGCATCATCCTTGTGATGCCAGCTGGAATTTAAGGGCAAGCCAACTCCATTTTTCTTTTTACTTTCCCTTCATTTATATGGAAATGAGATGTTTCCGAAAATGTATCTGTACCCAGTACCTACGTCAACAGCAAAGCTCTGAGCGCACAAATTCCTCCAGCTGATTCCTGACTGTAAGTGAAACCAGCCAGGCAGCATCATCTGAAACCTGTGTGCGTCATTCACCAAGAGGACATTACTAAGCTGTCAATTTCTATTAACCTGCCTCGCTTTATAAATAGCCTAAACCTCCCTATCTAAATGTGATGCTGCCCTTTTCTCCGAAGCAAAAGGAACAGGACATGGAAGTATAAAAAAATAAATGAGCTTTCCCCCTTTGTAAACAGGAGAAGGCTGACAGCAAACCAATTCTACATCCAAACTGAAGAGCTATTAATAAAAGAAAGCACAAGAAAATGAAGAGTCCATTTTAAACAGAAAATAAAGAGTGTTCTCCAAATGCCACCAGCCATTCTTAAAAGACCTGCCAGCTCCACAGCTAGGAACAAACTCAAGGCCCACATGTGAGCAAAACCAAACACAACTTATTCCGTAATTATGATCTTTAATACAGCCCCAAAGCTCCACAGTGCAAAATGCCCCCAAAGAACTGCTGTTTGGCCAAAGAGGAAAAAAAATAATTTTGAACAATATAAATTATCCTCCTCCAAATCTGAAGTGTTTTCTAGTTTTTATAGCTAATCACATCATCATTTCCTAAACTAGTTCCAGATATATTTTTTTCTCTGAAATCAATTATAGTCAACAAATCTTACAGCCCATTTCTACAGCCTAATGGCTTGTAGATATCACTTTTCTGTCTCTCATTCCCATGAGCAGATAAATGTAGAATCCGAAAAGCATCAACAAGAGCTGGAGAGATGGCACAATGGTTAAGAGCACTGACTGCTCTTCCGAAGGACCCAGGTTCAATTTCCAGGACCCACATGGAAACTCACAGCTGTCTGTAACTCCAGTCTCAGGGGATCTGATTGCCCTTTCTAACTTCTATGGACACCATACATATACATGGTCTATAGACATACATGTAGACAAAACACCCACATATATAAAATTAAAATAATAACAAAAATCATCAACAAAATTATCAAAAAACACAAAGTAAGCAGGAAAAACTCATTAGTCAGTTTAACACATGCGTGAACATATACAACTAATATTCCACTGGGAGGGAAACACAACTTCTCCATTTAATTTTAGGCAAGATGTGTGTGAATCTGGCTGTTATTTATACACACATATTCATATACCATCCAGGAAATGCTTAAATTTGTCAAAAACCAGAATTACTAACACAGTGAGACCTCATAAGTTAATGATAGGCATCAGCTCAACTAATCCAGGGCACAATCAAAACCAAGGAATTCGGTCTGAGAATAGTTCTGAGCAATCAAAAGAGATGGCAGGGTTGACTGACTGCATGTACTTAGCGGTCCATTAAACCCTCAGCCACGGCAAATGTAGAAAAATTCACCAGAAGTCAGTCTATCAGTTACATGTTCTTTCTCTTGCTTGCACTAAATCATGACACCTGGCTTCCCAGCCTTTCATTCATGCAATCAGTGTTCATGTCTGACTCTACTGTGGGCACTGGTGACATGAGGACAAACTGTATTGGTAAGAAACAAGCAGACTAACTTATAGGACACAATGTTAGATGCATCCAGAAGAGACCATTTAGGAGGATTATTTAGAGGTACCAAAGGTCATGGGGAGGATGGGCAGGGTCTTGCAACAGGGTGGATCTGAAGGAGAGGGCAGGATTTCTGAGAAGAGAGGCAGGAAGGTTGGACACAGTTAAGGACATGATGCCCAGAAAAACAAAAGCTTGAAGCTAAAGACGAGGCCAGCTTAATTAGGTTCTAAATGCTAAACTAAACTAGCACAGATATCCACTGCTAAACTCCAGGGAAATTTTAACGAAGTGTTGACCGGAGCTGCATTTGGGAAAAATTAATCTTACTGAAAAATTAAATTAGGATGGTGAAAATAAAATATTCTCATGGCCCAATGATATTCAGATGAGCAGTAGTGAGAGCATGAACTATGATAGTGACCCCAGAAACAACAGCAAGAGAACCCCCAAAGTAAAGACCACAGAACTTGATGTCTCTGAAGTCATCTGAGTCTACCAAGCTCCCAGAGGCAGGGAGATCTTAGAAGTCACTATCTATAATTAAACATAGCAGAAAGACTTCCATGTTGATCCTCAGGCAGCCAGCAACAGAGAAAAGGGTGTCACTTGAAATGAGGAGGATGCAGACCCTTCTGTTCATTGTCAGAGACATTTGGGGGGATTAGGTTTTTCTTTTTGAGATAAAACTATAATTACATCATTTCCCCTTTCCTCCCTCCAAACCCTCCCAAATATCCTTCCTAGATCTCTTTCAAATTCATGGCCTTCTTCTTTGTTAACTGTCATACACACATGTGTGTATGTGTGTGCATTTCTTTTTCCTAAAAACACACATACAACCTGCTCAGTCTGTATAATGTTACTTTTCTTTTCTTTCTTTCTTTCTTTCTTCCTTTCTTCCTTCCTTCCTTTCTTTCTTTCTTTCTTTCTTTCTTTCTTTCTTTTTTTTCCAAGACAGGGTTTCTCTGCAGCTTTGGAGCCTGTCCTGGAACTAGCTCTTGTACACCAGGCTGGTCTCAAACTCACAGAGATCCCCTGCCTCTGCCTCCCTAGTGCTGGAATTAAAGGCGTACACCACCACCGCCCGGCATGTTCATTTTCAGGCCTGACCATCTGGTATTGAATGACCAACTGGAGTGCTCCTTCCCAAGGAAGACTTTTGTTGTAAGTATGGTCCCAGTCTGTTTCAAATCAAACAACCAGCTAAAGCAGACCAGAATAGAGACTCTAACCTGGTGTTCTGCGATTAAAGGAATCTCCACTCACCCTCCATGATGTGATTCAGTCATAACGTCTTGAAGCCTGAGTCATCGGACATAGTTCTGCCCATGCTTTCCACGAAGAATGCTTTCATTTGGGCCAGCAAGTCACCAATGGCCTCTAGTGGACTCCCTGGAAATGCTTCAGCCTACCCGTCATCATTTCACCCCTCACTATTTCCCCAAGCCTCATTCTTCCCCATTTTTGTGAACTTCCAAAGACTCACAGTCCTTATCAATTCACCCTGACTAACTCCACCATCAGCCTTCCCTGCTGTCTTCCCAACACTGCCACAGACTAGCTCACGCACTGCTCAGACACCGTGGTCTCAAACAGGAGTCACAACTCCTGCTCTCTCCGGAAGTTAAAATTCCCGGGTCTCACCCCAGATCTACAAGTCAGAATTCTTGGTGGGGTGGGGGGGAGGTTTCCCCACAAGCTGTGTCCTCACAAACCTTCCAAGTTGAACCCTGTCCTAGAAGTCACCTCACCCCTGGTCTGCCTGCCTTTCTTCTCAGCCCCCAGTCCCATGCTGTAGCAAAGTCAGAGACTAACTTAACAATTTCCACATTTCACTTGCTCCTTCCATGACAAAATTCAAGATATATGAGCCTCTTTTACACAGAAGAAAGTAGATCTCGGATTTTAAATTATGCACTGCCTATTGTTACTTGAATTTGTGCAAACAAACAGACAAAAACCTTGGTAAAGCCAGCAACAATGTTCCACGTTTATTGAACATGTACACCAACAACATTATTTTTCATGGAGAAAACCTTTGTGAAGTAGTTGAGCTAGTTGTGCCTCAGTTTCTACACCTGCAAAGTGCGATGACAACAGAACTAAGCTCACCAGACAGGGAGGACGGTGCTGAGCATGGAAAAAGCATCATGAGAACCGATCTGCTGACATAATCCCCATCATGATCACTGTCCGTATGCCCATGTTAAGGTGGCAAGAACTTGGGCATGGAAGTGTAATGTTTAGCTGCCCCCATACTCACTCCCTTGCACCCCTACATGCCAGGACCCTGAACCCTGGCTGCCCACCTAACAACAAAAAAGCACAGAGGACATCTTCCAGTCACCCCTATACCCCTGTGCATGTTACCTTTTCCATGTAGACTCAACCTCAGGATTCTGGCAGCTAGTGCAGAGAAGCTGAAGGTCTACGAGCTTCCTCAAAAGACTTCCTACCCATTCTCCTTACTCCATTGCCTCCCCAACACCCCATTTCCAGAGGTCTCTGGTGTTACCAAGTCCTGAAACTTTGGGCAAGCCAATGACATAAACTTGGCTAATTCTTTAAAATCTGTTTTCCCCGGACAGTGGTGGTGCACGCCTTTAATCCCAGCACTCGGGAGGCAGAGGCAGGTGGATCTCTGTGAATTCGAGGCCAGCCTGGTCTATAAGAGCTAGTTCCAGGTCAGGCTCTAAAGCTAGAGAGAAACCCTGTCTCGAAAAACAAAAACAAAAATAAATAAATAAATAAATAAATAAACTAAAAAAAAAGGGCTGGAGAGATGGCTCAGCAGTTAAGTGCACTGACTGCTCTTCCAGAGGTCCTGAGTTCAATTCCCAGCAACCATGTGGTGGCTCACAACCACCTATAGTGAGATCTGGTGCCCTCTTCTGG
>JAQHUG010000042.1:5768724-5795785 GCA_028555095.1 Dicrostonyx torquatus | reverse complement strand
GGGGCTAGCTTACAGCTCCCTGAGCTAAGGCTAACCCTAAATTGGCAAGGCAGAGACTACGTTTCTGTGCTTCTTGGCCAGGGAGGAATATGGTATTGGAAAGAGGGTTGCTGTGTGATGTGGGGCATGGCCTGCCAGGTGGTGGGTGGCACTCCTGGGCTCCCTGCTCACAGGTCTTGGGGGCTTGACTCCCTACAGCAACTATGAGAACCACAATAAGCACCACCTAGCAGGGACCCATACATCTACTATTGGGTAATGCTGTTGGGCAGAAGACTTCCCTGTAGCCCAGATGGGGCCCGGATCCTTCCATTCTCAGCCTCCTCTGGCTCATAGACCCCCTCCCCTCCATAAGAACTGGTTTAATTCAACTCGAGTGCCACGGGAGGCTGGAAGCCTGAGAGGGATCAACAGCTCCCAACACTGGACATCTGGAACAGCTGCCCTGTAGGCAGGCTGGGACAGTAACCCTGGGGGTCCTGGAAGAGGCGGCTATGGTAGTGGACTATGGCAACTCTTATAAAAGAAAACATTTCATTGGGGTGGGCTTACAGGTTCAGAGGTTTAGTCCATTACCATCATGGCAGGAAACATGGCAGCATGCAGGCAGACATGATGCTGGAAAAGAAGCTGAGAGTCCTCCATCTTGATCCGCAGGCAACAGGAAGTGAACTGTCACATTGAGCATGGCTAGAGCATATATGAGACCTCAAAGCTCACCTCCACAGTGACACACTTCCCCCAACAAGGCCATGCCTACTCCGACAAGGCCACGTCTCCTAACAGTGTCACCAGCTATGGGCCAAGCATTTAAACACATGAGTCTATGGGGGCCCTACCTATTCAAACTACAACACTTAGTCCCACCATACATATCAATGATGACGCCTTTCCAAAGGAAGACCCTTAGATTTCAGTGGACTTCGGGGAGGAAGAAACCAGACCCCTACAATAAGAAGTGTCTATCTACAGAGGTCTCAAGTGCTATTTGCTATCAAAACTCTTGATGTACAGTGTAAACTTTACACAACTAAACGCAGCCTCTTTTATTTAAATTCTGTTCTAAAGAGAGAAATAAAGGTTCTTGGCATTTCTTTCTTTTTTTAAAAAGATTTATTTATCTATTTGTACAGTGTTCTGTCTGTCTGTATGCTTGCTGGCCAGAAGAGGGCACCAGATCCCATTACAGATGGCTGGGAGCCATCATGTGGTTGCTGGGAATTGAACTCAGGACCTCTGGAAGAGCAGTCAGTGCTCTTAACCTCTGAGCCATCTCTCTAGCCCGGTTCTTGGCATTTTTTACATGGTTTTATATTGCTATTTCATGCTTAACTATGTTACTCCCTATGTAACGTTGTGTTGGTCTATCCAGTACACTGTGATTTCCTTAAAAGCAGAAATAACATCTTAAAATTTTAGTACCTTCAAGGTCATCAGTTCTCATTCTTGGCTACATATGTGAATTACCTAAGGACCTCTTAAAACTCCAGGACCACATCCTACTCCTTCGAGAACCTCAGCTGGGCATCGGAGACATTGAACGTGAGCAAAACCAAGAAGTGGTATTCAACAGGACTGGAGCTGTGTACAGACCTGTTCTGGATACTCAACCTGCATATGTGCACACAGAACCATGTGGCATCTACTTTCCTCAGATGACATCACAACAAACTCTTGATCCTGATAAAGTGACCCTCAAAGCAGTAAAGTAACTCCACTCAAGTCCATCGGCCTAGGCAAAGTCCAATCATATTTTCCCCACCTGTTAGAAAAATCTGTCCAGTTAACTGTCTACTTCCATGGCCACTATTCAGGGCACTGACGGGACTGTCCATGCCAGCCTTCCCACTCCGTGTACTGCTGGTCACTCACCACCTTGATATGTCTTCACGACCTGTGTTGAGCAGTCCAGCAATCATATCATGTGCACAAAGAGAACCAGAGATATTTTGAATGGCAACCTTCCAGTTTTTCAGATACTATAAAATAGACCCAAATAAACAAAACGGACAGAGTTGCCAGGCAGCAAGGGTTCCAAAATAGCTGTACAGCATAAGCTCAGGAAACTCGCTCCTGCCAGAAACTAAAGCCAGAGGGCTTGTGTTGAACTTACATTTCCATAGCAGGCCTGTTGTGTTTGCTGAGATCTGAGGTACTCATAAGGTAACATGGGAGTGTAACATGAGAGGCTGCTAGTTGGGGTTTCTGTCCTGCCCAGTTCCCACAGTCACTAGGTCCCAAAGAATCACTCAGAAGGTCTACATAAATTATAAAACTTATTGACCCATTAGCTCAGGCTTCTTTTCACATCCTGTTTCTTCCATGGTCTGGGCAGGACTGCCGAGGGAACTTCCTGGTTCCCAGAATTCTCCTATTCTCCTTGCCCCACCTCTACTTCCTGTCTGGTTGTCCCACCTATATACATCCTGCCTGTCTAAAGGCCAATCAGCATTTATTTAAAACATAATTGACAGAATATACAATTGTCCTACACTATGGGAGAATTACGGAAGACACAAATCCCCCTCAAGCACTCCTGAAAATTCAGTTTCAGCAAAGGCCAGAATCTTAGCTGCCTGTGTCACTGCCCTATGAAAAGACACCTCCTCACCTCCCTTTTTTCTAGAAAATGGACAGTAGTCCACCGAAAGGCAAGAAGAATGAAGCAAGACAAGACACCAAGTAATCACTAAATCCTCCAAAAGAGTGACTGGACCAGAGAAAGACAGACTCCGTGTGGTCTGGATGGAAGAAAATCCATGAAAGTCTAACCACTGAGGCTCGTCCCCTCAATGTGCAGCAGAAATCAACCACCATAACAGACAACAGTAATCTGAAAAAAACGAAATAGACAAAACGTGAACCGAAATCGTACTGCATCAAATACTTCTCCTATGGAGTCGCACGTGAATCGGCCCTCAGTAACAATAATGTGCTCTGTGATCCATGCCTCCCTGGGCCTTCTAGTTGCAATGGGAGATGGACGCCAAAAGGAGAGCGGTGGCACTATCCTCTGAAGGTGACTGACGGTGAGAGAGGCAGCCTGACTTGCCTGTCGCTTCCTTTGTAAATGAGTGTAAGCTTCCTTATGCTGGAAGAACTAGGAACAAATTTTATTTGGCTAAAATCGTTAACTGTAATGGGAGCTAACACTGAGAAGTGAGCTGCCTTCTACTCTATGTTTCAGAAAAAAACATCTACTACCCATGCAGCCAATAAAGGTAGCTGGCAAGAATGGAAGAGCAATCATCCGTTGGAATTATTCGGTTCTAGGTTTGCTCAGGCGTATCAGGGAGCAATCAGGAGAAGATATGTAGGTCGGAGCCTCCCAACAGATGGGACTCCTCCCAGGTTACCTTCAGCATCCTGTGTGGTGAAGGAAGCCATTAGAGAGAACATACTTAAGATAGAAATAGCGAGCGTTTCTCTTTGTACATAGTCACACCGTATAAACACACTCCATAGCCAAGGAAGCACAGGACTAAGCTATTCATTGGTGTATATGAACAGAATAATTCCTTGAACAAAAACTCCACTGAATGATTATTTAAGAAAAGGAAAAGTATACCCGTATGATGTGCATGCCTGTGGTCCCAGTTCTGAAGAGACTGAGGCAGGAGGATCACAAGATTGAGGCCACCTGGGATCCTGTGAAAGAAAGGAAGCAAAAGAGGAGGAAAAGAGGGATGCGAGAAGAGAGGGAGGGAGGAAAGGAGACAGAGAAAAGGAGAAGGGAGAAATGAACATGCCATCCTATTGTTTAATTTCAGTTGAAATACACACAATGGACTCGAGGCATTTAGTGTGTCCCGTTTCTTGTTTTAATTAGAGAACGAAGATGCAGTGATTTTAAAATTTCCTCCTGAACTTGATGAATTCCAACTCTTTCTAAAACAAATGCTCAAACCCAGGAAAAGAGACCTCATCTAATTGAGAGTGCAGCACTAGGTTTGTGTGTGTTCCCTTTGGCTCAGAAACAAGTTTCTTCTTTGTTTCTACTGGACTCCCTGCTAGCAAGGACCAGAAAAGAAGATGGGTTGAGCAAGCAACCTGCCCAGAAAATGAGCAGAAAGTTCTTATTACTAAAGACACTCATGCTTCCAGGAGCCAGAACAAGAGTCAGAATCTGCTGGCTAATTTATGGCTGGCCACATGCCACTACTTCTGGCTGGGGGCCAGAGGACATGGTGGCAGGATGCCACAGAGAAGGTCACGCACTGCATGGCTAATGCTGCTGGTGGGTGTAGCTGCTCACCAGGAAACAGAAAACTTTCAGTCCAACACGCTTCCCAAGCGACTTCTTAGCCCATGACATTTGCCAACCTTTACCTAACTGATCTTCATCAGCCCTGCCAATCAAAGCAAGCAAGAAACCCCATCTATTTAAATGGGAACCGAAAACAAAGCCATGTTCTCCAGCCTTCGGTGGCTGTCACAGAGGAGTCTCACTCAGCAAATACCTGGCAGCCGACTGGCACCCGTACTGTCCCCTCCACCACACAAGGTTTGTTTTTGCTGGCTACGCCTAGTCTGAGTAGAAAATGACTTTTTTCCTAGTGAATTTAATCATTATTACTATGTGATCTTAGAGCTGCATTACACACACTAAGCAATGAAATTCCAGGCTAGGATTAAGGGCAAAGACCGTGCCTCAGTGTCTAATAGCCTGTACATTAAAATTCTTGAAGTGACCAAGCAAGCAGCAATGTCAGCTTGGTGTCAAGCTGCCCCAAAGTTGCTATGGTGTGTGTGTGTGTCGTGCACACAGCTTCTGCAGGGAAAAACATTCTCCAAAGAACTCAGCAGACTATGTGATTTGTTTCATGTTAAAGAAAATACGGTGGGAGAATGCAGGCATTCACAGACACTACAGGTCAATCGGAACCACTCAACAAAAATGATTGTACCCAGCCTCTTAGCCTCATAATCCGGAAGTCTAAATGAGTTATTGCTAAGGACAGCCTTTTAGTAGCTGATGGCTTTTAATTTTAAGGAATTTAATAAACGGTTAAACTATTAATGCCCGAGGAACCCTAAGCAATTGAAACCAAGGAATCCACAATGGTACTTGGTTGGAGATGTATTTTGTGACCAGCCTGACCCCATCTAAACTGATCTTCGAATCTCCAGGTCAGCAGTGACAAGTCTGTTTTTAATTCTTCAACACCCATTGTTTTTCTTTGAAAAAAGAAGAAAATGATAATGAGAGTATACAGAAACAACCCTGAACAGTTAAATCAAGAAAGCACAGAAAGCAAGTGTTGGCCTTTCCCAAGCACAGTTGGTATTGTGGTGTGAAAATCCAAAGGGTGAAGAATTAAACCAGTTTTACTTCTTACTTCTTTAATGGTGTGTGTGTGTGTGTGTGTGTGTGTGTGTGTGTGTGTGTTGTGTGTGTGGGTGTGGGTGCCAGATGTGTGTGGGTGCTCTCAGAGGCTGAAGAGGGCTTCAAATTCTTTGATACTGGAGCCATCCAACCCTATTTCTGGGAATCGAACTTCGGTCCTCTGGAAGAGCAGCAAGTGCTCTTACCCACTGAGCCATTTCTCTTACCTTCACTGTATTTTTTAAACATGTTAAATTCACAAACTACAAGTGTCTTTAAATGGTTGTCTTCCCATTTCTACATGGGAGTTTCTCCCAGAGAACTACCTAATTACTACAACTGAAGGTGAAGTACAAAATCCAGACGCGTGGGTAAGACTCTGGGTACCACATTCTAGTCTGCAGACAGGTCAGCCACACCCAGGAGGGACGGCCAGTCACGGTGCATTCAACAAGGTGGTTTTAATGCTTAAGGTTAACGGAATTCATCTTTTTGGTGGGTACTATTTATATTATTAACTCACTCTTAAAATATTGCCAGGCAGGATGGGACATGTCTTTAATCCCTATTCAGGAGACAGATGCAGGTAGATCTCTGAGTCTGAGGCCAGCCTGGTCTACATAGGGCATTCCAGGCCAGTCACAGTACAATTTGGTTTTAAGGAAAAAGAAATCAATGTATATATGCTGTTGGTATTCATTTGTTTTTGTGTGTGGTGCTGATGAATCCTCACAGGGCCTCACTCACACCAGGTGAGTGTCTAGAACTAAGATCTAGCCCCAATTTTATCTATCTTCAAAGTCTTATATCTACTCACCATAAAGTGAAAGGTTTTATATCAAAGACTATTTTTTAATCAAACAACTCTAAATACATAAAAAATAAAGAAAAGTGAAATAATGGGCTGGAGAGATGGCTCAGAGGTTAAGAGCATTGCCTGCTCTTCCAAAGGTCCTGAGTTCAATTCCCAGCAACCACATGGTGGCTCACAACCATCTGTAATGAGGTCTGTAATGAGTGCCCTCTTCTGACCTGCAGGCAGACATGCAGACAGAACACTGTATACATAATAAATAAATAAATATTTTTAAAAAAAAAGAAAAGTGAAATAATTAGAACCACTTAGCGCCTACTAATACTAACTACAAAGTAACAAACAATGCTTCCATCTGTTGAAAGGTATCCACCTGAAGAAAGGTATCCAGAGGCTCCCTTCCAGATCTAGGAGGGTACTGTAGCAAATCCATCCCAAAAGGGACATGTGAAATACCTAACAGCCAAGGGCATGTGGCATGTCATACTTGAAAATTTAAAAATCGCTTTTCGTTTAACACATGGCTTTCCATAAAATATCAAGTCTTGATTTTCTACTTCTAAACTGCCAACTTCCAAAGGTTCTATGGAAAGTCATTACCTGCTCCCTCTGATCCCAGCCTACCTCTTCGGGATCACATTTGAAAACTTTAAAATTGTGCCACTGTCAAAGAGGCTGAGAAAAACCAGCTTAAGGGCATCACATTCTGCATGAGGCTTAAAATGTCAGAGAGAACACCTGGTGGCAGCTCTAACATTTAGTGTTTAATCAATTAAGAAAAAAAAAATGGTGAGAGCACCAGCTGCCAGCAAACGACTTCAGACGCTCAGAAAATCTGTTCGGAAGATAAGCCTAGAGTCCTCAAACTTTATAATGTGGGCTTCTGCTAGCTACTCCTCACTCCACAGTGAAATCAAAAAATCTTAAGCTCTACTGAACTGGAATCCTTCATCTTTTCTTTTTTCTCTCCCTCTTTTTTTAGACAGTAACTCAGGTAGCCCAGGCTGGCCTCAAACTCATCAAGTAGCTAGAGTTCATCAAGGATGAACTCTTCATCCTCCTCCTGCCTCCGCCTCCCATGCAGGGATGAGTTTATAAAGTCCTGGGGATTGGAACCTCCTCCATGCTATGCAAGCACTGTCCACTGAGCTGACATATATATAAATATATGACAAACATAAAGAAGTCTCTAGCTCCAGAACTGTTTATATTTTTCTCCCCACCGGCCCCCAACATGGGGAGAGATCTTGCTGGACAGTCCTGGATGGCCTGGAACTTACCGAGTAGATGAGGCTAGCCTCAAACTCATAAAGATCTGCCTGCCTTGAGCTACCTCTCGAGTGTTGGGATTAAGGATGTGTGACACCATCTGGGGCTACAACTCTTGATATTTCTAATTCTTTTTCTGAAAGGGACCTGCTGACCCACTTGCCACCGGGCACTCGGAATGACTAACTTCTCGGAATTCCCGTTTCTGTGGCTTTTTGTGAGAGATGAACAGATTGGAGCTTCTCAGCCTCAAAACGGCTGAGCCAAGAATCCCTGAACTGCGTACAGCCCTCCTGCCTCTCCAGCTTGAACACCCTATAAAACATGAAGCTTATCCCCTTACACACTGTTGAACCACTGTTCAGAAGCCTAGTGAGGAGAACACTCACTCGATTTTCGGGAAATTAAAAAGCAGTGGCCACTTTGAACAATTTGAATTTCAGTAGACTCTGAAGTCGTCACTTGTAAAAAAAAAAAACAAAAAATTGGTAAAAGATCAACAAAGTAAATAAATGGGGGGAGCAATCTAAATGGATTAACAAGATCTCATCTCATTTCTGAGGGTAATTCATCAAATGAACAAAACATCAGAAATTGATAAAAGACACACACACCTCAAAAGGACAAACAAATCACATAGTCTATTTCTCTGAAGGATTCATGTTTTTATAAATTGTTTTCTTTAGCAAAATGAGCTTTAGTTTTCTAGACACCAAACCCTGACCTCACTTACACTAACTCCAAACGCACGGCTACCAGTCAGACGAGCCTGTCCACAGGAGGAGTGTAGAGAGGAAGACTATCTACTCTATTGAAGATATTAATATCATAATTCAGATAAAAATATGAGACCTGTCAAAAAAAAAAAGCTGTGCTTACACCCCTCAGGTCTGAAACTTTCTGTTCTGGGAAAGATACTTCTTAAAATAATTTTAACAGTGCCTACGGCCGCTCAGGAAGTCACACAGGAGGGGAAACAGAAGAAAGCACAATACATTGCCTGGAAGCATCTAGAAGAGTCTGTGGGGTTCCACTGACTTTCCCCTCTTCACTCTACTGGTGAGAAGAACCCCAAAGTCAACTCCCAAACACAGGCATGCAGATGAGCATTTTCCTCTTCTTACAATTCCCATTCTTTTCCCTCTGGACTTCAACCTCCTCATGTTTCTGGTTACACGATTTCAGTGGTGTTTAGAGATGAAAACAACGAAGCAGTTATATTAACTTCCCCAACTGTTACAGCAGCCGCACCTGTACACAAAGGAACGGATACAGAAATGGAAAATCCCCTGGAATAGAGAAAAGGCAGATGTTTGTGCAGGAGACTCCTTCAACTTTTCTTTCTCACCTACATTTCCTGCAGTAAGTGGGCCAAAGTTGGTCTAAGAAGCACAGTCCGGCAATATTGACAGCAGTGCAGAATGGCATTGTGCAGATGCTAGCTTTAGGAATCACATGTGTGTTCATGTGTGTGTGTTGGGGGAGGCGGGTAGAGACGGGAAAACTGCAAAGCAGCCCATGAGGGGATGGAGGCAGCGGGTTCGGAATCAGCGTGGGTAGAGTAACAGAACCCATGTGGTATGAAAGTGAGGATTCTGGGGAGGGGAGGGTACAAGCAGCGACGGGGGCAGAGAAAGAGGGAGACCAAAAGAGGAGGCACAATGAAGAGAATCAGCCAAAACTTAAGTATGAGTGAAGATGCCATTAAGAAATCTGGTATTTTGCATACTAATTCAACAATTTTTTTTTGTTTGTTTGTTTTTCGAGACAGAGTTTCTCTGTAGCTTTGTATCCTGTCCTGGAACTAGCTCATGTAGACCAGGCTGGCCTCAAACTCACAGAGATCCACCTGCCTCTGCCTCCCAAGCGTTGGGATTAAAGCTACCAATGCCCTGCTTCATCAAATGTTTTTTAAGGGGAAAAATTTTAGATTAAAAATGCACACACCAGTCTCATTTGAACACATACACCTCGGACGGTGTCAATGCTACAGATGCGTGTGACCTTCAAGAGAAAATTCACACCTTCCCCACAGACCTCGCGACATAAACAACCCTCTCGCCCCTCGCTTCCCTAGCAGTCCACTAGCTCCATCCGAGCGTCTCAGAAACAGGTCTCAGGGCTTACAGACTGAAGCTGCCGTTTCAGACAGAATGAGTTGCTAAGGACGCATCATTCTACTGCTTTTCATTTCCAAGGCTCTAGGTCTGTTCTATCAAAGGAGGGGGAAGGAAAAGAGAAATTGATGCTTCTAAATCCCCAGTCATCCTGGCCACCTGAGTCAAACACAGCCCTGTAGCTTTTGGGGTAGCCTGGTCGCTAAGTGGCCCTTCCACTGTAATACGAAGCAGCGTCCAGCTTTCCAATACTCCATCAGTAAACCTGCAAAAAAAAAAAAACCTTCAACCTTTACTTCCTGGTGGAATACAAAATGCTTAGCCGCAGCTCCAGACCAATACAAATACAATGAGAGGACCAGCTCTCATTGCAAAGCACAGGCTGCCACCTACTGGCCACGAGCCTTCCAGCACCACACACACAAGGTTTCCCAGAACAGGAAGAGGTTTCCCTGCATCTTGGTCCGCTTTCTAGTACTGTGAAAAAACACTGTGACCAAAAGTAAGTTGGAGAGGAAAGGGTTTGTTTCACCTTACAGCTTAAAGCCCTTCATGAAGGGAAGTCAGGGAATGAGTTTGAGGCAGGAATCTGGATGCGCGAACAGAAGCAGAGACCACAGAGGAAAGCTGATTAGGGGCCTGCTCTCCATGGCTTGCTCAGCCTGCTCTCTCTTTTTTTTTTTTTTTAATATTTATTTATTTATTTATTTATTTATTTATTATGTGTACAATATTCTGTCTGTGTGTATGTCTGCAGGTCAGAAGAGGGCACCAGACCTCATTACAGATGGTTGTGGGCCACCATGTGGTTGCCGGGAATTGAACTCAGGACCTTTGGAAGAGCAGGCAATGCTCTTAACCACTGAGCCATCTCAGCCTGCTCTCTTACACTTGCCCAGGGGTGGCATCACCCACAATGGTCTTCACCCTCCCACGTTGATCATTAATCAAGAAAATGGCCCACAGGTGTGTCCTCAAGCCAATCCGACGAGGGCATTTTCTCAGTAGAGGTTGCCTCTTCTCAGATAACTCTAGCTTGGGTCGAGGTGGTAACAACCGACACAGCCAGCTAGCTCATTGTCCAACACAGTGTCTTCAACTGCATTATTATAATTTTTAAGTTATTACAAATTATTTGTGACTTTATAAAATAAAGCCAAATAGACTTTTTTGGTGCCATGCACCAAGTATAAGTATTTCTGTGAATATAAGGAAAACTATTTTCATATATATTTCTGTCCAGCATCCCTTCGGTGATGAAAACAGCAGCTTGAGTGACTGCCCTTGTAATGGGTAGGGAATGGACGGACAGAGGTCAAGCGAAAGGATGGGTAATTACTAAGACATGAAATTGCCCAGGAGGAGAAAAATCCAAAATCTTGAAATTCAATGGTAGCATGGAACAGAGGAACCAAGTCAAAACTAAGCAGGAAGACAAAATTGTAGGGCAGATGGGACAGGAAGGATGAAAAAGAATCAAGACACTAGGGTCTCCTGGATTTCTGACTTGAGCGGCTAACTAGACATGAAAGAGGAAACATTTCGTGAGACGTGGAGGTGTGTGTTGAGTTTGCCTTTTGAAATGCTACATTCTAAACGACTCTGTTAGTGACCTTTCTCCTTGCCGTGACAAAACACCTGACAAACGCCACTTAAAGGAGGAGGAGCCCTTCCCTTTGTTTGGACTCAGTTTGAGGAGTCACAGCCATTATGGGAAGGAGCATGAGGCAGCTAGTCACATGGCATCTCGTCGGGAAGCAGAGTAATGAATCTAGATCTCAGTTCTCTTTCTTCTTTCTCCTTTATTCAATCTGAGACTTCAGCCCATGGAATGGTACCATCCACATGCAAGGTGGGCCTCCCTGCCTCAGTTAAATGAGAAGGGAAAAGCCCTCATGGGTGTGCCCAGAATTCCTGTCTCCTACGTGATCCTAAATCCACTCAAGTTGACATTAAAGATAAATCACCATACTGTGGGACTTGAACATGAACATTCGGGGTAGAACAGTGAGGTTAGAGGCAGAAATTCGGAAGTCGCTCTTTTGTCAACAGCAGGGAATATGGATGAAAGGCTCCCAGACAGAATGGGTGCAGGAAAGAGTCACACATGTGACCCTGTGGGAAGAGCCAGGAAACTCTCTCCAGCTTAAATACATCACACTGAGTCAGAAGGGGCTGCCCTCAAAGCATGCTGCTGCACCCCACAGAGAGTGCATCAAGTTTAAAAAGCAAAATTCTGTACTATAAGTATTAATATATACAGACCTATTCAAATACGCTCCAGAAGCAGAACTATTCAGATGCCCCCGTGAGTATCTCCAGAAACACCTGGGCACTGTTTACTCGCTCCTTTACATTTCCCTACTTCCTGAAATAGTCTACAATGCATATACTCCTTTCTCCAAAATCAAATGTATGGATGTTTTCTTTAATTTTTTTTTCTAATGATCTACAAGTTTCTAGGAGTCTACAGTATGGAAGACAGCCTTTTGACCAACTTTTTGTCTCTCAACAGCTCACAGAACACACAGCCAGGAGAAACCTGTTATCACTGGAAGAAAAAGGAACACTCTGAACAACCTCAATACATCACATGGACCGTGACATTATGTACCTCAGAGATGAAGCAACAGATACACAACTGTAGTTGGGGTTTGGTTTTGTACAGAGACTTATTCTTACTTATGAATGCCTGGTCATAGCTTGGCTTGTTTCTAGCCAGCTTTTCTAACTTAAATTATCCTGCTTCTCTTTAATTATGTTTTGCCTCTGGGCTTTTCACTTATCTTTATTCTATATCTCTTTCTTTCCTTCTTACTCCGCTGGGAGGCCAACCCCTGGTGTCCTCCACTCTTTCTCCTTTTCTCATTCCTCCCCTTTTCTAGAGCCTAGATTTCTCCTCCTATTATTCTCTCTGCCTGCCAGCCCCTCCTGTCCCTCTCCTGTTGAGCTACTGGCCATTCAGCTCTTTATTAGACAGGCAAAGTAGCACACAGTTTTACAGAGTTATACAAATGCAACACATCTTTACATCACAAAACAAATATTCCACAGCAAAAACAA
Source organism: Dicrostonyx torquatus (assembly GCA_028555095.1). NCBI lineage: Eukaryota > Metazoa > Chordata > Mammalia > Rodentia > Cricetidae > Dicrostonyx > Dicrostonyx torquatus. The sequence goes on along the minus strand of JAQHUG010000042.1, from coordinate 5,783,196 downwards.
ATGTAACACGTCTTAAACTAAAATTCCACGCACAATAATTGTGTTAAAATTTTAAGGGCCCTTGCTGCTCATCCTGAACAGACCTGAGCACTCCAGGGCAGAGGAGTCTAAGAATATGAACATCCATCAACTGTTCCTCAGCCTAAATATACCTGCTCTGCTTGCTCTGAGATTAGATAAGAACGAAAGGAAATAAAACACAAGGCACCACAAAGGAGCCATTAGCAGTAAGGGTAGGAGCACCTTCCTTAGCTAGTCAGAGGGGTGAGCTCATTAGCAGTAAGGGTAGAAACACCCTCCTTAGCTAGTCAGAGGGGTGAGCACTGCGGAACCAACCAAGCCCATTCTGATGGTTCCACCTCTGAGTGCAATGACAATGAAGCAGCAGATAGAAAGGAAGGCAACTGAGAACAAGAGGGAGGAGGCTACGGGACGGCGGTGACTTTTAACAACGCCAACTTGGCCAGGCTACAAAGCTATTAGTTTAGGCAAACACAGGTCCAGACCCTGTTGCAGAGCTATCTATTAGATATGAATAACTTTTAAGTTAGTGGCTCCAAGTAAAGAAGGCAACACTTCACAGCATGGAGTGAGTGGGCTCTCCCTGGTCATCCCAAGGGTTTTAAGTCTGAGGCTTCCCAAACAAAACTGATTTTGGCTTCAAGATTGAACCACAGGAATCCTACTGAGTTTCCCTAGAGACTGGCGAGGCCCCCCAACAACACAACCATGTGAACTAATACTGTAATAAAGGTTAATAAATTTCCACCACCAACAACAACAACAAAAATATACACTCTCACTACCACAGACAAATGGGCAGAGTCTTGAATTAGAGACAACAGAGCTGAGCTTGGCTACAGTGTGTGCCAAAAGGAAGCCTACGGCTCCTGAAGAGATGAATGATGTGACAGCTCACGTCAAGAAATGTTTTTGGGTTTTGCAACCTATGACTTGTGCAAGACAAACTATGTTAGAAGATTCTAGTGAGAACAGATTTGGAGAAATCGAAGCCAGAGAACTCTGCAGGACGTCCTTAAAATAAAAGGAACCCAACCAAATGATAATATAACAATGGTACAGACATGTTTTATGTTTTCCAGATCCTTAAGTAAATAAATATTCTATTGAATGCTCTTTATATAGCCAATAACTTACCATATTTGTCTCGTAAGCCAACAGTGCATCGGAAAACTCCACCAAAGGCAACATCTTCACCAAATATTACTGAAAAATGATGTTCAAAGAATATATTTAGTAATTCTTAAATTTAAAGTCATGACAAAAAAGGAACTTAAATATTTAGATTTGAAATGATACATATACTCAAATCTGCATAATACCAATGTGGTATATCTATATGTATGTATATATAATATCTGTTTGCATAATTCAAGCATGCACATATAAATATATCCACATAATCCTGTGTATTTGTAATGCATACATGTGTATACACATACAAACATATGTAAGTAAGAATGTAGATATAAAGTCAATTGGAGTAGGAGGGTTCATCTGTATTTCTGTGCTTTGATTGGTTAAATAAAGACTCTGCCTGGCTTGTAAGATAGGTCAGCTCTTAGGTGGGCGGGGTCAGCTCTTAGGTGGGCGGAGTAGACAGAACGGAAGTTCTGGGAAGAAAGGAAGTGAGAGAGCCAGTTGCAATGAGGCTCCCGCCACAGATGGATGTACCTTAGAACCATCCGGTAAGATCACCACCTTGTGGTAACACACAGACTTTTATAATGGGTTAGTTTTAGATGTGAGAGCTAGCCAAGAAAAGGCTGGAGATAATGGGCCAAGCAGAGTTTAAATAAATATAATTCTCATGTGGTTATTTCGGACATAAGCAAGCAACCAGCGGCTGAGCGGGCCGGCACTGGGGGCTGGGGGCTGGGAGCTGGGTGCTGAGAACACAACCTACACCCCTCCTCCATTTACAACAGTCAATCAAACTTTAAAATGCAGCAAGATGAAGACTAAGTTGCTGGGATAGAGAAATGGCTCAGCAGATAAGAGTGTACACTAAATTTGCATTAAGAACCAAGTTTGATTCCCAGCACCCACATAAGGCAGCTAACAACTGCCTGCAACTCCAGCTCCTGAGAGATCTGACACCACTAGCGCCTCTATCCTCCCAGGGCACTTGCTCTCAAATGTGCATACCCACACACAGACACATACACAGAACTAAAAATAAAACTACAAAATAAATAAATATAAGTTACCTATAAAACTGTTTAGAAAATGTGACACACTACACAAACACAATCAAATTTTACTCAGCCACAGAGAAAAATGAAATCATGACTTTGGCAGGAAAATTAGGTAGAACCTTAAATCATTACACTGAGTAAAATAACCCAGACTCGGAAAGACAAACACCCCTGCTGTCTCTCACATACAGAATCTAGATTTAAGCGTATGTGTGCATGGATGCACATCTGTGTGTGTGCATCTGTGTATGCCTCTGTGTGTATGTGTCTGTGTCTAACAGAAAGTTTATCATGAGAGAATTGAAACAGATCTTAAGGGAGGGGAGAAGAAGGAGAGAGAGAGAGAGAGAGTACTGACATTTAATTTGAAAGCAGGTTGGGGACCACCTAAGGGTAGGAAAGCAAGAGAGGGGAAGTGGGTGTAGGGAAGGAAACAAAGCAGGACACCTGGGGTGAAGCAGCTATAGTAAATCCCACTGCTTTGTAAAGTAACTCAAAAACTGATTTTAAAAAGCAGAAATACTAAAATGATTACTTCCAAAACTGTTAACATGTTCAATGTAAAAATAACTATAAATGTGTACAAATCAAGTCTTTATGCTGTATATCAATATCTAAACAAAGTAGCATTTCCTGGTTTTTTTTTTTCCTACACACAGTAGTAGCCAACAAGTATCAGCCAGAAACCAACATATAATAAAGGGACCACACACGCTGCAAAGAACGAGTTAAGAGGGAAACACAGGAGGGCGTGTCAGAAACTAGTGGGGTAAATGTATGCTCAGACTCCAAGTAGATCCTTTTAATGATTGCTCAGGTCTCAGAATCCGTAAGGAACAAAGCTGCATACACGCACTAAGTTTACCTGCGGTGGGGTCTTTGGCCAATGAATTATCCAAGGCACTTGTTATTGACTGGAAGAGGTTCATTTTCTGAGTTTGTCCTGTAAAAAGTAAAGTTACATTATATCAAAAATTGTAAAATATGTAAAAAAAAAAAATAACCAGTTTCTTAACAGTTGATTATAACACAGCAAAAAAAAAAAAAAAAAAAAAAAAAAGCAAGATGCAAAGAAAGGAACAGAATCTATCACAGGAATTGACCAAGTTATTTGCAGGGAAGACAGATCTATAAAGATACAAATGAAGTAAGCATCCGGAGACAGTGGACAAGGAAAACCCTGTGTATACTAAACAATGCATAAAAAAGCAAACAAACGGAGAGAAACAACCAACGGTGAAGTAGATAAAAGGTTGTAGACTGTAAAAGTTTGTAGATTTGTAATTGTAAAAAATTGTAGATTAAGGCTACAAATTTCAGTAGAAAAGAATCGAGTGGGAGCCAGCCAGCACTGAGGATGCCAGACAAGTATTATGAACCAAAGGCACAAACAATGTTACGACTGCCAACTGCAGCAAATGCCCAAAGCACGTAAAACATAAGGCTAAAGATAAACTGGGGTGCCAAATCGTTGGTGCTTGGAGAATACTAAATTCTCTTCCCTGAACTTATCAAACTGAGACCTTCCTATTGTCTTATTGCTTAATTATAATTCCTGCAGGCTAATGCCTGTTTCCGTAAATAGACTTTGGGAGGGACCAAGTGATGTAACACAGGGAAGGAACTTAGCGCCTCACGAACCAAGAGTACATTGGAAGGTTCCACCAAAGGCAATGCTGAAAAACGATGTACAAAGAATATATTTGGTAATCCCTAACTGCAGAGTGAAAGGTAGCTGCTATGGATGGTTGGCTCCAGCACGGTTCACGGCCCTCTCAACTTCATTATTCTGAGTGATACAGTAAAGCTTGTGCTGGTAGAATTCCTAATGCTGAAAATTAAGAATAACCAAAGTGCTGGTCAAGCCCCACAGTTACTGGAACTCCAGGCTACTTCTCTCCAGCAGCATTCAGAGCACAGGCAGACTTCCCATGAACCTCCTGGTGAACAGACCAGCCCTAACCTTAGCACTTTATCTACAGCCAATTGCTGTCCTACTCCGGCCTTCCCCAACTCCACAACACCATACTCTTTCAGTCACCAAATGTGAGGCAGTCAGGATCTAATGACCAGCATTGGGTAATAGCAGCTCCTGCTGTTGGCTTCAAACCTCTGCCCGTGAAGTGCTAGTCACTAGTGTTTTCCTCTTAGCCCAGTCAGACTCCTCAATGAGCTCTGGCCTCGGCCATCTTCAAGCCTCCCACAGGTCTCTCTCAGCCTGGCCTCTGGAATGCTCATGCTTGACCTCAGGTATCTCTCTGATCACTTCAATAGTGCTGCATGCCCAAACTTCAGCCTTGGCAGTCCCCTATCAGAACACCTTGCTTCCCTCTGCACCCAGAATAATGGCCTGTTTATACTCCTATCTCTGAAGACAATAAAAATTCATTCAGGAAGTATCATTACATCACCCACGTCAAAGAACACACAAGCACACCAAATGTCCAGAATTACTTCATAAACTATTTTTCCTCAGACTGCAGTTGTATCATTTAATAGTTACCTTCCTTAAAACTTTCTCTGCCCTGTTGCTCTAGCTTGTTTTCCTGTTGCTGTGATAGGCACCAGGACCAATAGCAATTTAGGGAGGAAAATGTTTATTTAATCTTAAAGGTTATACAGTCTACCACTGAGGAAAATCAGGCCAGGGACTCAAGCTGAGGCAGGAAGCACAGAGGCTCGCTCAATGGCATCCTTACACACTCCAGGACCACCTGCTCAGCCTTCTACGGCAATTATCAACCAAATACCCATAGGCCAATCTGATTAAGGCAATCCCCCTAGGCTTGGTCACAAAACATCAGATAACAGTTTGGGGTAAACTTTTTTCCCTAGAGACAATAACATATCCACTTCATACATACCTACCTCATACATGTCACAAAGTTAACACTTTGCTTATTTCTTAGGATTTTCATAGTTATGAACCTAGGGAGAATAAAAACACCTTAACAGCTACCTTAACAGCCAGTATTATTTTTGTTTTAATTTTGCTGATCATTTGAATTAATAGCAAATGCCCCCCACTAGATAGCCAACCCATATGTTAGCCAAGTGCTATACCTTCAGGCTCCACCCCCAAACCTCTTGATACATCTTATCACATAGCTACTCAGCAAGTTATTACTAGAAAAAGAGTAAAAACTTTAATAAAAATCACACAAAACTGAGGCTGGAGGATTGTGGGTTCAAAGCCACTCACTCTAGGCTATATAACGAGCTCCTATCTCAAATTAACCAAAAATAACAACAAAATTATACAAAGTAAATCAAGAATGTACTCTTGACTCTAAAAATCTTGTTTGGCCTTATGGGAATAATTTCAAGCCATTTATGTTTCAGTGTCCGGACACAAACTATATTTTCACCAGTGGCTATTGTTGACAAAGATTGTAAGGTTTACGTTTGGAGTATGCCTCAGTGCTATTTCAGGCTACAAAAGACAAATTTGATATGGCAACATCCGCTTTCAGTTTTTCTTAAAGCTGAAGCATAGGTGGTACGGAAGAAACCATACTATTCACAGGCACAGCATTATTTTATAATCTCACAGTGTAGCTGGCCTTGGACTTAAGATCACCCTGCCTCAGCCTCCAGATACGCTGGTTCTTTCAGCTTTGCCCTCTACTTGCCATCTTTATCCTTCTAGAACTCCCACTACAACACATCCCAAATACCTCCCCACACATTAAAATTTGAGAGAACCCAAAACTAGACACAGACAGACAGACAGACAGACAGACAGACAGACACACACACACACACACACACACACACACAGAGAGAGAGAGAGAGAGAGTTTATACTAAAATGTAAATGAAAGGGCTTGGATACAGCTCAATGAGAGAAAACCTTCCCAGCTTGGTTTCAATCACCAGCACCAAAAACTAACAAGAACAAAATGTTAAGACTCTATAAATCCAACTGTGTGTCTCTGTGCCTGAGTGGTGTCTATGAAAGCCAGAGGTCAACATCTGGCATCTTCCTTTATTGCTCTCTCATTTGTTTGTTTGTTTGTTTTAATTTGTTTGTTGACACCATGTAGCACTGGCTGGTCTAGAATTCACTACATAGACCAGCTCACTTCAGATTCACAGAGATCCACTTTACTGTGCCTCTGAGTGAGGGATTAAAGGCATGAGCCACCACACCCAGATCTGCCTCGTTTTTTAGTGTCCCTCACTGAACTAGAAGCTTACCAATTACTAAACTGACTAGCTGGATAGCCTTAGGATCCTCCTGTCTCAATCATGCTTCCTACCCTGACTTTACTCATGATATTTCCACTCCTACAATACTGAGGAGAAAGGGGGGCACATCCTACAAACAAAAGGCCTTGGTCTACCCCGATCATCATGAGACCTGCATACCCAACTGTCTGAAGCATCTCAATCACAGAAGTTTTCTGTTATAGGATATTTGTACACTGTGTAAAGAAGTGTTGCTGAGATTGGTGTAATAAAAAGCTGAACAGCCAATAGCTAGGCAATAGAGTATATGTGGGACTTTCCCACTGAGAGAGAACACTGCGGGGGGGGGGGGAAGAAAGTGGACCCACCAATCAGACATGGAGGAAGCAGGATTAACAGTACCGAGGTGAGGTACCAAGCCATGTAGAAGATCACAGAATAAAAAAAAATATGGGTTAATTTAAGTTATAAGAACTAGTTAGGAACAAGCCTAAACTGAGGCTGAATTTTCATAATTAATAAGACTCCGTGTAGCTATTTATGACCTGGTGGCCCAAAGGAATATATGACTACATATGGTGCCCAACACCTGGTCACACATATCTCCATAAGGCCTGAGGAAGGTAAAAAACACAGATGATCCTAACAAGCGGCTTCCTGGCAACCATGTTCTTGGGTAGGCCCAGCCACAGAAGAAGCCCTACTGTGCAGATAGACACTTGAGCAGCCAGTACTGGATACAAACAACTGCTACAAGCAGACACAGACATTCCCAGAGCTGGGGCAGGTAAAAGCAGCTTAGGGGTCAGTATCCGCAATCATAAGGGAACCAAGGGGTAGAGCCAGCCACCAGGACGCTATGTGCTAGGCAGAGGTTTACTGCAGCCTAGCAGTGAATTCACTACTACATGAGCTGGCTTTTTGGACCCTATTCCCCATGTTGGGATGCCTCACCCAGTCTTGATGCAGGGGAAGGAGCTTAGTCCTGCCTCAACTTGATATGCGAAGCTTGCCCCTTTCTGAAGAGAGAAGTGGATGGGGGTTCATAGGAGGTATGGGGACAGAACAAGAAGAGAGGAGGGAGGGAAAACTGTGCTTGGTATGTAAAATAAATGAAAAAAATGTAATAAAATAACAAAAAAACAAGAAAACCTCTAAACAGATATATGTTGTATGAAGGCCGCTTGTTTGTTCCCAGCTGCCCAGAACCGAAATAACTACACAGAAACTGTATTAATTAAATCACTGCTTGGCCAATCACTATAGCATATTCCTAGCAAGCTATTACATATCAAATTAACCCACTTCTCTTATTTTATATTATACTATGAGGTTCGCGGCCTACCAGCAAGGTTCAGGGTGGACGTGTCTTTCCACTCTGGCGGCTCCATAGCATCTCTGCGACTCTGTCTTCTTTCTCCCAGCATTCAGTTTAGTTTTCCCCACCTACCTCTATTCTGCCCTGCCAGGCCCAAGACAGATTCTTTATTAACCAATGGTGACAGAAGGGAATCCCACATCATATATTATGCTTAGAAATGTGCTGACATGTTGAAGAAAAAAAGAAAATGGATATTGACAAGTCATAGAAAAAATGATTGTTTAAAAATAATAAAGTCTTTAAAGAAAGAGTAAATTAATATTTTAAAAGCCACATAAAATGGGAAATACATAAAGTCTCTGGATCTTGCGTGGTGCTATGAATTTTTTTCAATGCTAATGAAAAAAAGATAGCTGCTGAGAGACACTGGATGACAGAAATGCTAACTGAAATGAACCTATAGCTTTTAAGAGTGTCTTAACTTCGGAATGGATATGTTTGTTGTATTGAAGGAGAGGTTTTGCTTTTGTTTCCACAGAAAACAAAAAGATATGGATTTCTTCAAAATTAATAAAGACCAGATTTGATCGGGGAAGACCTGAAAATCTTAGCTACAGACATGAAGGAAAAGAAAGAAAAACAAGAAAGACTACAAGACAGGTGATGTGTACCCCCCTGATCTCTCTCCATGGAACAACTCTGAGCCTGGAGGAGACATCTTATGGCTACAGAGTCCTCATGACATTATTGCATGCCAGACTTTCTTATGGCATGGAAAGAGGCTTGGTTATGCAGTCCAAACAGATTTGTAAGGCTAACAGATGCCTTTTATCGCCTCAAACAAAGAACAAAACATCTTTAGCTGACATGTGCACATTGCACAGTCCATACTTGTGTTAATGCAGATATGTATGTTACCTTTAAAAAAGTTTGTGTGTTTCCACAACAAAACGACCAGACACCAATGAGGACAAGTAGCCCAAGTGATCCAGCCTCTCAGAATTCCTCTGTTACAGTTTCCATAAAAATCTACATCCAAAACATCTTCAAAGCTGCTAGCTGAGAGGTTTCAGCCTCACAGGTAAGATGACCCAATGTTGCAGAGGAACACTGGGTAACTGTCCAGGCAGTCAGAAGTCCCTGTGATTTCTATAGTTTTGGAAGTTGTTTGCTCTGTACTTCCTGTTTACTCAAGTAATAGTTTTCCTTCTTTGATCTAGTTAAAAACTAGATCGTCATAGTTACAGTTTTCCTTGTTAACAAATTCAGAAAAAAAAACTTACATAAGATATATAAAGTTTTTAAGTTTGAATACGTAAAAAGTTTAAGTTGTTAATCTAAGAAGATATTTTAAGGTCTAAAAAGATATTTTTAGGATGATATTACAAGTTATGTTAAAAAATGGTTTAGGTATAAAATTATGGACTCACCAAAATAGGATAGATAATAAAGTATTTTTCCAAGTATATGCCAAATACAAATGGATTGGACACTGTGAACGTAATTACCTGATAATTGTTCTTATTGAATATAGTTTTACTATGTTAGAGTTAAAACCTTTCCTTTTTATTTAGACAAAAAGGGGGAAATGTGGTGGGATATTTGTACACTGTATTAAAATGTGTTGTTCTGATTGGTGCAATAAAAAACAGAACAGCTAATAGCTAGGCAGGAGAGTATAGGAGGGACTTCTGGGCAGAGAGAGCACTTTGGGAAGAAGAAAGGCAGAGCCATCAGACAGATATGGAGAGGAAACAGAAGGTGCAAGATGGAAGAGAGGTAACACCAAGTGGCAGAATGTAGATTTTAAAATATGGCTTAATTTTAGTCATAAGGACTAGTTAGGAACAAGCCTGAGCTAAGACCAAGGTTTTATAATTAATAATAAGTCTTTATGAAATTGTTTGTGAGCTGGTGGCCCAAAGGAAAATCCAACTACAGTTTTCTCTGTTGATACAACACAGGAATACCCTACTCAGGGCCTTCAACCTACTCAGTCTTGCTTCTACCTGAAAAATAATGTTCCAGTGGCCTTTGCAGAGATAAGCCTTGTCCCAGTTCACTGAGTAGCTTAAAAGTCACTTCCTTGAAGTTGACCGTGGCCACCGACTGAAGTAGTCCCTTTTCCGTGTGAGATCAACATTGCTGAACGAAAAGCATTTGCTGCACATGTGAAGAGCAGACAATCGGTATCTTCATTGACAGCCATGATATACAAAGTTTTAGCACTATTCGTGAGGCCTTCGAGGAAGACACAGTGGGGTCGGAAAGTTGATTCTGCTCTTTACCACACTTAGGAAGGCCACAAACATCTCTGAGCCTCGATGTCCAGTGAACATAACGCCATCTATCTCATACGACTATTGTGACGGTGACAGCCCACCACACCTGGATAAAGGCAATTACTCAGTCATGGAGGGTAGCGTCAGCACAGGCAGGAGAAAAGACATAGGGCACAACTTTTAAAATATGAAAAAAAGAAAAAGAAAGAACATACACTAGTGAGCAAATATATGAGGAAAGATTCCTCAGCAGAAGTGAAACACACGCAAACACAAGGTGCAGTGCTTAGCACAAAAGCACAAGGAACCGCCTGTCCCTGGGACTCCAAGCATCAAGCCTAACACAAGCATCCATCCTCTCCTCTTACACTGAACACAACACTCTTATACAGACTAGAATAAACCAGGCATTTAAAGTGGACATTTTAAAACTCCACTAAACCATTCATATTTTTGAGTGAGAACTCGAATCTTCGGAGCTCTGTCATGAGGTGAGGGAAGGGGACATGCTCAGGGAATGTATCTATCTGCATATTTTGTAATACTGTGGAACTGAGGCCTGCAGAAGTGATGATTTCAAAGTCTCAGGTGACGGGGGACAGACAAAATTCAAGACATTGACCCGCACTCTGAATTCGACAGGTTATCAATACTCTACAGCATTACAGGAAACTTGTTCCAATTAATGCAAATTAGACTTGTATTAAAACTACAATTATGGAAAACACAGTGAGTTGGAAGAATGAACCTCAAAAGGCTTAGCAGCATTTACCATGAGTGGTACCAAACACATTTTTACTTTTTTCTAAATTATGCCTTTTGTCTGTAATATGCTTGTACCATTTTTATAGTAACAACTTAGAGACATCACTCAGATTTAGAAATTTCACAGTTGTGGAAGGGAGAAGAATTAAGACCTGTGCTCTATTTCTCTATTACTAGGCCAAAGTTCTTTGCTGTGAAGACAGTATTGAAGGCTGGGAGGGAAAAGTGAACTGCTATTCGTCTTTCTAATCTACTATTTCACAAAACTGGGAAGAAGGATCAGTAAATCATTTCTAAATGCCTTTCATTGTCTTATGTAGAGTGGCAGTTCTGAAATCCCGCTTACTTGATACACAACTTCGGAGTTACCTGTCATGAACTTCTGTCTTATGCACTCTTAATAATCTGCTTCAAGGCTTCGGTTTATCTAACCGCAAAGCAAAAATTAAAACATGGCCTATCACATTAAAACTTGTCCTATGAACCATAGGAGAAGGAGAATGTGAATTTCACCAATAGCAAGCTCTCAATAATTACTGTTCACAAATACCAAAATATACCAGCCCCAGCGTGGAAGAAGTTATTGGACCAGAAAACGGGACAGGTGTCCTTACTATCTCCTGGTACTCTGCAGACAGACCTGGGATCTTAGGCGAGTACACAGAACGTGCAGGAGAAACAGTCTTGAGTGTAACAGAGGAGCACAGTAGGAGTCCGACCCTTCCCCTTCCCCTTGCTCTTTCCCATTACCTCTGCTTGGCCAAGTGACAGCAGAGCCCAGCAGAAGTCTGGATTCTTTCCACCTCTAGGCAGAACCTGTTTCGTGACCTTGAGAAAATTAAATTCTACTATTTACTCCCTAGGTTTACTCTTCCCTTCCAAAGGGGAGGGGAGGAAAAAGAAAAAGTCTTTTATGGGCTGCTGCCTCAAGTTACTGACCCAGTCCTGGCAAGGTAATCCTAAAGGGCCTGATTAGGAAAAGCAGGGGTGGAGGTCAGAGAAAAGAGGGGCGCTCTTTGGACACCTTGCACCCTCAGGGCCTCGCAGAAGGCAGGGTGCCCTCTCACCTATCTTGAAGGTGCCCAGGAGTTGCATCTGAAGGGAAGAGTCACCAAGAAAGAACAAGATCGAAAGCAGACCCGAGGCGAGGATGGACTCGGGATGCAGGGAGATCGCCCGGTCTCACCATACTGCAGGGACTCCGGGTCCGGCTGGAAAGTGAAGTGGGCCACCCGCCGTTTCTGGGTCGCGTCCTGGACCCCGGGTTGCAGGAAGCCTTGCACCAGCCCAGCGCAGCCCAGTCCGCACCACCGCCGCTCGGCTCCAGCAGCTCCAAGCCGCAGAAGCCCGCCCGCCCGCGAAGCCACCGCCGCCATCCCCGGGTCTCAGGCACAGCAGCCCACGCTGCCGGCAGGGAGGACGGAGAGGCGTCGCGGGCCTCCTCATTGGGCGGTTCCGAGGGGCGGGTCCGTGAAAGAAACCAATCGGAGATGGAAGTTCGGGGGCGGGGTTGGAGACGCTGTGACCTGGCAGCCTGTGCAGACGGAAGCAGGACCCAGGGCCCTGGAGCTTGAGATGCTGTCCCTGGATGTGGAGTCACCCACACAGAGACTGGCTGTGTCCTTATCCACTATCATTTTTACATTGTCATTTCCAGTAGCTTTTGCTTTTTTGGCTTTTCGAGACAGGGGTTCTCTGTAGCTTTGGAGCCTGTCCTGGAACTAACTCTTGTAGAGCAAGCTGACCTCGAATTCACAGATATGCCTGCCTTTGCCTCCCGGGTGCTGGGATTAAAGACGTGCACCACCACCGCCCAGCCAGTAGATAGATAGATAGATAGATAGATAGATAGATAGATAGATAGATAGATAGATAGATAGATAGATAGATTGTTAATTGATTTTGTTTTTTCTTATTTCGATAATAGCAAAAAAATAAATAGATAAAAAGATAAATATAGAGATTTCTAACTTCAAATCCACTAGGAATTCTTGTCCGGGTACATACAGTAATACCTAGTGGTCTTACTCTATGTAAGTTTGAAACGTGTAAAAGTTGAATAACAAATTTAGACAAAATAATCAGCTTTATAAATTTTAATTTAAAATATTCAAGAGTTTAAAAGTGTATCTCCTCCTTGGTCATGAGTTGGCAGATAGCCATAAAAATCAAACACAACACACACAAACAAGAAGGTGTTTCAGACACAGAACGGTTCCAAAACGGAGGAAGATTCTGGTGACAAGACTAAGAAGGAAATGAGGAGGAAGGAGCCAGGAAGGATCATTCCTCTCGTAGTATTTGGGACCTCTAAACAGAGCTTACGGTTGATTAAGAAACACGGGAACAGAGTAGGAAAGGATCTTAATGTTCAAAATGGTACACAAAGGAGACGGCTTAGACAATAACACGGCATGCTTCCAGAGGTAAGCTGGCCTGGACCCAGAGGATTAGAGGTCACCAGGCGGGTACAGAGGACAAGCATCCAAAACAGGTGTGATGGGTACAAAGGTTCACAGACTTGAAAGAAAAGGTTCACAGACTTGAAAGAAAGAAAGGCCTTCCAGGGAGAGAAAAGAAAAGTTTGATACCACGCAGAGCCCCTCCACTGTGTTGTTCCCGCCCATCCCCCATCACTTCGCATTGATCTTTAAGTTGGGAAACAGAAAGTTCTTTTCAGGGAATTTAGAAAGTGTACGCCTTTAATCCCAGCACTCGGGAGGCAGGGGCAGACGGATCTCTGTGAGTTCGAGGCCAGCCTGGTCTACAAGAGCTAGTTCCAGGCAGGCTCCAAAGCCACAGAGAAACCCTGTCTCAAAAAAAAAAAAAAAAGTGCAATTTAGAAAGGTCAGGCTACAAAAATGAGAAATTTGAAGTAGTTTTATAATCTGAAAAGAAGAGATGACTACATTTGAATTGAATTTCTGGTAGCATGGGTCTAATATCCTTCCAATGGATCACCCTCTTCACTGAGCCACTTCCTCTTGGGTGTCTGACTATAACCCCTGGGGGCATGGAGAACCAGTGAAGATGGAGCCAGAAGCCAGATCCAAGTTGCTCTTCCTCTTTCAGAATGAGTCTTGGATCATTTTCCCTCACAGAACTACACTACCTACTCTGTATACTCCTGCCGAGACGAATCTTGTTTTTAGACCAGCAATGGTGTATAAAAAGGTAATACTTCCTTCCCAGATGGAATCAGAGTATCACTACCTTGAAGCTAACATGCCATACAGAACAGTGGCATCCAAGACTGGGAAACTTGGGGAGACTTGGCAGTTAAAATAATAGTGGATTGGTGACAGAATCTATTGTTTTATATATATGCACTCTTTAAACTCAACATTTTAAGGACAAATTGGTCCATGAAAACTGAGCAGAAAGGATTAGGGTATAGCTGAGAGAGTAAAGGAGCTTGCTTCCAACCCTGGTAACCTGAGTCCAATCCCTGGAAGTCAAATGATAGAAGAGAAATGACTCCTGAAAGTTGCCCTCTGACCTCCACAGGATGCTCTGGTATGTGTGCACTCACAGGTGTCCATGAACTCACACATACATATAAATAAACAAGTGTTTAAAAAAAACTTTAATGGCTGTTGCAAGGAGGGGGCTGCTCGCTCATCCTGGCTGCCCAGAACCAAAATAACCACACAGAAACTATATTAATTTAAACACCACTTGGGCCATTAGCTCTA
>JAQHUG010000042.1:5715215-5754411 GCA_028555095.1 Dicrostonyx torquatus | reverse complement strand
ATCCTAAACTTTACTACCCCATGAGCCTTATGTGTTGGAATACCCAATCTTGCAAGGGATTTTTTCCTAGTTTCTTTATTCCCAGAATGGGGGTTTCCTAACAACATCTGGATCTTAACCTATGTTTCCCCCAAATCATCAGTCTTTTCTAGGAAAAGTTCCCACTGCTGTAACTCAACCATAATGCCCCCCCCCAATCTCTTTTTGCTTACAACCAGAAATTGCACAAGGGCTTGAACCACTGGAGGCATCTCGAGCACTGTTTTAGTATCAAAATCATAATTATTATTTCCAGGAACATCAAGGGGTTCTCTGGTAAGATTATGTGTTTGGCCAAGTACAGCAAAGAACATTATCAGGAAACAGGAAAAAGTAGCAGAGGCAGCTAACCATCTATGACAGTGGTGAGAACACGACCTTCCATTCGAGTTCATGACCTAAGCTAATTGCCAAGGAACCGCAGGAGGCCTATCCACGAATGGCATGAACCCCTCACCCTGTGTCCCCTGAACCAGAGGCAACGTTGTCACACAGGCGACACTGTTGTGGGTGTGGCATATATACACCATAGTTATGGTTGGCTGTGGTATACAAACTACAAATTCATGTATGCAGAAAAGATAAACCAACCTACTAGTAGGTTCACAGAAACAAAGAGCCTTGTAAGGAACTTTGCTTCGAGGAAGAAGAAAATGAATAGTCTTCTATCTGCTGAATAAGCTAACCCCATGCCTAAAAAGTCACAACATTTTTAAAAACCCTCTACACTCAAAAGTCTTCATGAATAAATTCTGACAAAAATTTAGGGAGGAAGCAGTCTCAATTCTGCTTTCAAAAATTGCAAGCCATCCAGGAGTAGTGGCACATACTTGTGATCTCAGTATTCAGGATGTGGAAAAAGGGGGATCAAAAGTTGGAAGAAGTTTGGGGCTATTCGATGAGTTCAAGACTAGCCCAGACTACCTAACAAAACACTCTTAGAAAAAGAAAGATTTAAACATGCAGTAATATTTGCTGCCTCATTTTATGATGATAGAGCTACTCAGATATTAAAATCATGTAACACATTATAAAAAGAAAAACTAAGAACTTTTCTCATAAATATAGATATAAAGCTCTGACAAAGTTCTAGGGAATGTAATAAAGCAATACATAAGTGTAATTTATGACCAAATAAGGTTAATCATGAAAATGCAAGGTTTGTTTAACCCTTTAAATCAGTCCATGTGATTATTTTTATTAATGTAATAAACAAAATCAAGCCATGATCATTTCAATAGAAGCAGAAAAAGAATAAATGACTAAAGCAGAAATTTGGTTCCCGGAACCCATAACAGGCAGCTCACAAACCACCAGTAAATGCAGCTCCAGTGGGGCTGATGCCCTCTCCCATCCTTCACTGGCACTGACACACTGGTGCATACACACAGGCAGATACACAACTATACACATAAAACAACAACAGCAAAATAAATAGGAAGATACACAGTCACGTGCTACATAACAAAGTGACAGTTATTGAAGCATCAGTGGTCCCATAAGGTAAAGCATAGGTAAGAATTTTCTATTGCTTAATGATGTCTTACTTTTGGTAACATTGTAGTGTAACACTTTACTCCCATGTTTGTGGAGAAGCTGTGTAGACAAACCTATTAGACTGCCAGCTATAGATAAAAGCGTAACATACAATTATACACAGCACATAATGCTTCATAGTGATGACAAACAACTGTGTGTATAGGATATTATACTCTTTAATCATTGCAGGCTATACTTATGTGAAACAGAACACGTGCGACTCCAGCAACACACATGTTCATTGCACTGAGTCCACACTAAATGACTGACCTACACCATCTAGGTTTCTATACGCACAAATGATGTTTACACAATGCAGGAACTCTCTAGTGATGAATTTCTCCAAATGTATCCCAGCCATTAAACAAGAAACTATACCATGCAGACAACAACTGTAAGAAAGATAGAAGGGCTGCACCAATATCAGAAAGACTAAACTGTATAACTAACTGTTACAACACACAAACAGGGATAGGTTAAAACAACAGAGGGGGTTTTCAAGCCATCTGAAAATATAATAACCATAAACATTAGTGTATCTAACAACAGAACACCAAAATACATGAAGCAATTATTTCCAGAAATGAGAAATATATATGAAAACTAATAGCAATAGTAGAACCTCTAATATTCTTCTTTCAATAATGGATAGAACAATTAGCCGGGAGATTAGCATGGAAATCGAGGACTTGAAGAAAACTACACATGAACTAGGCCTTTTAGAAAATGTTCTTCTTTAGGGAGGCAGAGGCAGGCGGATCTTTGTGAGTTCGACACCAGCCTGGTCTACAAGAGTTAGTTCCAGCGCAGGCTCCAAAGCCACAGAGAAACCCTGTCTCGAAAAACCAAAAAAAAAAAGAAAAGAAAAGAAAATGTTTTTCTTGAAAACAATGGAGTATACACAAAGGACAATCTCTAAGATGAATTCTGTGTTAAGGCCACAAAACAAGCCTTGCTACACTCAAAATAATAGAAAATATGAGGAATACCTTCTAAACACAATGGAATGACACTAGAAATTAATAACAAAGAACTCTGAGAAACACAGGAGTGTGTGAAATTAAACAAGGCACTCCTAGATAATGAACGGCGGAAAAGGGAAATCAAAATTGAAACCGGAGAATATTTTCTCATGAAGGAAAGCGACGACACAGCACACTTGAACTTAAAGGATTTAAACAGTAAAAGTCGTATTGAGAAGGGAATGCATGGTTGAAAATGTCCACTTCGCAGTAAAAACAATCTCAGAGCAATCTCTTGAATTCCTGCCTTAAAGTTAGGGGCAAGAAGAGAAAATCTAAGCCTAAAGGGCGCAGAAGGGAGAAACTAGTGAAGGCTGAAGTGGAAGTTAGTGAAAGAAAACAGAAAAGCCCATGAAACAAAAAGGTAACAACTTTGAAAAGACATGTTAAAAAGAAAACTTTCACTAGAAAGAGACAGGAAGGGAGGGAGGGGGAGGGAGGGAGGGAGGGAGGGAGGGAGGGAGAGAGAGAGAGAGAGAGAGAGAGAGAGAGAGAGAGAGAGAGAGAGAGANAGGGAGGGAGGGAGGGAGGGAGAGAGAGAGAGAGAGAGAGAGAGAGAGAGAGAGAGAGAGAGAGAGAGAGAGAGAGATCAAATTACTAGAATGAGACCAAATGCAAGATAGTAGGTCTGGCAAGAAGGTTTGGCTGGTAAAGGTACTTGCCATGCAAAGCCGAAGTTCTGATCCCTGGAGCCCAGGCACACGGCAGAAGGAAGGACTCAGCTCCACTAAGTCATCCTATAACTTTCCCATGCACTCAGGCAGGCATGCGTGCAAAAGTTAATAATAATTTAAAAACTGAAATATAAGAGAACAGAAGGATCAAAAGCAGTCAATTGGTGGGCAAATGTAGATGCTCTCACCTTATTTTCCTTTCTCATAGTAAATGACAGCTGGCTGTTCTAAGGAAAATTTATTATAACATTATGTTGTGGGGGTTCTAAATGTAGATGTAAAATACGTGACAATGTTATAACAGGGAGTGTATGAAGTCATACAGTTAAGGCTCTCATTTCTGTGAAGTGGTATGGCACAAAATATAAGTGAATGAATGGTAATTCGTTAAGAATGAAGATGACCATCCTGAGAGAAACCTCCAAAGACCTTTCAAAGGGGCACAGACATAGGCAACAGGGAAATGAAATTGGAATAGTCCGTTAACACCAAAGAGAGCAGCTGTATTAAAAAATTATTGATAAGATCGCTACACGAGATAGACCATCTTTAAAAAATGCTACACAAGTTATCTAGAGTAGAGTATTACTCTGCACAGACAATACGAGGTAATTAACAGTCTCATGGGTCAGTGTTATGGTCTCTGACTGTGTGATCTTCGGTATCTGTATTAACCCACTGAGTCTTACGAGAGAGCATTAAAACCCACAAAGACAGATGCCATGATGGTAAGATCATATACTACCTAATTTATTGGAACACGGACATTTCTCAATAAGTATTTATTGAATTAGTTTATTAACATGCAAACAAATACAACAGGTTTTTATATGCTCCTTTCCCACAAAAAAAAAAAGCCTACAAAATATTAGCTATGTTTTTTGTTCTTACTAAAAACCCGCAATATAAGCCAGGCATGCACACACATGCTACACATAGCCGTGCGTGCCTGTGACTTTAGCTGGGGCAAGACAATCACTAGCCCCAGCTCTAGTGGCAGGACCTATCTCAAAAGCAAATAGAAAACCCTCACGAATGGAGCCTGTAGTAGCTTGCAAAAGACGCCAGGTGGCGTCAGATAATAAAAATTATTAGCACCTGATACTCCTCTCCAGGAGGCAATTGCAAACTGCATATATTTATGAAATGCTAATATTTATATTTCCTAAGTCAATGTACAAATTCCAAATGTTTTTCAACCAATTTTCAGTTCAGTGTCAACTCCGTATGGAGTATCTATCTGCCTTTGCTCCCATCAAGCGAAAACAGCCCAAGGCCTACACAGCACAGGCTATTTTGTTTTAGGCTCACCTCACCCAGCAGGCATTAACACTGAGTAAATGAACGAGAAAACTGAAATTCAGGGTCAAAGCTCGGACTCTTGTTTGTTTACGATGACTGGTACCCTCTGTTCCCACACATCACACTTTAACGCTCAGATCGGTCTCACCGGAAGTACTTTCCTACGTGTGGGCACCAGAGTGTCCAATGACATGTGTTTTCTCTGACCCAAGGTAACTCGGTGAGGTATAGCACATCCTTGTCATTTTGCAGAACGGTAACCCAAAGTTCAAAGAGGCTCGATCACATCCTTGGGGACACATGCCCATAAGATGCAGCCTGGCTTCCAAACCACGTAGTTCGAATTCACTGTCTGACTTTTTGTCCATGTTGGTTTTCACATGAAGTCAAATCCTACCTACAATGAAGTGGAATGGGCTAGTATTTAATCAGACAGGACAAAAAGGAAAATCCAGAAAGAGCGTTGAGCATACATAAGAGGAGATACCGCACACAGAGGGTATTTCAAATCAGTGAGGGTGAGTGGTGGTGTTTTCAGTCGGCTATGCCATGGGAGCATGCTGACCCCACAAGCCAAGCCCTAGTTGATCCAAAACTTTCATTTTATAATTAGTTAAAGGAATGGGCAAACACACACAGCTGTTGGTGAGCATGTCCCCATTAAAAATGCAACAAGTCCCTAGGCTTTCTCCATATATGTTACAGTTTGGCCTCTTGTGGAACTCCTGACAATGGGAACTGGGGCTGTCTCTAACTCTTTCACAGGCTTTTGGGACCCTATTGCTCATACTAAATTGCCTTGCCCAGTCTTAATACACGGGGAGGTGCTTAGTCTTATTGCAACTCGGTATGCCATGTTTTGTTGATACTCATGGGAGACCTGCCCTTCCTAAACAGAAATGGAAGTGAAGGTGGATTGAAGGGTGGGAACAGAGCTGGGATAGAGGAGTGAACTGGGAGAAAAAGAGTCAGGGGAAACTGTTGTTGGGATGTAAAATAAATAAATAAATATATTTATTTTAAAAAATAAAAAATAAAAAAACTTTCATTTTAAATAATAAGATATATTTGTAATATTTCTATGTGTGCTGTATATCTTTACTTACAGTTTCTTAGATGTATATATCTTAAACATATCTCTCCTAGTTCCTCCCTTAATCTCCTCTAGGCCCAGTATGTCTCCCCTCCCACTTAAAGTCCCCCTTCCCCCAGGTTCTAACAATCCACTGAGTCCATCTCGTGTAGGCTTACCTAGCGGTACATGGGCAACCCACTACAGATGACCCCTCAAAGAAAAGTGAGTCTTCCCCCTGTGGCAGCCATTAAACCAACAGCTCCTCAAACAGGGATGGAAGCTCAGGAATCCTTCCCACCTCCATGCTGGAATTTTTAACTAGCTTATTCTTGTCCCAGTCAAGGCCAGTGTCCAGAGAACAGCACCCCTACCCATTCTCCGCCTCTTACATTCTTCCTACCCACTCTTCCTGAGATGGTCCCTGAACCTTGAGGTAAGAGAGTCCATACAGATGTCCCCTGTGGCTGAAAACTCAGTCATTTATTTTCAGCACTTAGAACACCTCTAAATCTCGACATTAAATATTGCCCGCTAATTTGAGAAACTTCTCCAACCAAGGTTGAGAGTTACATTCATCTATGGATAAAACCAAAAAGGTATTTTATAACATGACCATTTTAGTAAAATATTGAAAGTTCCCCCCCCCCTTGGACCTATGACTTCCCCAGCCCGTGCTTTTTGACTACGCTTACAGCACAAGGCAAGAATTCTCTCCTGTGGTACAGGCCTCAAATCCAATCAAGAAAACGCTTGACACCATAAATAATCTAGCCACTATTGCACCCTCTTGACTGACAGGTTAGTATTATAGAACGCAGGGTCTAATGTTTGTTAAGGCCATTGATATTTTTGTTCTCCCATCAGCCTATAGAGCACCTTCCAACACTAAGAACTAGTCAGTAGGGAGAGTTTTCTAGTCAAGCAGAATTGCTTTTCTCTGCCCTATGCCCAATATACTCGCAATCTAAATTTCCACCTCCAATTACTCACCCCGCTGGCTTCTTTCTATTGGTGTTGCTTTGCTATTGTGTTAAGACGGGGTGTTACTATACAGCCCAGACTGGCCTTGAACACACAGACCTCCTTCTTCAACCTCAGGAGTGCTGAGATGATTAAAGGCGTGTGTGGCCAAGCCTCGCCAGCTGGCTTCTGATTTGCGGTTGTTGTATCGGTTGTTGTTTTCCCCACACTATCGAAACTCTAATCAACTAGGAGAAAGATCCATGAACTAGAGCCTCCACAATTCAGCTGCAATTACGACCGCAGATATTTCAAACTTTTGGGGAGCTCAGTTCATTGTCTCGTCACTGAGAGAAGCTGAGGTGGATGGCACGAAATTCTAGACTTCTCCCTTTCCACTCTCTCCTCCTTCACCACAGTTAGATGAAGGTAATAAATAATCACCCTGCTCCTGGGTTAGATCAAGTGAGATAGGACACAGACAAGACATAAATATGAGCCAAAGCCATGCGGGATTTTGTTCTGTTTTTTTAACTGGGCTAAAGATTGACAATATGGCTGTATGTATGGCCACAGAAGCATGGAAACATTTTCCTCCAAGACAGAGCTGAAGGCTTCCACCCAGTCAAAGACCATCAGTCTCAGAGGAGAAGAGTGAGAAAGAGTGCAACGCTGAGCCAGCAGCGACATCACTTTAGCTCAAAGTGTTTCAGACATGGAATCTGATCTTATTCTCCATTCCTCCCTGTAACTGGCCTCTTTCAAAGCCTTTCCCCTTTCATTGGGGGGGGAGGGGGATGTGTAAAATCATCTAAATCATCACCGTATCTATTCTGTGCAGCATTTTCAGACAAATCATCCAAATGCATGCTCTCACAGGGGCTGCTGCACATAACCTGATCTACGACCCAGAACCCGAAGTCCTGGTACCTACATGAATGGGGGGAGGGGGATCTCTTCACAACTGTGTAAGAAGTCCTCAGCCACAGTACGGCATGGTTAGATGATCCTTCCCATTCCAATTCAAGTTTCAGATGCTTTCACTGTAGTCTAAACCCCCTTCCTCAGTGTGCAACTGTGCCTAAGTAACTAGTATAAAGACGTCGTCTTCCGTGGCCTCCTATTGTCCGGCAAAAGAGACTTCTGGTCCGTCCAGTGCTCTCTTCGTTACTTTATTTGTAAGGTATCTGCACTCTCAGTGGGGTTTGTCCAGCTGCTGTTTCCTCTGGGAGAACCGTCATAAGCACAACACTCTGAAGCCTTCTTGATTTTTCCAAAGAGAAGTTGCAACACATTCAGGTGTAGATAGGGAGCCTATGTGCCATATTCTCACCAGAGCCAGAGCTGTCTATTGCACTAACTGTGTGTCTTCTCACTCTCCTATGAGGCATTTTTTAAAAACAACAACAAAAAAAAACAAAACAAGTTCCAAACAATGGGCAAATGTGTAAAAGGGATGCATGGCTATTTCCAGGTCAAATCTCCTTCCGGTTCTTCCCTACGCTGTTGTAGCACCTTGGCATCTTGGTACGTAGATGTTTCACAACGCCAGTGAGATGGAAGACGTAGAGGACTACGGCTTGATTGAGCAAGTGGATTTGTTATCACAGCACAGCCTAGCCCTTGCTGACTTAGCTGCAGAAAGAAGGGTGGGGGTCACACGGCCCATTCTCAGCTGCTCACAGGGGTACCGATGGAAGCATGGTGCTGGAGGCCCAGTTTCTATCTCATATGCATATGAGTTCATAAGAGTTATGATATATAAAATGGTTAAGGTATGTAATAGTTTAATTTATTGATACATATTGAATTATTTTAAAGATCATAGTGCATGCAATTATTTATTATATTATTTTTAGTAAATACCAATGTATTTTTTTCCTGCCTGTTTTGGATGCTTTTTAAAAGCCTCCCCCCAAAAAAAACCCACAAACCAAAAACAAAACAAAACCCCAGATTTTCCAGAAGTTCTCAACCTGTGGGCCGTGACCCCTTTTGGGGGTCGAATATCAAATCTTTACGATTCATAGCATAGCAAAATTACAGTTATGAAGCAGCAACAAAATAATTTTTTCTGGTTCTTCCAAGACAGGGCTTCTCTAAATAACAGTCCTGGTTGTCCTGGAACTTGGTCTGCATATCAGGCTGGCCTTGAACTCAGAAATCCACCTGTTCTGCCTCCCAAATGCTGGGATTAAAGGCATGTACTACCACCACCCAGCACAAAATAACGTTATGGTTGGGGTCATCACAACATAAGGAACTATGGTAAACAGTCGCAGCATTCCGAAGATTGAGAACCAGTGACTTAGACTATGCAGCGAAGGGCTGCTGAGCTCAGCCTTATGACCCACAATAGGCTATTGCAAGTTATCCTCCTCTTCATCACTGTTGAATTTCATGTAATTTTTACCACTTTATAGTGGGGTTCTGAGAGCTTAGGTAACCTCCTTGAAGTTACACAATTTAACTTGAAGTTAAGGTTTTATTTTTATAAAGAATAAAATAAATTAAATGTAAACTTAAGAATGTTAGAAATATTTTTGCCTTCTCTGTACATTTTCTTAAAATTTTGATTTCTTTTAAAGTTTTATTATGGAGAATGTCAGGAATATACAAAATTTATACCATATAGCTATGATTAACAAGGTTTTTCCCAATTGTTTAATTTACTTAATTTAATTTTGTGGTTTCTACTATTTCCCAAATATTCATTTGTAATGACTTCTTTTATTATTGCTCTGTACATTAAAGCTAATATGCTCACTTTAGTATGGCTCTCTTTAAAATAATATGCTTTCATGTAATTATGTTGTCAGTGTTTCATTAAAAATGACCAATTTCTAGTGTGATCTTCTAAAAATCCAAATGGAAAAAAAAGTAATTTTCTTGGGTAAATTACTTTTGTCATACTACACAGTGTCCTCTCAGAGTTGCTCTGGGCTCATCACAGAAATGGTTCTGTGTCTGATTTCACTGTCAGCTTCCAAATGGAGTCAAAGGTCTTGTCTGCTCCATCTCACTAAAGCCTCATCCCTTGAACTCGCCCCTCCTCCCTGTCCCAGCCTTGTCTGTGGCTGTGGTGGCTGTTCCTTGTCAAGGTCACCTTGAGTAAGTGGCACTGAAGTGGAAAAGAGCGCAGCCCAGACCCAGGAGAGCTAGGATTCCCCAGCTCAGGAGCTGCCTTTGGCTTCATTCATTGTCATATGCATGTTTTGATTTTGTTTTCATTCATGTGAAAAAGAGAGTTAGGAAATAGCAGGGAATTTGAAGCTGTGGTGTCAGAAGTGTACGCAGCTCCAAACGGTGCCCCTGTCACGTGGCAAGTTGCAGGTACTTCAACAAAATGCTTGGGAGCAGACTCCTCTGAAGTGCAGCTTTTTAGTATTTGTACATATTTAATGTGCTTGAAGTAAAAGCAAACACTAAACTCGGGCACTCTAAACACAAAATTTATTTCTATTTCTTACACTTCCTAGATAGAAAGTCTGAAAAATATTTCACACAATATTTTTTGAATATTTTTGTGCATGAAATAGTTTTGGCATGTGGAGTTTTCCGCTTGCAGCAATCATGTTGACATTCAAAAAGCTTCAGACCACTTCTGATTCCAAAGGCCAGACGAAGGATGCTCAGCCAGCATTTAAAACATTTGATAGACAATTAACCAAAGACCAGCCTGATAACAAGGTGGGCTTTATGAGCATGCATTCCTACACAAATCACGAATGCCAAGTTCTCATTTTCTGATCTAGAAGATGGCGATATGACTTCCTCGTCTACGTTAGGAATTGCATTGCAAGGACTGTGAGAATGCAAAAAGGGGCCTAGAATCCACAGGGAGAAGGTGTGGGGAGCGGAACTCCCTCAAAAGACTCACCAGGCTCCTCAGTGATCACTATCATCTGATGTACGTGTGAATTCTGAAGCTTTTCTTATCACAATTCATAAATTTCCAGAGCGCAAACCTAACCTCCTGGCCAACTGCAAGCCTGGTCAGCGGTAAGAGCATTCTGCATTTACACTGCAAAATTCAGTGCAAAGACAGATGGCAAAGTGGTTCACAGAGCGGGGGAAAGGTACACTGGGTCTGGAATCTTAATTCATCAAGAAACTAAATTTTAAACTGGTCTTCGGGCATGGCAACATAAATTTGTAATTCCGACACTCAGGAGACTGAGGCAGGAGGGTTACAGACTGGAGCTGTGGCCACAGCCTAGGCTGTGTAATGAGTTCAAAGCCAGCCTGGGCTGCACATGAGACCCTGGGGAGACAGCCCAGCAGCTAGGAGCCCCTGCTGCTCTTTCCAGAAGACCTGAGTCCAGTTCCCAACATCCACGCCAGGGAGGGCACAGCTGCCTGTAATCTCAGCTCCAAGAGATTCAGTGCCCATTTCTGGCCCCATTAGGGGCCTGTGTGTACATGGTATTCACTCACATAGACCACAAACATACACACACACACACACACACACACACACAAGATAGATAGATAGATAGATAGATAGATAGATAGATAGATAGATAGATAGATAGATAGATAGATAGATATAGATAGATGGATGGATGGATGGATGGATAGATGGATGGATGATAGATAAATCAGTCTTTCCAAGCTGTTTAAATTTGTGTGGGAATTGAAATGATTGATGTTATTTGCTTGATGTGCACATTAATTAACTTGTTTTGTTGCTGTGGCCAAATGCCTAACTGAAGCAATTTGAGGAGGAAGGGCTTCATCTTGGTTCACAGTTCTGGGTAGAGGATTATGAGACAGCAAATCTACAGTCAGGAAGCAGGGAGTCATGAGTGCTGCAGTTCCGCAATCCCTCCCCCACTCCACCCCACCCCACCCCACCCCCGCTGCCTTTATTTTAAGTCCGGGACCCAAGTCCATGAAATGTCACACCCATATTTGAGGTGGGTCTTGTCACCTTGATCAACCTAGTCTAGAAAGTGTCCTGCAAACATACATAGAGATCTGTTTTCCTGGAGATTCTAAGTCTTGTCAAATGTGTAATCAAGTTTACCCAGCTCAGTCCACACTGTATCTAACGTGACAATGAAGTGCACCACTGTCCAACTTTAAATTCTACCATTCTCAGAGGACACTGGCAGAATAAGGGCAGAAACTTCATTAGCCGGTCCTCCAGGGTCCATATTTCTCCAGCATTCTTGATTCTAAACGCTACACGAAGTCATGAAAATAAAACCCTAGAAAGAATTTTCTCATACTGTTCACCCAGATTCCTGAGCTGTTAGCATTTTACTTATGTCATCACAATATAACGACCAAAACCAGATAATTAATACTGGTAGAATTTATTTAGTCTAGAGGCATCCAAATTTTCCTAACTGTCCCATTATTGGCCTTTCTGCTATGTGGATTCCAGTTAATGGCAGGATTAATCCTATTTCTTTGCTGTGCTGCACAGTTAATCTAGATTCGAGAGGAGATCTGGCAAACTTGCTGTGTCAAGGCCTAGACAGTAAATATTTACATTTCGTGGGTCATCACTATCTCTAAGGGAACACTCAACTCGGCGGCCAAACGCGGCCACAGGTGTGCCTAAACAGCTGCATGTGGCTGGGTTCCAGTCAGCTCTGCACGAACACCCCCTTGTCCTCTGGACAACTTTTTGTGTTTTTGGTTGCCACAGTCAGCTGTTGTCCAAAAATATCAAACGGAAAATTCCTGAAATGTATAACTCACTAGTTGTGAGTGGTGGCCCATTGGGTGACGTGAGAAAATCTCTCAGTGTCCCATTCCACTTGAATCATCCCAGTCCAGAGCGTCCGCTCTGTGCACTTCCTGCCCTTAGTCACCTGGGAGCCAGCTGGCTAGGACACCACCTGGTACAGTACAACAACGCTTTTGTCCAGCGTTAACAAAACGTCCTTAACAAAAGCCCAGAAGGACGAGAACAGCATGATGCTGCCAACTTGGAAAGGCCAAAGAAGCCACACAGCACTTCTTGGTAAGTGATGTCTTCCATCATCTCATCATAGGAAGAAGGGTAAGCGTACTGGAATAATCTGTTATGGGGGAATGGACTCGTGTAACTTTTATCATGCTGTACTGTTCCATGCATCCCCTTTATTAATAGCTATTGCTAGTCTCTTACTGGGCGTGCTTTAAAAATTTGACGCAGGTGTGGAAGGATAAAGCTGGGTGCTAGCCGTGACTCCAGGCATCCACTAGGGATGTTGACCACATCTCCTGTGGAGGGGGAAGAGGACACTCTATTAGGAAAACAAACTGCCAGCTGAACTTGACTTAAGGGCCTCTGAGCTTGCCTATTCTGGACCATTAGTTCCTGACACATGGACCCAGACCCCAACATGTGTAACATCTAAGGGTCTGTGTCTGGTACAGAGCCTCAAACCCAAAAACCGAGTGAGCAGTTTGTGTTTGTGACAAACTGCCCCATGAACCCAAAGCACAGATACAGAAACTTCTGAGTTGTCCTTTGTTTCTATTAAGTTGGTATTTGGAGCTGTGCAGGACAGCTGCCTTGTAACACACCCCTCTGGTGTGTTCTGGTTGGATGCATAGTCATGATTAAATTCAAATCACATATTTTTGGCAAAATGATGCCAGGAAATAAGTTGTGTCCACTTTGTGGTGCTTATGAGGAGACACATTGTATCAATTTGCTACTCAGTGTTGAGGGTGACTGTTCCCTTGAGGGTCTTGTTTCTCCACTCTAAAGTTACTGCCTTTCTCTTTGTAACGAATGAGTATCCTATAGGAAAAGATACTTCAAAACTGAAAATACTTTGATCTGCACAAGATTGGGCTGGTCAAGACTTCATTATGAATGGGAGAAGGGTTCGTAAGGCCCCACTGAGCCCCAAGAGACTAGTGGGAGTTAATGGGTGCTGGAGAAGGCTTCATCTTCTTCAGGAGTGAAGATGCTGAAAAGCAGTCCATGCTCTGGTAAATAGCCTACCACCTATGCTCAAGAAAACAAACGTCATTTTTCTCAGTGGGTTGCATGGGGAAAGGGACATGAAAATAGGAGGGGACTTTAGGAAGAGGAGGAATTTCAGCAGAAGAAAGAGTAGGAATTAAGAGAGCATACATCATTGGGTTAAAAATGGCTAAAATTCACTATATGCAAGTATGAAATTTTCAAAGGATAAATTAGAAACACATGACTCATTTTACCATCTACTAACAATTCTTGATCTTAAAATAATGACTAGTGTTTGCAAATAATGACTTTTTCAATTATTCTTTCCAATATATTAAGCTAAAATTCTATTGTGTGAACTTTCTCAATCTCTCAAATACTTAATTATTTATCTGTGATTATGAACCTATGCCTTCTTAGATTAGCAAAAAGAAGCCCTCTCAAACAGGCCCCTTTGTCTTCTTGGCATGACATGTTCATATTTCTAGGCTGAGGAATTATCATCTCTGTTGTCTGTTTCCTGCATTCCACTCTTCTCGTTATGCAGGAGGTCAAGAAGCATGTGTACTTGTTGTCGGACTTTCTTTGGACAGCCAGTTCCCAAATAATGACACAGAAACTTCTTGTTAAGTATGAAAGCTTGACCTTAGCTTCAGATTGTTCCCAACTAGCTCCTATAACTTCAATTAACCCATTTATGTGACTCTAATCTACGTTTTGCCATGCGGCTTGCTACCCCTCCTCCATACTTTACATCCGACTTCCTCAGCAGCTCGCTGGCAAGTCTTAGCATGCTATTCCTTCCCCGGAGCTCCTCTTTCTCCCCAGAAGTCCTACCTGCCCTCTCTTGCCTATCTATTGGCCATTCAGCTCTTTATTAAACCAATCAGAAGTTGCTTTAGCAGGGATACATCTTCACAGTGTACTAAAAGATTATCCCACAGCATATACTATTTTAGCTGCAGAAATATAAAATTTTTATTCGTGTGCGCGCGTGCTTGTCTGCATGTTCAGAAGTCTGAAAAGGACAGAGAAGTGCATCACATTTCTTGAAACTGGAGTTACAGGCAATTTTGAGTCACCTGGTGTGGATGCTTGGAACTGAACCTGGGTCTTCTTTAAGAGCAACAGCTGCTCTTTAACCACTAAGCCATCTCTCCAGCCCTATGCACAGAGATTTTTAAAAGAGACAGAGAAATACAATTAAGAAAGGATGAAAGCAAAACAGAACAAGGTTAGTTAGTAGGGTTTATGCCTGGAGAGAGCTACCTTCTCAGTATTTTGAATTCATCTTCTAAGGTTTATTTTTATTCTAATTTTATGTGTATGGTGGCAGGTGAACATGAGTGCAGGTGCCTGAATAGGTGCCACATCTCCTGAAGCAAGAGCTGTAGTGACTGTGAGCCACCCAATAAGGATGTTGAGACTCAAGTTCAGGTCCTCTGCGATAATAGTATATGCTTTTAACCACTGAGCCCAAACTTTGAATTCCTAATTTACCTGTGACTATAAAAATTTTCTTTGAGTTCTCCCAAATTATGAGATGATGATATCATCAATCATGCCAATATTAGACAATTCAATCCATGTAACAAGAAGTGAGAATCTCAAACTAGAGTTCCCAATTTCCCATCATAGAAGAATTTCCACATGATGTACATGTCCTTTCAGTAGACCTAGTTTCTTTCTATCTTTGGAATTAAGCAATAAGTGTTCTGTCCAAAACCAACAGCAATATCACTCAGACAGGTCATTAAAACATGGATTCAGGAAAAAAGATATTGTGCCCTGCTCATAGTTTTGACATTCCCGAGGATGGGATTATAGCAAAGCCTCTGGAGGAGAGTGGGGTGTGTGTCATAGGCCCACAGTGATGCAAGGCGCAGGCCAGTCGCTGTGGATTGCTACAGAGAGCCTAGGCTGGTCCTGACACCCACTCCGGATGGCTTATGCCATGGGTTAAAGTTCAAAAAGTGTGACAGATGAAAGGTGGCCAGGGGTCCACAGTCTGATCGTTTATCATTCCCACAGTTGGAACTGAGAATAGCAATTCATTAAGTTAATTTGTGTTTGCTTGCTTTTTTTATTTACCAAGCACTTACCCGGTGGCATAAGACACTTGAGAGAGTACTGTTTCCTTTTTTTTAAAAGTGCCTAAAAGGTTAAATAAAACACTGAAAAAAGTCAAACACACACAGATAGACACACATGACGCATGGAAATGACACATGCAGGTCAGTGAGTGGCTCAGCAGGTAAAGGCATCGAGCCCAATGACCTGCAGTCCATCCCCAGGACCCACATGGGAGGAGAGAAACGGCTCTTGCAAGTTGTCCTCTGACCTCCACACATGTGCTGTGTCATGTGCCACCAGCCCCAATCACACACACACAATAAAAACAAAGACTTGAACCAGGCCAGAGTTAGTGGGAGGAGGAATTCACAGCTGCATAGTGAATTCCACACATACAGCTTACACAACAGCATCTGTTACCAAATGCCTGCTGTGGGTCAGAGGCTGGGTGTGGCAGGCTTCATGGTTCCAGGAGAGGGTCTCACAGGAAGCAAACGTAAGCACGTTAGCTGAGCCCACGGTGACCTCTGAGACTGATGCAATGGGACTGTGAATTCACTTCCCAGATTATCCACTCACATGGATGTGGATGAGAAGGTCTAACTGTTCCTTGACTCTCGGATATCTCCGGGAGCCTTTCTGATGTCCTCACAGCTTTGTCGCTAGGTTTTGAAAGGAGCAAGTAACCCTGACCCAGTAGATGAAAGCTGCAAAAACTTTCTAAAACTAACCACAGGCGGGCATCGTACCACACACACTAGGAGACTGAGGCAGGAGGATCTTGAGATTCAGGCCTGTCTGGGTTAAAAAGGGAGACCCTGTCTCAAAATCCAAACAAACAAAACTAGACACAGAAGATAAAGAATCGTGTCTATAGTGTTTTGTACATTTGTTGTTCTGGTCAACCTTATTCAATATGAGAAAGAATTCACAGGTCACAAGAGCAACAGGGAGAGATAGCCATAGGACACCTTAGAAGACGGCCACCACGAGGATGCAGGGGAACACAGCACTCTCCGGTGGTACAGAAATGTCATCTGTTCTGATAATCTTGGGAGTTACATAGTGATATGAATTTGTCAACACTATAGCTAAAACTTGCACATTTCAATGTACATACATTATTTAAAAACTATGAATAATTGTAATGACCAGGGAAGACATAAGAATAATTATAATCACATGCTTCATAATGGCATCTCAGTCAATGATAGTTTGCATACAAGAAAGTGGTCCCGTGAGATATGTCGCTGTTACGAAGGTTGTCTTAAATTGTCTTTGTCATCAAGCAAGGCATCACCAAATCCTTGGATTGACAAATTGAGTAAACTAGTTGTAATTTAAGTACTGTGTTCTTTTGGAAGCATTGGGAAGCTGTTTTACATTAACAATTCTGAAGCTATAAAATGGATGATGGGATTTTTGTTTGGATAAATGAATCTGTCACTAATTATATTTAATGTTAATTTATTGACAATATGTACCAATTTTTTCTTTTCTTCAATTTTTAATAATAAAATAAGGAGCCCAGCTGGGGCTGGGGCTTATTCGTCAAATATTAGACCCAGCGCCTTTGGCCAAGCCCTCCTCACCATCATGCTCCTTGACTTCACAGATCTCCTCACTTCTGCCTCCACTGTTCATTCTCTACTAAAGAACTGGAAGTTTTTTAAGTGAGAGGATGAGAAACCTTCCTCAGAGCCTTCTCTAATTCCCAGCTGCTGGCAGAAGGAATGCATTCCTCACTTAGCCCGGCATTTGCAGTCTATACATCTGCTTTTGTGCCTGCTTCTAGCATCAGCCCCTGCCCGGCGCCTATTTGCTTCTGGAGTGGGGGTCCACACCTCACTGCTAACCCACCTTTGGATTCCATAAAGGTCTGCATGCCTAAGGGAGCCAGGTATTCTTGTGTAAGAGCAAAAATGAACCTTAACCTTGAAAACCAGCGTGTATGGTCTGGTGCAGCTCAGTACCAAAGACTCTCTGAGCAAGGGCGAGCCCTGGCTCCACAAACAAACACACAAAAAAACAAAACAAAACCAAAAACACCACCCAGATGTTATCTGTAGGTTTTCTATAATTCAAACTTATTTGTGTTAGGATACTTCAACTTCCAAATCTAGTTAAATCTCAGTTTGGGCATTTATTAACATTAGCCAGTTTGTGTGCACAGAGGCAGTCAAGGAACAGAGCTATTTCTAATCCCCAAAATCATATCGTCTTTAACATGATGCTCATCTGCAATTTGTAATTTATGGGCAGGTAACACATGACTTTTAAAGTAAACTGTGCCTATTTAAGGATTGGCTTCAAGAGCTACAGGGACTCCCATCAAGGCTGAGGAACCGCCATGGCAGAGGGGACAGTGGTGGAAAGGCTGCTGGAGGTCAGGAGTGACCATAGAGGAGCACAGTCTCCGGGAAATGACAGGGTTGTTGCACTTGGGATCTCACAACTGTGGATCCTTCTATAAGACCTGCACAAGACCAAGCCCTAGCACTCCAGCATTGGGAGGGGAGGGGCTCAGTTTTCTTTAAGGGTGTCCCCCAGTAGTTTGACTATGTCCCAGTGGATGGCTCATACCCATGAGTATGAATAGCAGTACAAACTGAAATCCTGATAGTTTTTTTAACGATGTCATAAAATCACTAGTGGAGTAGGATGTGGCAGTTGGACATGAGAGGATTGAAGGGGGGAAGCACTGGGGGATAAATAGGATCAAAATGTACTGTATACATGTATGAAATTCTCAAAAATAAATAATAAAAATAACGTTAAAATACAAGCTGAGAGTAGTGCTCAGTAATTGAGCATGCTCTTAGCATGCATGAAGCCCTAGATGAGATGCCCAGCACACAGATAGTCAAAGTACTGCTAAATGAAAGACTTAAAGCAGGAACCTCGGCTTTGAGGTAAAATAAGCTTCATCATTGGAAACAGAGGCTGGACCATCTAGGAGATAGTAACAGAGAGGGGGCAGGGCACAGAGAAGGTAGGCAGGAAGAGGATGTTACTATTGGGGGCTTAGGAATAGACCAGCAGAAAGGAAGTGTAAGGTAGATTTTCTGTACCACCTGCTAGCTTCTTATTAATTATGAAATCTCAATCAATAGCTTAGGCTTGTTCCTACCTAACTCTTATAACTTAAATTAACCCATATTTTTTATTAATCTTTGTTCTACCACATGACTTTTTGCCTCTATACCATTTTGTGTGCCCAACTCATTCTGCATCTGCCTGGCTTATCTGCCCTTCTTCTTCCCAGCATTCTCTCTGCCTAGCTATTGGCCTTCTAGCTTTTTATTAAACCAGCCAAAGTGACAGTTTTTCACACACTGTAAAGAATATGTAGTTCCCATGCTGCTTCCTCTGTATCTGGCTGGTGGCTTCTCCCCCTTCTTCTTCCCAGTGTTCTCTCTGCTCTGAGACTCCTGCCTAGCTATTTTCCATTTAGCTTCATATTAAACCAATCACAGTGGCATATTTTCACACAGATCAAAAATATCTTTGCAGGGCTGTGACATGAGCCAGGCCAATGATGGGAACTATAGAAGGGATCTGTCAGAGAACCAGCATGGATAGCAATAAAGTTTAGGAGTCTGTGGGATGGAAGGTGTCAGAGGGAACTTGGGGAGATGAAGCTGGACATGGAGGTTAATAACAGATGAGCTGGAGTTGGAAAGATGACTCAGAAGTTAAAAGCACTGACTACTCTTCCAGGGGTCCTGAGTTCAAGTCCCAGCAATCACACCATGGTTCGCAACCATCTATGATGAGATCTGGTGCCCTCTTCTGGAGTGCAGACATATATGCAGGCAGAACACTGTATACCTCATAAATCATTAAAAAAAATAGTTGAGCTGGTGTGAAGAAGTCTAAATACTGATGGTAGAACACAGCTCGCAGGCATAGTGTTCTAGTCTGGTAGTCAGAACCAGACCACCTGCGATTGTTGAGCTTGGAAATGTAAAACCAGCCTTTCTTTCCACGTGGCAGAGGTTTTTCTAGCCCCAGTTTTCAAAACAATGCTGTGAGTAATCCAAACACAGAGGTTCTAACTGTGGTCAGGCTCACGGAAGCTGGCTACTGGATCTTCCCAGGAGAACATGCTGTCCGGGCCGTGGGCTTTTAAAGTCCTTGTGAAATCCATGCATTTATCATGCACTCATGTACTCCACTGAGGATTAAATGTAGCCTGATGTGGCTTCAGGATAAAATGACAGGGAAAGGGAGGCAAAATAAGAAATTATGATCAGAAACAAAGAGGAAAAAATATCCAGGGCCATCAGGAATAAAAACCAAGAACCCACCAGACAGTGGTGGCACACACCTTTAATTCCAACACACAGGAGGCAGAAGCAGGTGGTTCTCTGTCAGTTCGAGGCCAGCCTGGTCTATAGAGCAATTTCCAGGACAACCAGGGCTGTTACACAGAGAAACCCTGTATCAAAACACCAAACAAGCAAATAAATAAGCAAAACAAACAAGAAAAAAACCCTGAGAACCTGAACCCAGGTGTGGAAATCATAAAAGCAGATCGTGTCTTTCACAGGTGCTCCAAATCTGAACCTGGACTTCATGGAAAGTAAAGCAAAAAGAGACAGAACTCAGTCAGCTGTCTATTCCCACACGGAAGAAACAGGAATGAGCCGGCTCTTCCAGAGCATTTTCTAGACCCGGGCTGCTCATTCTTGTGGCCTCGGGACTCTGAGGTCCAGCTCTGTGCTGGTCCTCCCACACCAGTGCTGAGCTGCAGACTCCTCGTCTTCAAATGCCTATTAGCCTCCTCTGGGAGAAGCAAATGGCTCTTCAGAAGAGCTTTGACTACTATACAAAGGTACAAGTTTAAAGTCACTCCTCAAAGAATGCTGGACATTCGCCTTTGGAAGATTGATGTCTTTCTGAACGATGCCTGCTCCCCGGCTCCCAGCAGCCAGACCTGCAGCGTGACAAGCATGGCCACATTCACAGCTGGTTTACCAGGAAGGCGGTCACTTGATAGAAAGGGTGCACTGACCTACATCAAACAGTCCCGTCTGTGGGACACAGAGAGCTTGTGTTTCTATCAACACAGCCTAGGAACAAACATTCGAACTCTCCTACTGACAACAAGCCCCTGCTTTTTGCTCTCCATGTGCCTGCTTTCCAGGACCTAGCGTCCGAAGAGCTGACTCATTCCTCTTAACCACGCTATCACCACATTTATGGAGCATTATTGTCGCTGATCCCTGCAAGCATGCTAGTTTTCTGTCTATCCATTCCTTCCCCCATCTCTACTAGGTTTGCTTTCCCCTAAAATGCATATCCATTTTAATACTTGAGGTGTATTGAGGTGTATCATTTTATTTGTTTCCGTCCTAAATTTAAACCATATGCCTTCTGCGTGTGCTTATTTACTTTACTTATTATTGGGCTTAGAGTTTACTTCGTTGCTCGTACCCTTTATGATCCTTGCTGGGTCGTCGGTCTGTGGGGGTCAGCCCCATGATGGCAGCGCATCCCACTGCTTCTTCCCTATTTCTCTCCTGCACACTCCTAAGCTGCCTTGAAGTTCATGCCCATAAATACGCTGTCTGAAATACTCTGGAATGTGTTTCTTCATGAAACCGTGATAACTTCACTGTGACTCTTAAAATCTATTAGCCAAGCTGGACAATTGGAATTACCTTTTCGAAGAAGCAAATTGAAAGGTGAAATTTACACTGTACTTAAATAGTTAAATGGTCGTCTCTAGTATTTAAGAGTAGAAGGACGAAGAAAAAAAGTAAGATATGAAAATGAAGCTGAGCATAGTGCCATAGGCCTGCAATCCCAGCTACCAGGACAACTGAGCCAGGAGGATCACTTGAGCTCAGGAAGTCAAACCCATTCTAAGTAACAGAGAGAGAGAGAGAGAGAGAGAGAGAGAGAGAGAGAGAGAGAGAGAGAGGAGACAGGGACAGAGATAAAGCTTGGGAGAGGGGCTTAAAATGGAAACAAACAAGAAAAAATTCCTTGTTAATTAGGAAAGAGTCTGAATATGGTGGCACACTGCTGTAAATCCTAAGACTAAGGCAGGAGGTTGCCACAGGTTCAAGGCCAGCCTGGAGTACATATCAAGAGCCTGTCAAAAATGAAATATGGAAGATGATAAAAGCAGATGTATGTGTAAGATAGGCAATCGGCTGAACTGTAGGACCGCTTGGTTTCATTTTGATGCCTCGTCTTTCTAAGGTGTGTGTAGTGGGAAGAAAGGCAGACAAAAGATTGGCAAGATCCACGATTGACATCTGGCATTAATTTCTTAAATACTGCCTCAATATCATGTCCTTGGCTCACCTATATAATGTACTCACGTATCGTGATCTACTGTTGCAATGCCACCCCTTCCCCTGTAACCAGTAACAGCAACCAGCTGCCAGGTCTCCTCCGCATCTGCTCAGGGGGACCCATGACCTACTTGTGCGTTCTTCCGTTTCCTCACCTGGCAACAACCGCTCTCAGGGCACGGTACCTATGTCCTGGCTCCTGAGTTTAGAAACCCGGTCTCCTCATCCACAGACACCAGCTGTGCAAAAATACACAAGGAAATGACTGCAATCAAAACAACAACAAATCCTGCTAAGCCCAGATTGCAAAAGCAGATTGTGTGCTCCTTTGTACCGATTTCAATAGCTCTGGGTTTGAGCAAGTTGAGAGTCCCGTGAGATACTGATGCCTAATTTAAGGCAAACTTGGAGTCAAACTCGAAACGAGAGTGAGCTCTTTCCATTTGTTTTCTTCAACTTCGCAAACGCACGCAGACCCATGTGTAGACTGCTGCCGTGCAGACTGCTCTCTGCACCCTGAGCACCACTGCCTACCTCCACTCCACCTCTCCCGTGCAGCATTATATTTTAAAAATACCAGTAAGGAAATGTGAGTCAGGGTTGGCGAAACTGAGGTCAGTTGAATATCTGACATCGTTATCTCAGAATTAGTGGAGAGATGGTCCCCATCGTTGCTCATTCTTTGCTTTGGTTACTATAGCTCTCATTCACAATGTCCAAGCTGTGTGTCTCTCAATGGACAATGTGGTTTTCTCGTCAAGTAGTCTCTCACCCAGTTCCACTTGGCTCAGTCTTGGGAACATTGGACATACTGACACCTCCTTCTTTCTCACCCGATCTAGGTCCTGGTGTAGGCAGAAGGGATGAATTGAGGGTAGGTCTATCTTAACTATCAAAATCACATGCTCTGAGGTAATGAGCTCATTTGTTCATGTTAAAAAAAAAATCAAGTAGCAGTGGGACTTAAAACGTCTTAGAATATTCCTGGTCTCTGTTTCCTGTAAAATAAGTCTATGAAGCCCATGTCTAAACATGGAGTCTAAATAGTCCATTGCTGACTATCCCTGAGTTTTCTTCGCCCATCATCTATGAATAAATGAAGGAGAATTGTGGGCCTGTGTACATAGTCAGGTGTTCTACATGCGTGTGTATGCTGCACGCACCTCCTTTAATCCCCATAGCAGTACTACAATGTACTACCAACCATATTCAGAAAGTGGAAAGGGTTAACCAATTTGCAGAAAGCCTACCATTAGTGACAATCTTTGAAGTAAAACTTGAGATGGGAGTCAAACCTTTTCCATTAAAACAGACCCCGGTCACAAAAAAATAAAAATAAAAAGCTGTGAAAATCCATGTGCAGACTGATGGGCAGGCTGGCTGGTCTCTTCCTATCTCCAAAACAC
Organism: Dicrostonyx torquatus; assembly: GCA_028555095.1. Lineage (NCBI taxonomy): Eukaryota > Metazoa > Chordata > Mammalia > Rodentia > Cricetidae > Dicrostonyx > Dicrostonyx torquatus. The sequence goes on along the minus strand of JAQHUG010000042.1, from coordinate 5,731,097 downwards.
CGAAGGTATGTTCAGGTGTTGACAGTTTTCAGAGAGCATGCTTGGAATACAGAAAACTTTACATTGAAAGAGTGAAGAGGAAAAGAAGAGGGATGATAGGAAGGAGGAGAAAGCAGAGGAGATGGACGCACAGAAGGAAGGAAAGAGGAACAGGAAGCAGGGGAAAGTGAAGGAGAAAGAGGGAATGGAAGCAGGCTATCCTGAGCCATATAGGACTTAGGATGCCTGGAGCTCAGGCTTTGAAAGGGGTGTGGGGCTCATAGCTATGAGACCCACAGAGACATAGGTTTTCCTATGGGAAACAAGAATTTCATCTCATCCGGGGTTCTTCCAATGGCATATAACAGATAATATCCTAACCAGTTTGGCTTAAATAAGTCTTGACATTGCTCTCAGTGGTATTTTCTCACATACCGAGGACTCCACAGCAAATAGCTTCCGACTAGCCAACCTCCTGATAGACAGTGTCCTCTGTTTTCCTATTCTAGATCCCTCCTGGCTGAAGGGAAGCTGCTACAGTTAACTAGGTCAAGTCCAGATACCACCACAAAGCAGCACAAGCGAGCGAGCTTCTCCCCAGTTCTTACCTTCAAGACCAAGGATACACTTCCTAGAGTCCCTCAGGACTCTGTTCATGCTTCACTTGCCAGAATTAAGATGTGTACCTCTGAGCTGACTATGCTGTCATTCCAGCCTAGGACACATAGTGATACCCTGTTCCCCAAACAACAAAAGACGTGTGCCTTCAGCTAAACCAAAACCTAGCAGTGGGATTAGGGCAAGGAGGGCAAACCTACTGAGAGCAGGGGCCTCAGAACCAGAGCTCCCCCTCTGGGCGGAAGGGGAAGTGATGCTGGGGAAGTAGCCTGGGCAGCTGTGAGCTCTTAGAGACAGGGGGAGGGAAGAGGGGCACATTGCTCTGGAAAGCAAACTGATGCAGGAAAGTCATCTGAATGGGGATGGAATCAGATTATAGGTAATTCAAATACAAAGAGAGTGTCTAGAGCTCTCTGTAGAAAATCCGAGAGGAAGAACGGAAGAGGAGGCTGGGCTTGGTAGTGCAAGCCTACAGTTGCATTACTCAGGAAGTTGAAGCAGGGGAGTTGAGAGTTTAATATTGGCCTGGGCTACATAGTGAGTTCCAGGCTAGCGTGGGAGACACAGCGAGATCATAAATCAGTGATAAAGTAATCAAACAATAAATAAATGGGAGGAAGGGGTACAAGCTCTTATATCTGAACCAGCAGATAAATGTCATGTTGTTATGTTTCTTTTCATAGGAAAACGGATGATTTCATGAAAATATTAGTAAAGTTTCTGCCTTGTCTCCTCTATTAACTCATTTCTTTTGATAGTCCATAGCTTTCTGGGTTTTGTTGCTGTTGTTTTATTTTGTTTTTCTTTCTCCCTCTCTTTTGTATTTTTTCTTTCTTTTCCTTTTCCTTTCTTTCTTTCTTTCTTTCTTTCTTTCTTTCTTTCTTTCTTTCTTTCTTTTTGTAAACGCAGGAGGCACTTTCCCTTCCCAGCTGTCCAGTCCCAAAATAATCACACATTAACTTAATATTAATTACAAATTGTTTGGTCTATTGCTCAGACTTATTGCTAGCTTGTTCCTACTTTTAAATTAACCCATTTCTATTCATCTATTCACTGCTACATAGTTTGTGACTTTACCTGTGGTCTCTTATATCTTGCTACTTCTGTGGTGCGCTGTCATCATCTCTGATTCTGTCCCTTCTCACCTGAGTACTCATTTTGGTGGTTCTGCCTAACCTTATCCTGCCTGGCTACTGGTAAACAGCTTTTATTATTAGCCAGTAAGAAGAATACATATTCACAGTGCACAGAAAGAAATTCTCATAAAAAATGACAGAGAAAAGGGTAGATTATCGAATCTGCTTTAGTTCAAAAAACAACTGTCAATCTCAAAATATTTTACCTTGGTATAGATTTTAGTTTATTGATATAAATTTAAGGTTAATTTTATTATGCTGTATGTATATTTCTACTCTTATTTAAGGTATTGTGTTTATATAGCTCAATTAAAAATGTAATGTATAATTAAGAAATACAGATTTACAAAAATAGTTATCTGTATTAGTCAAACTTAAGGTCATGTTAGCTAGATTTTCTAGATATATAAAAATATATTTCAGATAGATAGGTATTCTTCAAACACTTAGAAGACCTACAGAATATGACATTTAAAATAGTTTAGTAACTTAAACTTTTCCTGACAATGAGACACCTCTGCTTCTGACTGACAGCACCAATGCACTCCAGAGAAAATGATGGGCATCAAAGAAACTCTGTATGGAGGTTATTTTCTTCATGGCAAAAACTAGCCATGCGGGCAGAGAAACTGCCCTTTCTTCAATTGCTGACAGTTAGTGTCCAAACTGGACTAGCAGGACATAAAAAAGGTGACTGCCAAGCTTTGCCAAGAAAGGGTTGGACAGTCCTGAAAATTTTCCTGCTTCTGAAAAGGGTCTGTCAGAGTTTTTAGGTCTGTACACCAAAGATGGATGCCCCAACATTGCAGAAGAACTTTGGGAAACTGTCCATGCAGCCAGCTGTTTTTGTCATTTGTCACTGGTTTTTTTTTTGAAAGTCACTTGCCTGTACTTCCTGCTTACTCATATAATATCATTTCCTTCTCAGGTCCTTGATGAAGTTGAAGATTATATAGTCATAATTATAGCTTGTCTTTGTTGTGATAAAAAGGTAAATCAGATATAAAACTGTAAAGTCACCAAGAAAGGATAATTAAATATTTTCTCTAATTTTGTCAAATAAAAATAACTAAATATTATAACTACAATTCTTGCTTGATAATAGTTTTGTTATATGTAATTTTACAATGTTAAAATTAAAACCTCCCTTTTTGATTAGACAGAAAAGGGGAAATATTGTGGGATTATCTTTCTGTACACTGTAAATATGTATTCCTTTCATTGGCTAATAATAAAAGCTTTTTGACCAATAGCCAGGCAGGATAAAGTTAGGCAGAACAATCAAACTGAGAATTCAGATAAGGAGAGGTAGAGTCAGAGGAGATGCCAGTGAGCCACAGGAACAACAAGATATATTAGACCACAGGTAAAGTCACAAACTGTGTGGAGGTGCATAGATTAATAGAAATGGGTTAATTTAAAAGTAGGAGCTACTTAGCAATAAGCCTGAGTGATAGGCCAAACAGTTTATAATTAATATTAAGTTTCTGCATAATTATTTGGGAACTGGGTGGCTAGGATGTGAAAGTACCATCTATGTTTATACTTTTTCATTCTCAAAATTGGTCTAGCCAGGCATGGTGGCACATGTACTTAGTTCCAGCACTCTGACAGCAGAGGTGGCAGATCTGAGTCTCTGAGTCCAGTCTATTCTCTGTAGTGAATTGTAAGCCAACTGGGTCTATGTAGTGAAACCTTGTCTTAGAAAAAAAAAAAAAGCCGGGCAGAGGTGGTGCACGCCTTTAATCCCAGCACTCGGGAGGCAGAGGCAGGCAGATCTTTGTGAGTTCGAGACGAGCCTGGTCTACAAAAGCTAGTTCCAGCGCAGGCTCCAAATCCACAGAGAAACCCGGTCTCGAAAAACCAAAAAAAAAAAAATCTAAACATCAAATATATTGTCAACATCCTTGTGCCCCCCCCCCTTTTAACCATTTTTTCATGGTCAACTGGTTATTTTCTGAGCAGAAATACAGGAAAGGAAGAAGGCGAAGCTCACTGTTAGAGGCCCTAGGTTTGATCCCTACTCCTCACATTCATAAATCGGAGGAAAAAGAAAAAGTAGGGACAAATGATGGACTAGCAGGTATGGGCCATCAGGTCAGAGCACTAACTTAGGCACACATGGCTGGGAAGGAGCTTTTCAAGACTAACAGGGAAGGGTCTTCAGAGTCAGAAAATCTCCTGACCAAGAAACACAGGAATAAATCTTTAACAATAACTAATATTTGTGGGGTATATTTTTAATACCTTGTACTGAGTTAAGTACTTTCCTTTATTATTTTATTCAGTTTCTATAGTGACCCCATGAGTTAGGTACAGGACTAAGATAAGGACTGGTGCAGGAGACTTGTCTGTATTCTGCCAATCATGTTTTAAATAAATGCTGATTGGCCAGGTAGGAAGTATAGGCGGGTCGACCAGACAGGAAGTAGAGGCAGGGCAAGGAGAACGTCTGGGAAGCAGGAAGCTCCCTTGGCATTCCTACGCAGACCACCAAGGAAGCAGGATGTGTCCCTGTCCCAGCTGAGAAAAGGTACCGGCCATGTGGCTGACATAGATAAAAATATGGGTTAATATAAGTTATGGGAGCTGGTAGGAAGACTGAGCTAATGAGCCAATCAGTTAATAACCTAATGTAGACTCTCTGTGTGATTTTCTTTGGGGCTTGCCGGTTGTGGGGTACTGGGAGGGACAGAAACCCCAACGAGCAGGCCCCTCATGTTACAAAGGACTAGAGCTTGAGGAACTGAGTGGTTAAGTGACAGTTCCAAGGTCACACAAGGAGCAAACAGTGGGTTCAGAACTATTAACTCAGGTGGTTGTCTCAGACACTGCTCCTTCCGTTATTGTCTCTGTCTTTCAGGGTACAGTCAGGATTGATGAAGTAGCTCAGCAGGTAAAGGCCTTGCCCAATGACTTGAGTTAGATCATGGGACCCCAAGGGATGGAAGGAGAGAACCAACTCCCACAAGTTGTCCTTGACTTCCACATATATACCCTCCCCCACAATAAATGAATAAAGTTTCATTATTAATAATTATTAATAATTAATCATAAAGCTACCATACTCATAGAAAACTTGTTAAATGCCTGGTACTGTGTGCTTTCAAAGACCACTGCAGTCCATCTTCAGAGATACCGTAGAAGGTGCTGTCATTAGCACACTGTAGGTAAAGAAGCCAAGGTCTAGAGAAATAAGCACATTATTATATATACCTCCTAAATATTAGTATTAGATACCAAACAATTATTAACAAAACTGTACAATGTGCATTTAACAGAGCAACGATTCCAACTGATCTGAGAAAAATGCCTTTGGTTGTGCAAACAGTGAAAATAGTAGAATGTTCAGGTTAGAGTCTGAATGTTTAACTCAAGGTCCAGAAGAACATCCAGGTACTCACACTCAGTACGTTCAGCTGCTGTCATAGTGATTTTGATGGCCTTATTTCCATTCATTTTTTTTTTCAGGACTGGGTCTCACTTCTGAAATTTGAGGATTAAATTAGGTGTTTATTATCTTGTTTTTATATAAAAATAGAGATTCATAAAACTCTTCATTAGCAACTTTGGCTGGCCTGAAACTCCTTATGTAGGCATGGTGCTTCAAAGTCACAGAGATTAGCCTGCCTCTGCCTCTGTCCCCAGAGTGCTGGAACTGAAGGCACGTGCCACCACACACAGTCACAATTCTCAAAGACTAACTTCTCACAGATTTCTACAATGTATTATGTGGGGGAGAAAACAACTCTGGCTCCTACTGGTTTTTGAATGGCGAAATCACTCAGCTCAGACTCTGTAGTAAAGGGACTTTTCGTTTAATCCCCATTTTCCCTCTTCTCTGCTGTCTTACCCAGCTAGCCAACCAGGGAGCATGAGGCACCAAGCTTGGGAGAAACAATTATTGAAATCCCATGCCCTCATGCATGGATTTCTTCTCAGTCCCCAACCTCTGTTTCTCCTAGAATTTGTTCCCCTCTCGCCTTCCTTAATTGTTCCTTCTAAATTTCCTGCATGCCAGACATGGGCTGCCTCGGGTAACTCACAAGATGCTCAAAAGGTATACCTCCCAAAGGCTTTTTCCTCCCAAACTTCCCGCTGCCTCTAGTACTCACAGGATGGCGGGCAAAAGCCCCCTCCTTCCTGTTTACTTAAGAAACAATGGGAAAGTTGCTATTTAAAAAAAAAAATCAAGTCTGAGCACTTAGGGTATTTGTCAATTATACCGGATGAAGGGAACCCTGTGTTTGTTGGCAGACCCCTTCCCCGAAGATGCCAGTGTCCAAAGCTGTGGTGGGTGGGGCCTTTGAGAGTTCATGTTTCCGTCAAGTGTACAGGATAGTCTTACAAGACCAGTTTTGGAAACACTGCTACAGAATAAAAGAAAATAATTACGTATTGCAATACAAAGAGATTTGATGTCAAAAAACCCCGAGAAGCTTATACGGACTAGATCGATGTACAGTGAAAACTGGTGCTCATTAGACCATGTGAATACACAGACCCAGAATAGGTTCAGTGGGAGCAGGCAGCGTTGGGCTGGGCTCAGGAGTAAAGCATGGCTTATGCCACCAAGGATGCACAGGATATGAGTCAGCGTGAGAGATACTGGGTTGCCGTGAGAGATACTGGGTTGGCGGTGGCATGGGATGACTGTCAGGATCGGGAGAGAAGAGAGGTCCCACAGCAGGAAAGACAATGCAGAAGGACAGGAGCCCCTGTGATGCAGAGGGCCCAGAATTCCGTCTGGGGCTGAATGCTGTGGAGAAGGAGGAGCCCTTTCGGATGTGTGAGGCGGCTAGTGAAACAATGCTTGTAGCGGGTGAACCTGCCAGTGATTTCCCTCCACAGCCCAGAGGCTCTTACTCAGAGGGCTTGCTAAAAGCAAATTGCTGGGCCCCACCCTCTGAATCTGGAAGCCAAGGGTAGAGCCAGAGAATTTTCATTTTCTGACTGGTTTCCAGTGACTCAATGTCGGGTCACACTGGAGAAGTCATGTTGAGCCCACAACTATAAACTAAGGCCAGGACAAGGGTTGTCCAAAGAATGGAAGCAAAGGACTTAGTGTGTGGTTGGAATGGGTGAGGCAGGAGAATGAAAACAGAGGAATGCTTAAGCTTTCAAACACGGTGGCCCAAATAGCAAGAATAAAAGTGTAAGTTCTATGAAGAGCCATCTCTATTGCTGTGGATCTCTGGTAAAATGGAATCCTTTCTGCTTGTTCTGTTGCTTCTAGTGATGTAAAATCAAGTAGCAGCGGCCAGCTAGTGAGGACTAAATGAAAACAGAGGTTGGCAGGACTGCCAGGAACATGCTCTGGGCACCGTGGGCCAGATTGGGTAACAGTGATTGGCAGTGTCCTCCAAGCTAACCTGACCCACTTACACGCCTGTCCCAGGCTGAGCCCTATAGCATTGTTTCATATCATCCATTTGCATAGTCTCTACACCCAAACCAGAAATTCCTGTTCAAGACCAGAATGACAGCTGTTGTCACTGCTACCCCACCCCCACCCTGGGGCTGGGAACTGTGAACCTTGACTCACTAAGCCAGTGGCTCCCAAACTTTTGGGATGGGCAGCACCTTCAAGTTTCTCTCGCCTTTTCTTACCACCAGGGGACGCCATCCCAGCCCTATTGTGAAGTTGGGTGAACCTGACCCGCGGGTCCAGTTATTCAGGGTCCGAAGAGGTTTCTACCTGAAAATCATGAGCGAGAGAAAGGAAGGAGACCAAGCAAATTTCACTTGTCAAGGTCTCACTTTATTAGGGAACAAAACTAGTATATATAGCCCCAAAATGGGGAGCTGCTTGAGGTGGGGGTCGGGGCAGTGAGCAGGAACTGGGGGTGTAAATGAACAACTAGTTAGCTAGCTAGCACACCTATGTAAACGGAAACATTCTTTTGTGGATAGCTAACTAAGGAAGAGGGGAATCTCTGCAAACATCCTTGAAACAATGGCCTCCGTATCTTTGTTAGCTTCCTAGAGTCAAATGCCCTAGCTGGCTCTGTTAAACATTCTAAGTCAAAGGTCTTTGCTGACCTCCTGTAATAATTATTATTTATTAGGGCAAAAGGCTCCTAACAGTTGGGTAAGCCTAAGACAAAGAAGGACTCCAGCCTGGGATAGAAGCATCCAGAACCTTTGGGGGTTACTCCACTGGAGATAGGAGCAAGGGATTGCCCCCTTCCTCTGCTGGCAACAGAGTAGAGGACAGCCCTGAATGCATCCCCTTGAAGCCTCCCAGGACTATGGGCACACAGCTACACAACTGTCCCTGTCTTGTCAATCAATACACCTATGAATCTGCTTTAAGATCAAAAGTCAGGTCTAGGATCATTGGACTGTAGCCTCAAACTAAGGAACAAAGTTGTGCCTCCTCAGCTCACAGCAGAGGACAAAGACATCAACAAGCATAGAAATCCTTCACACGGGACCATGTAGCTCATGATGTTTCATATGGAAAACTAAACCCTAAGTTCTGCCTAGGACCCATTCTGTCAGCCTTTCCAGAATAAGTCTGCAAATATCTTACATTTCTTACCTCTTACAAAGATGCCCCCTTAGTTTCGCATGTGATAGAACAGCCACAAAGAGTGGTTCCCATGAAGACGCCCCCTGAGTTTGGCATGTTAGGGGGGGATATAGGTCTGCTGAGAGCCACAATTTGCTACTGTAGACCAGACTGGCCTCAAACTCAAAGAAATCTGCTTGCCTCTGCCTCCTAAGTGTTAAAATTAAAAGCGAATGCCATCATTGTCTGGCCCAAAGGGCTGAACTTTCATTCAAACAATATTAATTGAATACCAACTATGGACCAAGCATTCCAGTAGGGAATGGGACATAGGGCAGTGAACAGCCAAGATAAAATGTGGCACTTGGAAAGTCGCTGCTGGATTAGCTGGCAAACAGTAAATAACTGAGTAGTTATTGAAATTGGTGGTGGTGGGGGTCTCATAAAAGTAAGTAAAGCAAAGAAGGGGATTATGACTTCAAAGTTAGGAGCAGGGGAACCTTAGCATTAACTCCGATGTTTAAGGGTGGCCTCAATAAATGTCTGAATAAACACAAAAAGGTGAAGGGACAAGGCCAGTGACTACTGGGAAAAAGCGTTTGTACAATAGAAACAGCCCAGGGGCCAGAGAGGTGTGTTCCTAACTCTCCAGCTGCAGCAGCAGCGAGATCTAGCCATTGGAAGTTATTCGGTGGCCCTGAGAGAGCAATGAGACCCGATGACATGATTAGAGAGTCAAGGGACAAGAGCAGAGAGTAGAGGAGTTGCTATAATGATCCCGCTGACAGAGGGGAGGTGGCAAGGGCTTTGCTAATAGTAGATATGCCCTGAAAGTAGATGCCTTGGAAAATTCTTGGATCAGCTAAACTGGATGCCAGAGGTACTGGCTCTTGCCTGTAATCCTAGCACTCGGGAGGCTGAGGCACAAGGACTGCCAAAAGTTCAAATCCAGCCTGGGTTACATTGTGAGCTCCTCACTCAAACAAACAAACAAAAAAACATGGAAATGTACTTGGACATGATCTTAGAAACCACAAGGGCTGGAGAGATGGCTCAGCAGTTAAGAGCAGTGGCTGCTCTTCCAGAGGACCCAGGTTTAACTCCCAGCACCCACATGGCAGCTCACAACTGTCTGTAATTCTAGTTCCAGGGGATCTGACACCCTCACATCAATGCACAGTACATAAAGTTAAATAAACCATAAAAAACTTTAAAAAAAAAAAGACACAGGGACCATGAAAATATTTTGGCAAGTGAAAGAAACTAAGATGAAAGTCTGCATCGAGACTGAATACCCTGAAAAGAGTAAAGACAATGGTGAGGGGTTGCCAGGGGTGGACAGAAGTAGGAGCCTTACTCCTTAAAAGTCCTTGTGCACTGGGGATAGATCCTGTCCTACTGTCGGTAACCATGCAGACCGCACAAGCCACACAGGCCCAAGTTCAGTCCTATGAAGGTTCCCCAGCATGAAGTGGCTTTTTGAGCCTGTTCCCTATGGAGAGATATCTTGCTCAACCTTGATACAGGGGAGGGGGTTTGGTCCTGCCTCAACCTGATGACTTTGTAAACTCCCCAAGGGAGGCCTTACCCTTTCTGAGAAGTGAATGGTGTGTTGGGTGGGGGAAAGACTGGATCCCTACTGGGATAGGAGTGTCAGGAGAGCCTGTGAAGTCACAACAGACACCAATGAAAGATGCCTGACTTGGCAAGAGGGACCTTAGTGGGTCTCATGGCAAATGAGAAATGCTGGCTGGAAATCCAATACACCATGCAAAGAGAGCTTGAATGTAGAGTTTATTGAAGAAGAGGGTATTGAGAGGGTAGGAGGGGGGAAGGGAGAGACACATAGGCGGGGGAGGGGGGACAGAAAGAGAGAGAGAAAAGAAGGAGGAGGAGGAAGGCAAAGAGACTGCTGCCTCTACAGAAGGGGGGGGGCAGAGCTTGTCTCTTAAAGGGACAGGGTACTGTCTCCTCTGGATTCATCCTACCAGGTGACTGGGAAGGCCAGCATAATCCTAACAAAAATAGGGGGAGAGGGGGAGTGGGAGGAGGGGAGGGAGTGGGAATTACAGTTGGTATGTAAAGTTAAAAAAAAAAAAACAACAACTTTGTTGACACCCATGGGAGGCCTGCTGTTTTCTGAACAGAAGCAGAAGTGGGGGAGGCCAAGGGGGAGGTGGGAGAGGGGATAAGAAGAGAGGAGTGGGGAAAACTGCAATTGGGATGTAAAATAAATTAAGTAAATAAATTGCTTTGTAATTGAAGTTATAGCTTATTCCAGAGACAGAGTGCCTGCCATGTGGGAGTCAACGCGTTGAAGATTTTGTACAGCAAAATTGGGGGGGAAATGTTTTGTATAAGAGGAATTTCAGAAATTTTTTCCACAACTGCAAGTTCAATAAAAGACACTCTTAGTTTCAAAGGAAAAATCCTGGTCCCAGGAGCTGGAGAGATGGCTCAGCAGTTAAGAATACTGGCTGTTCTTCCAGAGGACCCAGGCTCATTTCCCAGCAAACGTGTGGCAACTCACAACCATCTATAATTCTAGATCCAGGGGATCTAACACTCACACAGATACCCATGCAAGCAAAACACCAATGCACATAAAAATAAATAAATCTTTTTTAAAAATTCTTAAGAGAAGGCCTTGTGCTCAACCTGCGGTCTTCCGTCACTGTGGCAAGAGTCTGTGTGACTTCAATTATAACATCAAACAATGGGAACAGGCAGCGTTCTGCTGGATCCTGACAGTGAGCGGCCATGCTATTTGGGGAAGGGACATAGGACACATCTCCATAGCTTTCTCTGAATTCTGCTGTGGACCTATAGCCACTCAGAAGAAAAAAAAAATGGAAATACTGTTAGGAATACTTTCCTAATGCGAGCTCTCTGCCAACGCAAAATTCCCAATCAAGCCAAATCAAAACAAGCCAAATTAAGAAATATCCAGGTTTAATGGGAGTTCTGCGCTCTCAGGTGCGAGGGGGAAAAGGGAGGCCGCAAATGCGACCACACCGGGAGAAAGGAAAAGAGACCACGTGTTTCTCTTTGGGTAGTTTATTTAAATACTCTGTGGGAGTGGTCCTGACCCCCTGACCTGGCCTGCTGGGATTTGGAGTCCAGGCTGGCATAGATGCGAGGGGCTGGGGCCTATGCTCCCAACTTAACAAAAACCACCACCTCAAGGAAAATCAGATACAACTGGGAAAGAACAAGTCTTCATGACAAAAATTTTTGCATAACTTAAACTTAACTTTTTGTCTACAGATTTTTTTTTCAAGGACCAAAGATCAAATACTATACTGAGCAGAATGAACAAGTAATTTGAAAATGGTGAACTGAGTGGTTTTGAGGGCCTCCTGTTCCTGTGTCTGCACCCCTTTGTGATGCGACAGTCCTGTCTTGCTTTGGAAACTCTGAGTGCAGTCCTAAAGGTTCCTGTACAACATGCCAGTCTGCCACCATGGGAATAAATGCAGTTTCCCCCTCTAAAAATGTGCTGCTTAGCAACAGGAAATGCGGTTCAGAGACCCCCCACCCCCTCCCCAGTGCAGTTCCTTCAGGGTCCGGCTTAGCTACCAAACAGCCTGTGTCTTGTGATTCCTTGTGATGTGTGTACCTAGAAAGACTGGCCATTCGGCTGATAGTGATGTCTAAGAAACTTCTGTCCTTCCGAAATACCGTCACGGTTCATCTCAGCTCCCTAGCAGAAGCTGTACACATGTGAGTCAGGCTACCGTGGATCCCCAGCCCCACCTTAAAAAGCCAACCAGACAACTCAGACACCCATGAAAAGCACACATTTCTTGTTCTAAAATAATAAGTTTTGCTGGGACAGTAGTGGATCAGTAGGAAAACATTTACCTCCCCAAATGAGAAAAAATGACTAAAATTGTACATTCTAAATATTTTCTTATTATTTTTAATTGTGTGTGTCACATATACATGAATGTTGTATCTGTGGAACCCAGAAAAGGGTTCAGGTCCCCAGGAACTGGACCACCCAACATGGGTGCTTAGAACTGAACACAAGACCACTTGCAAGAGCAACGTTTCTCTAGATCCAAATTGGTACATTTTAAAGTGGTTCATCATGCAGTAAAAGCTGGTTGACAAACTATTAGCACTATTTTAAAAGGTGACATAATAGTTAATCTATGTCAGAATTCACTAGAAAAAGTTCTCTATCACTTACTGCATTAGGATTTAAGATGTAGTAGGACATGCCTGTAGTCCCAGCATGCTGGAGGCTGAGACAGCAGGACCATGGGCACAAAGACTCTCCTTGATACAGCAACACTGTCTCCAAAAATTAAAAGCAAACAAGATTAAAGTCAGAGGGGAAAAAAATGTGTCATCGGCATCAGTTTTATTTGCTCTGACAAATAAAAGCTTAGATACTCAGCTTAAAAAGAAGAAAGGTTTGGCTCAGAGTGTGGAAGTCCCAGTGCACAGTGGGATTAGCCCATTGGTTTTTGGCTGTATGCAGGAAGGACATCATGACAGGTAGTGTGTAGTGGGGCACATGGTTCCCTTCATGGCATTTGGGAAGTGAAGAGAGGGAGAGAATGGGGTCCCACAATCCCCTTCAAAGACACATCCACAGGGACCCCAAACTTCCCACCAGGTCCCACCTCTTAGTTTCCATGCCTACCTAACACAGCCTGGACTCAGAAGCCTCTATCACACAGGCCTTTGGTGAATGCTGCAGACACCAGCTTTACCACTGTCCCAGGATACAGACTGAACTAGTCAGTTTGTAAAATCTCATTATTAAAACAAAATGCAATAATATTAGTACTATAAAGGCACTCTGAGGGATTTGTTTGTTTGTTTTTTTAATATCACTAAAATGTCAAAAGCCTCAAACAAAAATTAACTGAAAGAATGTAGCTCAGTGGTAGAGGACTAGAGGACATGCTTAGTATATACACAACCCCCCCCACACTACACCACACACATAGAAACCACACACAAACACACCACACATATATCAAACATACCACACACCACAAAACTGAATGATGAAAGTAACTAGCATTATTTCTATATGAGATTATAATGAAGATCTTAGTTAGTGCACCTATATTAAAAGGGAAAAAAATAAAAATAAAAATAAAATGGAAACATAACTGGATAATGAAGAAAGTCCTCCTAATTCATATGTGATTGCTTAGATATAAAATCCTATACTATTTAGCAATTACGAGAAACATAAAAATTCAGCAAAGTCGCTGGCTGAAGTTCAACACACTGTATGTGGTTACAGTCCCGTGAAACTAGCATCAAAGGTTAAAATGTAGTGTTTGTTTTTAAGATTAACTTATTTTTAAAAATATGAAATTTGAAAGATACTCTTTATAATAGCAACAAAACAATAAAGTTGCCAGGAACATTGCAAATAAGACAGAAAATACCTATATAAAACTTAAAGAATTCAAGGAAAGAAACAGAGACTTAAGCTAAGACTCACATGGTGCTTGTAGACAGGAAGACTCATTGTTAAAAGTGTCACTTACCTGCAAACGCTCTGCACACTTAATGCGATTTTAGCACAACCCAAATATGGTTTTTATGACATATTTACTGTATGTCATATTCATGACATAAACTGCAAATTGATCTGAAGAATCATGGGCTACAAATAGCCAATACTTTCCTGAGGTATATATTTTCAGCACATGAGCTGCTTCTGAATACTAATCTTTATTATATAAGGAACGCATTTTTTTTTTCAAGACAGGGTTTCTCTGTAGCTTTGAAGCCTCTCCTGGAATTCACTCTGTAGACCAGGCTGGCCTCGAACTCACAGAGATACGCCTGCCTCTTCCTTCGAGTGCTAGAATTAAAGGCATGCACCTCCACTGCCTGACACAAAGAACACTTAAAAAAAAAAAAGGGTGGTAGTGGCGCATGCCTTTCGGAGGCAGAGGCAGGCAGATCTCTGTGTGTTCGAAGCCAGCCTGGTCTACGAGAACTAGTTCCAGGATAGGCTCTAAAGCTACAGAGAAACCCTGTCTCAAAAAACCAAAAAAAAAAAAAAAAACAAAACAAAACAAAAAAACCAGTCCAAAAACAAACTTGACATCAACATACTAATTTCAAAGAAGAATTAAATGGACTCTAATAATTGAAAAACAAACGTGAGTGCTAATAAACATATATACATATAATAAACATAATACAGCTGAACTAGGCTTGCCACCCACCCAGAATCCCAACTATCAAGAGGCTGAGGCAGGAGGATCACAAGATGGAGGCCAGTAGAACCCTGCCTCAAAAACCCAAGCTTTAAAACACAAAAGAATATGGCAAACACGCTCAACTGTGTTCCTCAAGGGAAAAATGAGATACGTAACAATCTCCCTGTGAAATAGCCAAAATATTTAAAGTCATTCATTGCAAAAGATACCGTGCATCAGTAACAGTTCACCAACAGAGGGACAATCGATTGGCATGGAACTTTGGGGAAACATTCGTCACTACTTTGTAAGTAGAACACACGTCTAACCTAATGTAGTTCTCCTGCATAGAAAGAGCTTGCACGCATGACCTGTGATCTGTGAACTCTAGGCATGTGTTTCAGCACCATTTTTTAAATGAAAACTGCAAACATACGATGTCTACTGACAAGAGGGATATTCAGAATTGTTTAAATTTGAATGATAGTATACTATATGGTGTAACAGGACAGAATATAAAATACACGTATGGAAACGTTTTGAGTACAATTGACAGCACAGGGAAAGACAAGAGGGAACCCCAGAAGGACATACGTCACAATAGCATTTTTCAAAAGCTCCGAAGCCAGCCAGCTCCAAATTACCAGCAGCTACAGCAGAACACTTCCTGGTTCATGTTCCACATCAGAAAAATTTGACACTTAAATCAGTAAAACTAAGCTTGAAATGGATTTAAGGAAGGAAGTTTTGTTTCCTTCATCGTCTGCTGTCAGGATCACATAGGTATTCTGAAAAACTCTGGCTGTCAGGCCAGGGGCCTTCATCTCCCCTGATGCACAGGACAGGGCATCCTCTTGGTCATGTGTTATTAATAATGTTAATTATTTAGACTCCATGAAGCAGATTTTTAAAGTAGTGTCACTAAGTAGACAGTTTGTTCTGCTCAGTTTTGAAGGCTACCGTGGTATCTTGTGACACTTCAATGTAACAAAGCACTAGAGGGCTGGTCATTAGCTGCTCACAAACTCTTTTTGCATGGAGCATCCTGTTACTCAGGATTACATATTAGAAGGAGATCCGCAGAAAAGGAAAAGAGACTGGGGGAGGTTACTGGGTGAGTTAGGGGTAGCCAGGGTCATGGAGATGAGGGGAGGGAAATCTACTAAAAATGCTTTGAAAATGCTGTACTGATATCTAACACTTTGTATGCTAATTTAAAAAAAGAAAAAGATTATTTAAATATCTGCCAGTCAGAAAGAACTTCCAAGTTCTGCTCTTAGGAAATACGCTACATTTTACCCGTGTGTGTGTGTGTGTGTGTGTGTGTGTGTGTGTGTGTGTGTGTGTGTGTGTGTGTGTTCTGTCCTACTTAGCTTCTCTGTTGCTATGATAAAACACTGACCAAAACCAACTTGGGAAGGAAAGGGTTTATTTGTCTCACAAATCCGTGTCA
>JAQHUG010000042.1:5690513-5714965 GCA_028555095.1 Dicrostonyx torquatus | reverse complement strand
AAAAAAAAAAAAAAACAAAAAAAACTAACCAGCACCGGGACTGGGAAGGAATAGCATATAGTGTTTAAGGATGTACAGTTCTTTCTTGCGACACCTCCTAGGTGGTTGGCTGTGTCAAGCTGAATAACTGTTTCCCAGCCACTGCTGTCCGAGCTCATTGAAGTGGATGGTGAGCGCAGACTCCATCCTTTCTATTGAAACGCACGGCCACGGCCGCAACTGCTCAGGCTCCGGGTGAAGGGAGGTATGGGTCAGTGATGGGAACGACAAACGAGGCTTTCCCATGAAGCAAGGCGTCTTGACCCACAGCCGTGTGCCTGCTGTTGAGTAAGGGGCATTCTCTTTACAGACCAATGAGAACCAGAGACGGAAGTGCAGGTCTGTCGGAGGATGCATCCCGGATGCCAATGTGAGCGTTCCTAACTTGATTTTTGTTAAATAAGGAAAAATGACTATTCCTAGACTGAGAGATACTACTGTGCCTTGGCGGTAGGGACCAAAAAGAACCAGCAGAATTAGAAAGCTTTTCAGTCTCTCTACAGAAGATGATGTCCTGTATGTCAGACACCCTTAAACAAAGATAGTAAGAAACTCAGGCCTAAAGCACCCAAGATTGAAGATGTGCTCTGAAGAAAAAACACTAAAGAAAGCAAAGAGGAGGAGGCTGCAAAGTTTGCTAAACTTTTGGCCAAGAGAAAGAAGGAAGTCAAAGAAAAACGCCAGGACCAGATTGCCGGGAGAGGTAGACTGTCCTTGCTGGGAGTTTCTCCCTGCATCCAGTCACAAATGAGTCTTTAAGAGCGGCAAATGATCAGACCTTTAAAAAAAATAATAAGAATGTACATTTGTGTAATTTTTTAAAGCAAGGGCAAAGGACCAACACTGGACCAACTTACAAATTTGTATTAAACAGAGAATAAATCAGAAAGCAACAATGACTCAGAAATTTGTGGCACGCTGGGCTGTGATAGCGCACTCCTTTAACCCCAGCACTCGGGAGGCAGAGGCAGGCGGATCTCTGTGAGTTCGAGGCCAGCCTGGTCTACAAGAGCTAGTTCCAGGACAGGCTCCAAAGCTACAGAGAAACCCTGTCTTGAAAAGCCAAAAAAAAAAAAAAAAAAAGAAATTTGTGGCAGGGACTCTCAAAGACTGGCCTCAAACTTTGCTTCCTAGGACCCCATCACGGGATTAGACCCAGTGAGTCACTTCTAACAAAGTCACCAAAGGGAAGTCACTTCCAAGATTAGGGTACAGAGAGACTAGGGCTTACATCTTGGGCTTACTTGCTGTGGGCTGGCAAGGAACCCAAGAGGCCTTTCCCCAGAATCCAGAGAAGAGTGAGGCCTCTGGTTCAACCTACAAGGAACAAGTTCCTCCCAGACACCCTGCAAGTGAGCATGGTCACCTTGTGATCCTCTAGAGCTTCCGGTGAGATGGTTCAGGGTAACGGTCCGAGGGAGCCAATGGAAGAGCACTGACAGAGATCTACAGTGTACCCAAATTCCCCATTTGCAGAAACATAGGTGACACACTGTTGTTTAACTGAGTTTTGCAGGATAATTGACTAATGCAACAAAAGATAACTAAAAGCCAGTTAGTAAGAACAATGGGGTTAAACTATTAATGGCGATAAGAAGCCAGAAGGACAAGACCAGCATCTGTGAGGGCAGAAGAGACACGCCTGTGGAAGTGAGTTCTAAGTTTGGTGACTGCATAGAACATGGTAAACAGCCAAGGCCAGTACCTGCCCGACAACTTTATACCCCTAACATTCTCTTTTAGCTGGAACCAGAGAAATCCCTCCCAGGGAAATTATCATCTAGAAATAAATCCCACGGCTTTCAATCTGATCCTAGGATCCTGGAATACTGTGGGGAGGAGGATCTGGTATGAGCAGACTAAAGTCTCTTCTGCAGGCAGATTCTAGCACAGAGGTTTCATGTGTCCTCACTCCCCACACAGAAAACACGGCAGTACAAGCACAGACAACTAGGCACAGAGAAGACACCGTCTTAATCTGAGACAGAGGAAACGGACCACATTTAAAATGTGCCTGGGTTCCAAAGCCACAGAGAAACTCTGTCTCGAAAAACCAAAAAATAAAAATAAAATAAAATGTTCCTGGGGTGGCAGATCCTTGCACTGTAACATCTGGCTTTTCTGGGGGTTCTGGGAATCCAAACTCAGTCTTCAGGCTAGCATGGCAAGTGCTTACATACTGAGCCATCAACCTAGCCCTGTCTTAACTTTTCCGATTCTTTTTCTTTTTTATGTGCATGTGTGTGTGATGGGGTAGGGAGTATGAGCACATGGGTGCTGGTACCTGCAGGGGCCAGGGGTGAAAGATTCTCCCAGATCTGGAGTTACAGGCGGTTGTGAGCTGCCTGACATGGGTACTGGGATCTGAACTCAGGTTCTCTGCAAAGAGCACTGGGACATCTCTCCAACCCAGCTTTTAAAGATTATAAGGAAAACATAAAACATTATTTCTAGCTGCTGGTAGACACTACCCAACTTTTAAAGATTATAAGGAAAACATAAAACATTATTTCTAGTTGCTGGTAGACACTTCTCTAGAAAGCAACTCAACTCTGCAGTGAAGATTTAGAAATCAATCCAGAGCTTTGAGTAAATCAACCCTGAGTCTACTTCTAAAAGCCTGGGCAGGAGAGGTAGCTTAGCATTTGCCGTTCTTGGAGAGGACCCAGATTCAGCTCGCAGAACCCACATGGTGGCTCACAACCATTGGTGACTCCAGTTCCAGCAGATCCAAAGCCCTTTTCTGACCTCCACATGACCCGACCTGCAGGTCCAGTTATTCAGGGTCTGAAGAGGCTTCTACCTGAAAATCATGAGCGAGAGAAAGGAAGGAGACCAAGCAAATATCACTTGTCAAAGTCTCCCTTTATTAGGGAACAGACACCAGTATATGTAGCTCCGAAATGGGGAGCTTAGCTTGAGGTGGGGGGTCGGGACTTAGGGCAGTGAGCAGGAACTGGGGGCAATAAAATCACTAGCTAGCACACCTGTGTAAACGAAAACATTCTTTTGTGGATAGCTAACTAAGGAAGAGGGGATCTCTGCAAACATCCTTAAGACAATGGCCTCCGTTTCTTTGTAGCTTCCTGGAATCAATAGCCCTAGCTGGCACTGTTAAACATTCTAAATCAAAGGTCTTTGCTAACCTCCTGTAATATATTATTAGGGCAAAGGCCCCTGACATCCACAGGCATCAGACACGTGCGTGGTGTACAAACATATGCAAGCAAACATTCATATACATAAGCAAATATAAATTTAAAAATTCTACTTCTAGAAACCTATGCATATATGAGCAGGAATGAGAAAGACTCCATTAAAGATGAATGACAAAGGGCATTTATTTAAAAATTAAAAAAACCTTTTACCTAATAAATGGACATTTATTCATAAATATAAAAAGATGAATGACAAAATGTGTGTCATTTGTGTGCAGTTGCCTGTGTGCATGTGTGTAGAGGTCGGAGGGTG
The DNA here is from genome assembly GCA_028555095.1 of Dicrostonyx torquatus. Lineage (NCBI taxonomy): Eukaryota > Metazoa > Chordata > Mammalia > Rodentia > Cricetidae > Dicrostonyx > Dicrostonyx torquatus. The sequence continues at coordinate 5,711,455 of JAQHUG010000042.1, read as the reverse complement.
ACATGAGATGTGCTCCTCTATGGTTCCGTACCTTAGTTTCTGAGACAGGGTCTCTCATCGAACCTCAAGTTTACCATTTCAGTGAGACTAGATTGCCAGTGAGTTTGTGTAGTTGGAGAGGGGGTGGGCCATGTTCCTGGCACCCAGCTAGCTTAACCCCCGAAATAACCACATGGAAATTGTATTAATTAAATTACTGTCTGGCCCATTATCTCTAGCCTCTTCTTGGCTAACTCTTACATATTCGTTTAACCTATTTCTAATAATCTGTATGTCACCACGAGGTCATGGCTTACCGGGAAAGCTTCTAACCAGCGTCAGTCTTGGGCAGGTGAACCATGGCATCTGCCACACTGCCTTCTTCCCAGCATTCCGTCCGTCTACTCTGCCTACCTGATTTCTGCCCTATCAAAAGGCCAAGGCAGTTTTCTTTATTCAACCAATGAAAGCAATACAAATGCAGAAGGACCTCCTATACCAAGTTTGAGAGATGCTTCTGCCTCAGCCCTGCACCCATGAGATTCCAGGTGCACACCACCACACCTGGTTTGGGATTTCAGGTGCACACCACACCTGGTTTGGGATTTCAGGTGCACACCACCACACCTGGCTTGGGATTTCAGGTGCACTCCAGCACACCTGGCTTAGGATTTCAGGTGCACACTACACCTGGCTTGGGATTTCAGGTGCACACCACTACACCTGGTTTGGGATTCCAGGTGCACACCACTACACCTGGCTTGGGATTTCAGGTGCACTCCAGCACACCTGGCTTGGGATTCCAGGTGCACACCACTACACCTGGTTTGGGATTTCAGGTGCACACCACTACACCTGGTTTGGGATTTCAGGTGCACTCCAGCATACCTGGCTCTGTATGTAGTTGTTGGGGATTGGATTTGGGTCCTCGTGATGCATGGTAAGCACTTTGCCAACAAGTCATCTCCCCAGCCTCCATGACTGCATTTTAAATAGACAATTGAACTAATTAAAGTAAAACTGAGACTTTTTTTTTTTCAACTGCTGATTAGAGACTAACTAGGGTAAGTCAGGAATGATGCAGCGTGGATAGATTTCATTGCAGCAGTTCCTGGAGACTCTAAAAGAACAGCCACAGGTGCTACGCTCTGTCAGCCCTCTCCAGTACCTTGGCCAGTTAGGCACATTTGGCTACCGAGCACTTGAAACAGGACCAGCACAACTAAGCCTTAGAGTTTAAAACATTTATTTTAGACAGGGTCTCATCGCACAGCCCTGGCTGGTCTGAACTCACCATGTAGACAGGCTGGTTGTGAACTCATGGAGATTTACCTGCCTCTGCCTCCCTGGTGCTGGTACTAAGGCTGGCCTGAGGCTTAATCTTAATTCTTGTAATGTAAATACCACAGGGAAGTAGGGGCGACTGGGCTGCTTCAGATTTAAACCGGGGACTTATTACCATCCACACCAGTTTCCTCGGCTGACAAATAGTACCTGTTTACAGATGGGTCTGAAACCTTGTACTCATGACTGCAAAGCCTGTTTGCCCCTAAAGTGAAAAGCAGCCTGGCAGTGCCCCCAAGTGGATATAAAATATTAGCTCTGCTACTATTTTTATGTATTTAAAAAAAAATGGGTTTGGGTGGGATGAGAGTTTTATCTGCATCCCAGACTGGCTTCAAATTTGTGGCTAGCGTCGTGCCCCAGTGTCCGAAGTGCCGAGTTCTAGGCTTGCACCACCATGCCCAGCTGTCCTCTAGTGTTTGCCTCACTGCAGAGTTTCAGCAAAACTTGGCACTAAATCTTAATTGCATTGTGCATTATAGTTATTTATCTGAATCCCAAAGATAAACATACAATCTTGAGTGTGAAATTCTATATTTTTAGGCTTTAGAAAAATGCATTTTTTTTCTTCTGTGTCAATAGCTTGAATTTAATATTGTCTTTTTAAGTAAAGCCTGGATTACTCTGAGAGTCGCTTGCCCTCCAGTCTCCATCAGAAGGCCCTGAGGGTATGGTCTGGCCACTCACCAAACTCCACAGAACCTAGAACAGCCAACCTGGAGCCCATACTCACCCTTCAGTGTCCACCCTGCACTCCAGATGTCCCTTTCTTTCAGGTGGACTTTTCTCCAAGTCTTTTTGACAGTGACTCTTTTTCCCCCCTCACTAATAGCTCTTTGTGTGTGCCTTGGACCAGCTCTTACTCTGCTGAAAGCCGTTTCGGTTGCTTCTAAGTCTTGATTGCAGCTGCTATAAACATTTCTAGGCAGGTTTTTGTATGATGTCAGTATTCATCTATTTTTCATGGGTAGAGTTGTAAGCACCTGCCATGCTCAGTGTTCTATCCTGGCACTAAACATGCATTCTTGTGTCCCTTACCAGATATGATGTCTGGACTTGGGGTCTGGTCATTGTAACAAGTATATGGTGTCATCTTCTTTTAATCAACACTTCCTTGAAGCTTATGAGCTCTGTATATTTGGAGTAACAATCCTATCCAATGGGTCTTTTTCAATAGTTTCTCCTGTTATGTAACTTGTTTTTCTTCTCACCCATTTTCAACCACATTTATTAGTTTTTTGGATTTGCGCTTTTAAGTTTATGTAATAAATAACTAGTGGGCTTAAACTGCAGTTCTATAAACCCACTCATGTAGAAAGCATGGGAAAAACCCGACTTTAAAATTAGAAAATTACCCTTTAGAGGCTCTTCGTAAATACTACTATCTTTAAAGGTTGTCTTGAAATAACTGCACTTGCAAACTTTTAGAATGCTCATCCTGTTGTGAGTCACAAATACATTGTTGGGAAAGGCACCAACTCCTCGAGCCCAGAATAAATAACTTATTCCAAATCTCAGCATGGAACATAAACTGTGCCCTTTTAAATTCAGCTAATGAGAGCGCTGACCTGGGCGCACAAATTCTCCAAGCATGTGTGCATTAGCAAAGTCAAGTGTGCACCCTTCTGTCAACCGATCTCGTGAACACTCAATTTCAGTGGTGTGAGCTGGTGTTTGATTAGAAAATTGTAGCAAGCTTTCTTGTTTGGCCTGCCAGCCCATGAATAATGACATGGAGTCTTGTCATTAACTATGAAAGCTCAGGCTTTACTTTAGTTGTCCCCAAGTAGCTCTTATAACTGAACCTGTTTACATCAATCTACGCTCTATCATGTGGCGTGACCTCTCTTCCAACTTGCACCTCCTGTTTCCTCTCCATCCACCTCTTCTTCTTCCCAGAGTCTTCTCTTTCTCCAGAAGTCCCACCTAACCTCCTGCCTAGTGATTGGCCACTCAGCTTATTACACATTCACACAGGGTACAAATATCCCACAACAGAAAATGTCTTGACAGCTTAATGTTCTCTACTTATGTGAGTTGAACAAAGGGATATCCTATAACAGAGTGTTCTGAATGTTAATTTCTTTCTTGTGAATGTACTTTGGGGCTTACTTTATGCCATTTCTTTGGAGATTATAGAGTGTGGCCAGTCCTGAATGGAAAGGATTTCCATTTAGGCATTCTCTGGCAAGCTTGTGGCAGCTGAGCTATTGCCAATGATGTGGGAACATGATAGCCTTAATTAGGGAAATTAGGACAATGGACCCTCTCCTGGGTCCAGGTCTTAAGTCTACAAATTCATATATAAAAAAATGAATTTAGATGATGGAAAAATCCTTGTTTCTATGAGGCGGCAACTTTCCCGTATGAGCTCAAAGTTGGAGTCAGAAGTGGAGACCTGGAGTCTCCTTGCTTGATCCTAAATGCACAAAGCAAAGAAGTCTCGTCTTCCCACAGCACTGGGTAGCCCTGTGTTTAGCATAGCCCAGATTCTAATTGCATTGACCAGGCTTCTCCCAGGTGAAAAGTACCCCACCAAGTACATTCTACTGGCTGAATGGGGCCTGTGACCAGGTCAAAACAAGGAGCATAAGCATGTATTGCTGGGGACTACGTAGGTCGGCTGCTTAACTGTATTTTGAATTTTGGTCTTCCATTTTCCATCTGTCTTTAGTAAGGTAAGATTTGCAGATAAGCAGTCTTGAAAGGAAGGATCTACCAAAAGTTGAGTCAGATACAACACCGTGAATTTTAAGCTTGGTTCACGTTTCCCAGAAGGTCTTTGTTTAATGGAAGAAGGATCATCATTACTAAGCATTCTTTTGGGCTCATCCTCTCATATGATTTTAAAGGCCATATACATGTAGATAATTCCAGGTCTGTATACAATTTAGACTCAACTCTTGAGGTCCAGATTTACACATTCAATTAACTACTTGATATCTCCGCTTGAATGTTCATAAAGACATCTCAAACTCAAAATGCAAAGTAAAATTGGCCTTTATCAAAATCTGTTTTCTAGGCCAGTCATGAAACCACAAATTTACACTGGTAGGTGGCAACAGGAGGGTTGAGCATTCCAGCCTGGGCTACACAGCAAGAGTATCTCAAAGCAACAAGAGACAAACCAAACCTGCTCCCTGAAATTCTTACCATCTTAGCTGATGACAACTTCACTTAAGTGTTTTCACCGCATGGCCAAGTGTCTGTCAGAAGCAATGTAAGCGGTTTATGTTGGTCCCATCATGGTGGGGAAGCGAAGGTATCTGCACATGTTTAGCGTAGGGCAGGGGAGCTGGCAGCACTGCTGACTCAGATCTGAGTCAGTACTCAGCAAACGTGGGTTGGACTGTAACCCACAAAACATTTGCCTTCCCACGACCCATCTCTATCAGCCATGTCCCTGACTCTAAAGGTTCCATAGCTTCCCAGAACAGCAACTCTTGCTAGGGACCAAGTTCAAACACATAAGCTTGTGGTGAGCATTTCATATTCAAGCCACAACACTCCTGGTTACTCAACTCTGAACTCTTTGGTTATCCTTAATCCTTGTTCTTTCATCTAGTTCATCAGGAAAGGTTTGCCTATTTCTAAATACACCTATAGCCTGACTGCTGCTTGCCACATCAGTGCTGCCAATCTCATCTTTTGCCTGGAGCTGTTAATAACTTCCTAATTGGTCTCATCCAGGTCTACTTTTCCCCCCTTAGCTTGTTTCCAGGCTGTGGTTGTATTTTAAAACCAGTCCATGTTTCAAAACCCTATGATGACAATTTTACTCTTGACTAAAAGCCAATGTCCATACAAATGGCCTACAAACTTCTGAGATCTGGTCTTCCATCCTGTCCTCATCATTAATGGGGGGGATTGCTGGGGTGGGGGGAAGAGTTATAGAGACATAGAGAGACAGACAGAAAGATAAATGATAGGTAGAGATACTATACCATCATCACAGCAACTCTTACAAAGGAAAGCTTTTCATTGGGCCTGGCTTAGTTTCAGAAGTTTATCTGTCATCAGCATGGCAGCATGCATGGTGCAGGATAACTGAGGGATGTACATCTGGACCTGCAAGCATGCATGGTGCAGGATAACTGAGGGATGTACATCTGGACCTGCAAGCATGCATAGTGCAAGATAATGGAGGGATTTACATCTGGATCTGCAGGCAGCAGGAAGAGATATTAGGATTGGCTTGAGCTTTTGAAGCCCCAAAACTCAAACCCAAGTGACACTTCTCCCAACAAGGCCACACCTCCTAATCCCTCTCAACTGGGCATATGGAGGTCATTCTTATTGTTCTAATAGGAATAAACCACCACAGGGGGAGGGGGAAGTAGAATTTTAGAGATACACAGTTAAGTAGTACTTCTCAGACACCCGAGCCATAGTCCTGTTTGGCCGGCCATTTGGCAACTTCATTTGTGTCCATGCTTTTCTTTATAGTGTCAGGAAGCCAGAATATTTCCAGTGTTAGGTCTGCCTGCTCAGAACCTACAAAGCTACAAAGCCTCCTCATCCTGAAATGCTCAGCAGTGCCCAACCTCATGGTAGAACTCCGCAGGGAACTTGTCTTCAAGTACTTGTCTGGAGCTTCACAGTCAACAGACTTACTTACTAGAAATAGGCTCCTTTGAGCAACTCAAGAGTGTTTAGCCTTGAGGCCAGGCTACTCCGAAGCTTATGAGGTCTTGGGATGCCCCATCAGCATTTCTAGGACTGTAGTGGGATCTCCCTTTTACTATGGCTGGGAAAAACATAGGGTATAAAGAGCGGTGTCTCCCGAGGGTTAAGGACACCAAAACTATTCTGTAGGCTAAATGCCTGCATGAGACATGTCAAAATCCACAGAATGTACCTTACATGCATTGTGGATTTTCAGTCATGGATTGTCACAAAAGGCATCACTGTGCTGTGGGATTTTGATGTCCGTAATGACAAAAGTGACAGCAGCCTGTGAGAGAAGGTAAAGAATACCTAAGAGTTCTGTTTTCTTGTGGACCTAAAACTGCTCTTAAAAAAAAGGAAATCTAATATATTATTTTAGAAACTGTGTTAATGCAAGGCAAAATTGAGTATCAATATTTGGAAATATTTGAGGAAAATATTCAGAATTCTGGTTTGGAAATAATTGCACATATATTGTGATTCTTGTAAGGCTCTGGGTTTGATCCCCAACATGGGGGGAGGAGTGGGGAGCAGGAGAAAGAAAGACAGGCTCACACACTGAGGCCACATTTATAATAATCCTTTACCAAAAAGTACTTAATAATGGCATGCAACTATAACTATATCACAGACGTCACAGCCGGGCGGTGGTGGTGCACGACTTTAATCCCAGCATTCGGGAGGCAGAGGCAAGCGGATCTCTGTGAGTTCGAGACCAGCCTGGTCTCTAGTTCCAGCGCAGGCTCCAGAGCTACAGAGAAACCCTGTCTCGACCAAAAAAAAAAAAAAAAAAAAACAGTGAGGAACTATATCACAGAAGTCACGACAATAGTCTGGATACCAAAATCCATATGTACTATTAAGCATCAAAGGCAGAACTGAAAAAGCCATGTGCAGGCCAAATAGATGGCATCAGGGCCACAGATAATTAGGAAACCTATTTACAATCTTTTTGTTGTTTTTGTTGATTTAGTTTTGGTCTTTTTTTTAAGACACCATTTCTTTTGTATCCCTGACTGTCCTAGAACTAGCTCTGTAGACCAGGCTGGCCTTGAACTCACAAGATTCACCTGCACCACTCAGACCTACTTACAATCTTAAACCTTTTGGAAATTTAACTGATATACTTTATTTACTAAGGTCTATTCTTAATCCAGTTCTAAGAATTTTGCTATCATGCCAGTAACACATTAGATTAAAGAAAACTGTCGTACAACTTGGGGACGGTGGTGTCCCTCATGATGATAAGCTACAGATACACAGGTCTTCAGAGTAAGAGGTCCTCTTTATTTACAGAGATCATCAGTCCAGAGTCCTCGCTCTGTGTGAAATGTTACCAGACAGATTAGATTTACAGAAAAGCATAAAACAAAGGACAACTATATATTCTAATACAGTGCCATTAGTGGTTAACTTTACAGTTTTCTTAGAGGATAATTTACAAAGATTTTTACTGAAAAAAATCAGGCAAGTTTGTTTCCCTAAAATAGATTTCCGTGCGATTCAAGAGTATAGCAGACAGACAGACTTAGTGTTTTTGGTTTGTGAGTAGCCGTACATCAATTTCCTTCTGCCTTTTTGTCAAATGTCCTGGATGATGAAGAATCTTGACTTTCACCACAATTATAGCGTTCATAGAGAGTCTGAAATAAAAACACAAATCTGTTTTTCGACATTTTAGCTCAATGTATTATTAAATTAGTAAAGATTGTGATGAACTCTAAATATAAAGAAATGCAGCTCAACCTTTCCATAAGAGAATTATACTACAACACAATCAGCATCTATGCAGACCTCTAAGACCACCGTAAGCCCCTTACTTTTCCTTAAAACTTACTCATAAATTCCTACATAAATATTCATTAGGAAATGATATATAATCTCAGAAGTTATTTACACTAATGAACAAAGACATTAAAATTATTATGTAAATAATCCTATAATTAGGTTCCCTTGTCCCTTAGTTTACCTCTGAAGGACTGGTTAGCAGGATTCCTACCTGACGACGCTCCAGTTCCTTACAGAATGGGCATACTATTTGCATATATGTACACACATATTTCTGAATATTTTAATTCACACTTATAATAATTAATAAAATGCAAATATAATTGTTTTCCTGAATTTTTTACAGAATAATAATAAGACAGTAGGTAGAGTCCAGTACACATAAGTTATTTTTCAGAATGTTTTTGATCTGCAGTTGACTCTAGACATGGAACCCACGGATACAGGGGGCAACTAAATTATTAAAAGTGAAGAAAAGACTGAAGACAAGTCAACATCTAACTTATGAAAATGACAGATATATTTGCCACTAAGCAACATAAAATCTCAGTGATGGAGTCATTAATTCACCTTAATTTTACTCAAAAGAACATTTGAATAATATACTGGTATGAACTTAAAATATGGAGACATGAAATAAAAAGCAATAAATATAAAAACATTTTGTTCAACTTAAACACTCCAAGGGAATTTTTTCAGCCATCAGCATCTGAGGAAAAAAAGTCTAAGATTCCACGAATATACACAGTATAGAGAATATATAATAAATTCCTTCAAGATGGGCCCACAGTAGCAATATAGGTTGACTTGATCCTAATCCAGAGAACAAAGTATTGTTATTTCAAATTTCCATAATTTGTAATAGCTTGGTAGCTAATCTAATTGTTAAGCAATCATAGATATTAGAAATTACAAAAGCATTTGATGACAATGAGATAAAATATCGGCAGGTGGATTTCAGCCTGAGTTCAAGGCTAGTTTTGTCTACACACCCTAAGGTCTAGGCTGCAAAGACTGAACAGTGAAGCACTCTCAAAACAAACAAACAAACATCAAGCCTCAACACAACAGTGGAGAGAGAAAGTCCCAGGAAGCTGGCAAGCATTAGATGTGCTTTGGGGAATGTACCAACTGCCACAGAAGCTATTGCACATGATAAATATTGTCATTTTCCTAAGGCTGCACTATAAACTGCCTAGAAGAGATGATTTCTAGAGCTGTGCTAAGAATGTTGAGACAGTCTAAAAGATAAATTCCTATTTATTCCAGCTGGAACCCCAAGAACAATAACAACACAGATCAGAAAGATTCACACTTGTAAAACACGCTCAAAAACAGTAAGTACCAAATAGCAGAAATGTATTTCATCATAGATGTGAACAGTTAATTTTCCTTTCGGCTATGTGTCTTTAAGTATCTGACTCACCGCACTGCATTAAAACAGCTGGAATTAATGTAGATGCACTTACTTTGGCAGTTTTCAAAATGGAGTTGGGAGAATTCAAACCAACAAGTTGACTCAGAACATATTTCATTTCATCATTGGTTTTCCTAGCCACTTGGCTGCCTGTACAAGGAATATAATCAACAAAATGCTAGTGCTAATAAGAATACGGTAAGTTTATTTGAAAATACACCTTCTGGCCAAGTACATTCCTGGAATTCCAGCCCTCAGGAGGCTGAAGTAGGAGTTTGCTCTAAGTTTGAGGCAAGACACCTCCACCCCAATCATAACAAACAAACACATTTTGGAGGCTGGGTAAACAGATCATGAATTCAAGGCCATTCTGTCCCCAAAACAACAAATAGATATACATCCTACTTAATGAGGATACACTAAGAAGCATTATTATAATTTATCTCAATCCCCTATGTAAGATATGTAAGATTATATAAGGAAGTTAAAAAAGGCAATGCTATTAATTTTATTATTCAGCAAAATACTAACTTCCTTGGAGAAGTCAGGCTATAAGAGAGTGGCCAGTTTAGATTCTGGTTTTCAACAGTTAACACACTCATTCATGTTGGTAATCTAGTAAATAGTAGCCTTTAAGGAAACAGTACCTGAATGGGGCTGAATTTGAACATATGGATGTGCGAGCAGCTCAGGGATGGATATCCTCTCTTTAGGGTCCCTTACTAAACAGCGCTAAAAAAGAGAAAAAGCAAGTTTTCATACACGAGGCCGACAAATTAGCTTTCCAGATGACATCACACCACAGAAGCTGTGACTAGCCATCTATTCAGATAACAGTGAGAGGCTTTCTGAGTCACCTTCCACAGAAAACAAGGCCATTTCCTTTAAACAAACATGAAATTAGGAGACATTATCTTTCTACATCCACATACTGTTACTGTTACCTTTAGCACATCTTGAAGATCTTTTTCTGGAATATCAGGAAATTCAATTTCATGACTAGGGTCAATTATGGCATGTAGTTTAGAGAGCTGATTAATGATATGCTGGAATGGTGTTTTCCCATAAGTCATATAGTACAAAATGCACCCCAAGGACCAAACATCACTTCTGGGGCTTATCTAAGTAGGAGAAGCAGAAAAAGTTGCTTTATTTTTAAAATAAAAGGTAACATAAGATTATTATATACCTGTGATCCTGATTATATAGAACACAACATCTCAGTGAATATCAAAGCGTAAGATCATGCTTACACGACAACACAGCTTTTCCTAGTTTCTAACTTTAAACCTTTGAAAAACTCAAAACTATTTTAAAGGAAATAAATTCTTGGCATCTTGTGAAAATATAACACTAAAAAAATAACATACCCATAAATTTGAATTTACTTGTTTGTCCCAGAATGATTACACTGTAATACATTTGTATCTGAACTCACAATATGTATGAATTTTTAAAAGGTTATTTAAATTGTACAACCCAAATCCCAGTATAAACCACTGAAACAGGCTGGATGGAGTCAGGGGCAGATCACTCACCGGACATGCACAGAACCCCCACAGCAAAAATAAGATAAAGCATATTGCCATGGGTATTAAATAAATAGAACATAGTAAATCATAGAAGTTTCTTTTTCCTTGTAGGTGTATTTGTTTATTTTTTATTTCATGTGTATGTGTGTGTACCTGAGTTCCGGGAACTGAGCCGAGGTTCGCTGCAACAAGAGCAAGTACTCTTAGCTGCTGAGCTACCTCCTCAGGAGTTTCTGAGTACTTACTAGTAAGTTAAGTCACATTAGGAATAATCACAGCAACGGGAAAATGGGAAAGGAAAAACAAACACAGACATAAACTTTCTGTAAAGAATAAATCTAAATCAAATGATATACAGAGTTGGTGAAGGCTGAGGAAGAAAAAGTGGACATTCAAAACCTATTTAGTTTAAGAAATGAAAGTAAAGTAGAAACTACAATTCAATTAGGAAATGAGAGCAAAACATCACATAGAGAAAAGGAAGCGGTTTTAACCGTGACAAACAATAATAGCAATTAAGGAAAAGGATAAACTTAAAAAATAAAAGTTATGTATGTGCGTGTGTGCACACGTGACACGTGTGTGCTTGTCCACAGAAACCAGAAGAGGGCATTGAATCCCCTGGAGCTGGCGTTACATGCAGCTGTGAGCTACCCAACATGGATGCTGGGAACTTAACTGTCCTTTGAAAGAGCATAAGTTGCTCTTGAACACTGAGCCATGTCTCTAGCCCCAAGGATAAATTTTTAAAATGTTACTGTATCATGAAAGCTGAGCCAGGAGTGGTGGTGTAGATCTGCAATCCCAGTATTTAGACGGTTAAGATAAGTGATTTGAGAATTCAAAGCTAGTCTAGACAATATAAGGAGAGAATCTATGTCTCAAAAATTGAGAATGGAGTAAAGAGAAGGGAGGGTGGGGAGGGGAAATTTGCCACTGCATATTAAATCACTGAGCTGACAAATTAAAAAAAAATATAATCTCTAGATATAATTCAAAAATCTTAAAGTAAAAAAGACAGATTCTAACTGAAATTACAAACCTTAGAAATAGGCATTTAAAATACTATAATAAAATCTGTAAATAATAGCCAAATTAAACTCAGTAAACCTTTCATCTTTTTAGAAGAAAGGTGATGTTACGGAGCCTGGCACAACCAAACCCAGCTAAATCAGCAGCTTTAATTCAAGTACAAACACTAAATTTAAAACAATTACGATTTAAATTAAGAAGACGGGGAAAATAACCAGGGTACCTAGGACAGACAGCTCAAGAGGCAAACACAAGATCCGTAGGTTAAGTTCCCTGCATTCCTACCCAAAAGAGTGAAAATATTTAGCTGGGCACTGTCAGTGGTAACTCAAGCAATGTAATATAATGCCACCACTCCAAGAAGCCAACGCAGGAGACTCCCCTCAAGTTCAAAGCCAGTCAAGGGTTCAAAATTGGACCCGGCCTTCAAGCAAAATTCACAGCAAAACAAAGCAAAACAAACAAACACACAATGGTAGCCAAAAACCAAAGAACATGGAAAGCACAAATAACCAAACACCTAACAAAGACAAAACACAAACTGGAAAGTAAATAAAATAGAAGTTGTGCATAAAATTAATATCTGTTTTTTTTAAGCTCAACATAACCATGAGAAGTCTAAAAGGCAGCAAATATAAATCACAGAAGAAATCAGAAGGCAAACAATTATGAAAAGAGCTTTATAAAATAAAATATTCAACAAGGTCTGCTCAGTGGAAAGCACCTGCTGCCCGAGCGTGAGGGCCTGAGCTGAGATTCCCAGAACCCTGTAAAGTCAGGCATGATAACCCAGGGCAAGACAGGAGTGGGAGCCAAAAGAAACCCCCAAAGCCTGGGGATCAGCTAGCTTGCTGTATATCTGGGCACACAACAACAACAAAAAGACTATTTCCAACAGGCTGAGTGGTGACAATGGATACCCAAAGTCACCCTGTGCCATTTACGTATGTGTTATGGTGCAAATGCGCCCACACTTAGAACATAAATGTGTACACACGCACACACACCATACATGTGTGGACCAACATAGGCATGAACATATAAACACAGACATTATACAAGTCCTTTGAATCCCTAAAAATCTAGTTTTCTAGGGAAGAAAAGCAAATTTATGCAGCAGTGAGTCAGATGCTAAAATGAAAACTTCCTCAATTACTCTGTTTTCTTCTAATAAACATCATTCACAAGTCCAACAAGGGGGAAGCATAAGTCATGTCACTGCTGAAGAAGACGCAGCGCTACGGACATGAAGGTTGCTGGTCCCAAGTGCGTGCAAACACTGCAACAGCAAAAGAAAGACAGCCTGGTAGCCTGATGTATCATGAACAGAGACAATGGGCCTCTGATAAGGGACATCAAGGCGGCTAACTCAACAAGATTGAAATAAAGTTGCCACTGGTGGCTAGTAAACAAATGATTATTAAAATACACGAGACTCTAGTTTCAATCCCCAGTACTACAAAATCAGTAAATACAAAAAATTAGAAAGGAAACAAACAAAAAAACTCCACAGGATATCAAGGAATATCATTTCTGGTGTCTAAATCAGAGTTATTGTTAAAATTGCCTTTAACTTAAACTTCAAAAAGCTCTCCCTAGGTCAACGTTGTATGAGCACACTGTGAAGAACCACCATACAAAAGAATAGCATTAAAGGACAACCTCAAGTCAATAAAGAACCCTGAAACTGGTGCTGGAGACATGGCTCAGTGGTCAGGAGCACAGGCAGCTTCTGCAGAGGACCTGGGCTCCACTCCTAACACCCACCCCACAGCTCACAGCCTTCGAACTCCAGTCTCAGGGGATGCAATTGCCTCTTCTGGCCTCCAAGAACACTACATACATATGCTGAACAAACATATGTAGGCAATAACCACACACACATAAAATAATAAAAAAATTAAAAGAATGGGGAAAGTGAATCCCAAAACAACTACAAAAGGGGCAGTTCACTGGTGCCAGGCGAGTGAGCTGTTTCCAGTACCTTGGTCTTGACTTTCCCATGTTCTTTGGAAGAAGACATGTCTCTGATTGCTTCTGGAGGCATGTAATTAACTGTACCAACCTATTTGCCAAATCACAGAAAACAATGAAAACATCCTTCTGTATTTGTAAATACATAAATGTCAGATTTTTAGAAACTTGGATAATTAGTGATTTAAGTGACAGACTTGAAAAATTCAAATAACCGCCAACAATATATGTACGATCACGTCATAACTCCAACCAAGTGAGTCAGACTGGGAATGAATTGGCTCATTTCCGAGCGCCTGTGCTGTGCTAGCTGTGTTGGGAAACTAATACCATCTGTCTTTTCACCTGTGTAGACTAATGCCGAACTCAGGGATTTGACTGTCACTCACATCCATGTTCAAATAAATTCAACATTTTCACTTCAGTAAACCAACCAACCAATTAACATATAAATAAAAAGAACCAGCAAGCTTTATCTTTCCAAAATCTCTGGCCTCATATGCAGACTGAAATGGGTTGGAAATCTAAATCATATAAGAGTTTCTATAGTCAAAAATGGTATAGCATAATCCTTTAATCATAATCGGCAATTCTCAAACTGCAGGTCTCAACCCCTTTGGGGGGTCAAATGAACCTTTCCCAGGGGTTACATATTAGAGTTCCACATTAATTTCATAATAATTGCAAATTTACTGTTATAAAGTAGCAATGAATGAAAATAATTTTATGGTTGGGGTCACCACAACATGAGGCGCTGTATTGAAGGGTTAAGAACCACTGCATTAGTTCTAAGAACAAAAGAAACACACAAACAAAGCCTGAATGGTAGGATCTTGCCATAGATAACTTCAAGTTCATCTGTAAACCGATGTTTACCTGTACTTTTGATACAAAAAGTAATGACTGACTGTCAAGTAGAATTATTTTAACTGTATGTTGTCATCTGACTCTTCCTAACAAAGTCTGATTTTGCTTCAAGAATGTACAGATCTCTGTCAGGAATCTGCATTCACGGATATAGCACGTGAGGTTCAGCCAAGACTACCCTTTCAGGTCTATCTTCATGTCACTGTTACACAGCTGGGGCTACAGAGATGAACGTGCTGCACAATCTGACCTGAGCATGCTTGCACTTGACAAACATACACACAAACACACCGCAGATAATAAAGAAAATAATTCTTCTTTTAATGTAGTTGAGCAGAATGTTTCACTATTTCCAATAAAGCTCTCTTAAAAGTCTCCCAATTTAAGTGCTAAGAAAAGAAACAGGACAATGGAGAACATGCAGCCGCAGTTCCTCTTTGCTCTGCTTCAGCAATGAGAAAACCATTCAAAATGCCTTGACATAGTTGTCTGATTTTGAACCGCTTTTCTAAATCAAATTGACTATGGTTTTGGACCTTTTATAATCATAGTTTCTATTCTTTTAAAAAGACTTCAAATTTTTTGAAGAACATGGTCAGTAAAAAATATAATAATGGCAAAATAGTTAACGGATATAAAGGAACTAAACCTTAGTACCAGCAATCACTAAGTATTCTACCTGAAGCCAGGCCTTGGGCTCATACTTGTAATCCCACACTTGGGAGGCACAGACAGCAGGATCAGGAATTGAAGGCTGGCCACTGATACAGAGCAAGGCCAAGGCCATTCTACGTTATATGAAACCCTGGTTCAAAACACTACAACACAGTTCAAAACAGCAGAAAAAGTGTCCTACCTGAGAATCTTTAACTATGCTTGTTGTATCTGGCTGCATTTGGTTTGCAATCCCAAAATCAATTAGCTTCAGCATTCCATCAACTATTAGAAAATTAGCAGGCTTCAGATCACTATGAACAATGCCTTCAAAATAAAAACCATTATATTAGATAAAGTAAAACATTCTATGAACAAAAAAAGTTTACAATCTCTAGATCAAGCTGATTAATATTCATTTATTACACATTCTATACCTTCTTAGAAAATTCACTGTGCCAAGTGCCACTCTAAACTTGCCACTTGTAATGAACACTTCAGACCTGTTAACAATGCTGGATAAATGAGTAAGTACCATTATCCTCATTTTCAGGGTGAGTACACTAATGTAATTTGACTTTAAGTGAATTGTTCAAGGTTATAGGGCCTAGATCTAAAGGAAGGAGGAGTTGAAGTTAGGTGTTTTGGCGGTCAGAATGTGGAACACTGCTGCATACTGCCCAGGAGAGCATCACCAACCACAGTCAGAGAGCAAGACCAAAGGCTTCCCACACCACTCAAGAATCCTAATCACTGAATCACTGACTAATTATTTTTAGGTTAGAAAAAGAGGAGCAGGGGAAACACATTAAATTGAACATGTTTATTTTAAAGACAGGGTAAAGTGCAAAGAAAAGCTCTGAAAAGAACTAAGAACACATAAAACAAAACAAAACAAACTGGGGCTAATAGTAAAACACAAAAGCAAAAACAAAAAAACAACTCTGAGACAAGAAAACAGAAACTTCTCTGGAGGCTGAAGTACTGACCATCACCTTCCCATTTTTAGGACGTCCAGATCCTTAAGTCTAGGACCTACTACTACAATCCAAGGACTTGAAGGTAAGAACCACCAGTTACTACGAGGAAGAGAAAGTTACATTGCACGTGTGTATGTTTAAGTTTGCATTCTGTGTCCTCTGTGTGATTAGTCTTAGGAAATGGGTTTGTTTCTTCATCTCTAAATAATCTTCCAATTAATTACTAAAGGTAGGTACTGACAAAATAAGAGTATCTTTCTAAGATGGCACAATTAACAACTATTTTTAACTTTATATATATATATATATATATATATGAAGAGATTTTAAAATAACCATGCTGATGGATAGTGTGTACTGCTTCCAACATGTTTTTCCAGTAGCTCTTGCGTTCCCATGGATTGATGGATTTTTTCTTTTTAAGCCAACTATTCAGGTCAATGTTTCCACATTCCATTACCAAGTAGATGTACCGCTCTGTGATTTCACTGCATTTAAAAACGAACAGAAGCAACAAAACAATAATTGCCTACATTAAATCAATAAGGATCAACTGTTTGCCTATGAATTATAACAAAAATAAAGTTTTCTTTTAAAAATAAAAATGGATTCATACTAATCATAGAGTCGGATGATCTTATCACTGTGTTGCTGTAGTTTGTTCAAATAAGCTATCTCATTCCGGTAACTGTCAATAGTTTCTTTATCTGCATCTTCTAGGTTCACATATTTGATAGCATATATACACTTCTTTTCATTCAGTACCTGAAATACCTGCATAGACAGCAAAGAAAAAAGTTTAGAACACACCCTCCCTCTTTAAACCATTATAATTCTGAAAGAAATACCACCAAGAACAACGGAAGATTCTGGACTTTTGAATGTAGAAGTAAAACAGCCCTTGGATGATGAGCGAGTGAGTGCCCATTTCTAGCCTCTGTGACAATGGACATTCAAGTAACTCAGCTGTACAAATACCTCAAGTTTTCTACATCAACATCTAAGAAAAGCAACTTAAATTTGCTGCTGTGTTCACAAAACTCTAGGGATGCCTCATCCATGGACTTAACACTCAGAAAAAAAATTCAGAAATGGTAAGGATGACTAAGGCTGTGATAGACAATTTGCTTTTTTTCCATTGTGCTTAATTTTGACAAGATTATTTCTTTAATAGAGAATATTTTTAAAAATACAGTAACTGTAAGCCATCATTATATTCATTTGTGAAAAGTAGGGTAAGTCACATTTTCCATTAGGTTGGCAATATGTTCTTATGAGTCAATTTCTAAAAACACCAATAGGAAAATAACATCTGAAAGAGGGAAGCATGTGAGGGTACAAGTTCCAGTATGTATGATGTGGGAGTCCCTTCTGTGTGCTGTGATTACCATTAATGAATAAAGAAACTGCTTTGGATCAATAGCAGGGCAGAACTTAGGTAGGCAGGCAAAGCTAGGCTGAATGCTGGGAGAAAGAAGGGTGTAGTCAGGGAGCCGCCATGGAGCTGCCACTGGAGTCAGACATGCCAAAACTTTGCCTGTAAGCCACAGCCACGTGGCGATACACAGATTAATGGAAATGGGTTAAATTAATATGTAAGAGTTAGCCAATAAGAAGCTAGAGCTAATGGGCCAAGCAGTGATTTAATGAATACAGTTTCTGTGTGATTATTTTGGAGCTAAGTGGTCGGGGAACCAACAAGTGGCCCCTCCTCCAACACATATACATCACAACAGTAATCCAAATCCAAAGAACAGTGCCTATAACACGTATCTATTGACTTCCATCCTTTGACACTGGACAGTGTGTCTGTTATTTAACTGTGAGTACCCCATAGATACTGGGGATGAATGAGCCTAAACGCATGTGAGGCTCATTAGAAGGCCCATCAGGTCCTAAGCAGAGCATACTCTTCTTCAATACTAGTTCTCCCAAAGAGAACACACAGAGTAAAGTGTTTCATTATGACATTTCATATATACTCTCTTCTTCCTTCATGTCTCTGTCCTGTCCCTACCTGCTCACCTCCTTCCCAAAAGGCATCCTCTTTCCTATCATTCCTATTCAATTACTCTTACCCCAACTCGTTCCTTATGCTTATAACTGAGAATTTGATAAAGGGAACATGAAAAGGAAAATACTTATTGGAAGACTTGCTAGATATTGTAATATACACTCTATTTTATTTTTTGCTTATGGTCTTGATGTTGGAGATTAATTGATGTGTGGTAATAAATGTTCTATTTATTTTGCTTATGGTTTTGATGTTAGGAATTAAACCTAGAGTCTTGCACACACAATGTACATATTCTACCAGAGCATACCCCTTAGTCTACATATCCTATGTTTGCAGTCCAGGCAAATCTTGCCACAGCCTGGCAAGTGATGGGATTAGAGATGAGTGCCACAGTGTCTGATGCTTTCCTTATTTGCAATATGTTAATAAGATAGCCTGAAACAAGACTTGTTATTGTTAGTTGGCTTAGAGAACTATAGCAAAACCTAAAATAAGCCGAAAGCCCTGTTTCATGAACCACCACAACATAGAAAAGCCTAATAGCCAAGGAGAAATATTTAACAAACAAATGATGCCCTATTTAGTTGCAGGCATCAGACCTAACATCACTGAGCAGTCAAATATTGCCATCTTGATAGTAAACATAGTGTGGAGCACAAACAAAAAACTATTCACAGAATGTTACAGAAGCTACAGATAGGCATGGTTGCACACACCTTTAATCTCAGCATTAAGGAGGCAGAGGCAGGTTGATTTCTGAGTTTGATGCCAGTCTTGGAAAAAAAAAAGAAAGAAAAGAAAACTACAGTAGAAACAGATAGGAGAACATTGGTGATTGTAAGGTAGGAGTTGCAGTTAAATTTAGAGTGTAATCAAGTACTCCTTGGCCGAGAGGACACAAGCACATAAGCAAAGCCATGAGGACAGAGATGGGCTGGTGACACATCTGGGAGGCTGAGGCAGAAGAACTGCTACAAATTCAAGGCTAGTTGGGTTAAAAAGCAAGACACTGTGGTAAGGGACAGAAGGAAGGAAAGGAGAAAAGATATAGGCCAGACCAGAAGAACAAAGACTGAGTGAGTAAACTTATTATTTATTGTAATAAACAAAGCAAAAAGATAATAGCAAACTAACAACACTAATAAAAAGTAGGAAAGACAGCATGGCTTGCTGACAAGCTAGATGTATATATGATAATAGGAGCAGTCAATAGGTTTTTAGCTAAGTAATTGTAAGAATAGAGCTGCTATTTACTGCAACTGGAAAAACTAGAGAGTGAGTGTTTATACAACTGTCTTAAACACCTGGTAACCAAGAAGAGATGCTGAGCAGTCAAGTGTGGAAAGTTAGTCTGGAAATGAGAGGCCTGAACTGGAAATAGAAGTCTGGAAGCTGTAAGCACAAACACAGCACTTATAATCCCCCTGGAGGAAAACCCCGAAGGAAGCCTGAGTTCAGAGAGAAGGAAAGTGATGAAAGCCTAAGTCCTGAGGCCTCGTAACTAAGGTCTAGGGACGCAGGAAGACTGAGAAAGATCCATCAGTGTGAGAGAATAAATGTGTGTGTGTGTGTTCACCAATGAGAACAACTGCAATAAAAACAAACCCCAATTGTCTACTAAGAAACCTAAAAATCAAAGCACAGAACCAGTTTTAATGAAAGCTCGAATGATCTTGAGGGTGGCTCTGTGGGGAGTGTCGAAGGCAGAGATGACTGCAGTGGGCGAGAACCATGGTCTGTAAAGACAGCACTCACCATGCGCTCCTCATTACTCAGGTAGATGAGAACAGAGCTCACAGCGCCAAAAAGTCCCAGAAGAAAATAAAATCACTGAGACTGAAATAATTCAGAGCCCTGCTTTTGAAATGAATTAATGACCAGACCAAAGACTTAAACAGGCATGTGCATGGTCTTCGGAAATCAATCCAAGACCCCAAAAGACAATCTCCAAAGTGAACAAAACAGTAAAGTGAGGGAGAAAGTACAAGATATGGAAAAAACACCAACATGGAAACTGAAACAATGAAAAGGAACTAAACAAATAATGGGATCAAATATTTATCAATCAAATAAAAACTATACCAAAAAGTATCGTTACTAAACAAGAGTACAAGCAATGAGACTGAAACTGTAATCTAAAATTTCTTCTCAGACAAAACTCTAGGACCAGATGTGTTCACTGAATTCTATCAAATTTAAAAATAAAGCTAATAATACCAACACTTTTCCAACTATTTCACAAAATAGAAAGGGAAGGAACAGCACCAAATTCAGTCTACAAGGCCAGTGTTATTCTGATACCAAATCCAGACAGAGACAAAGGAAAAAAAGAAAAACAAACCAATTTCTTTGATGAACAAAGACGTAAATGTCCTCAACAACAACAAAAAAACCCTCAAAGCACATTGAAAAGATCAAATGTCACAAATGAGATTAATATACATATTAATAAATGTAGTAAAGAAACCATATGATCATCTCAACAGATGCAGAAAAGGCATTTGGCAAAGTTCACCATGGCTTCATGATAAAAATCTTCTAGCTTGTATTATGCATGATTTAAAAATGTAACAATTAAAGAAAGGATAATCAACCAGGATTGGTATACTGTTAATTATCATCTTGATAATCCTTGTTGCCATTTTGATAATTTTTGGTTTATCTCTTAAAAAGTTGTTTGGCATGAATGC
>JAQHUG010000042.1:5658145-5679482 GCA_028555095.1 Dicrostonyx torquatus | reverse complement strand
AAAAAAAAAGAAAAAAAAGGAGTTTTCAAATTAGACAATGATATAACAGTTTAACAAACAAACCTTTATAATAATAAAAATATGAAAAGCAAACCATGATAAAACAGGTGGGCATGTGTGTATGTTCATGTACATATATGCAGGAGTCTATACACATGTACACATGTACAGATAGAGCTCACTGGTCAACTTCAGATGTCATGCACTTTGTGTTTTGAGATAAAGTCTCGACTTAGGACCTTAGGCCTAGCCTAATCTATGAGCCCCAGGTCCTAGGGACCCACCTGTCTCCATCTCCCTACGAGCACATGCCACCACCCCACGTTTTTTTACATTGACACTCATGATCAAACTCAGGCCCCATACTTGTGTAGCAAATACTGACTAAGCTACCCCCGCCCAACTTCTAGTTAAATTTTATTAAAGTTCTTTTATTCCAAAGTCTTAATCCTAATATACTCTATTCAAACTGGTTATATGTCAGAAAGGCACACAACATTATTTAACAAAACAAGACCCAGTATCTTCATTGTATCAGAACTATTATGCTGTTAAAATTTTACAAAATGTTCTTTTACCTACAGAGATGAACTTCAATTTGGGGACAGTTTTAGTTTTTAGAAAGTATTTGCACTAGATTACACTGATTATAATTTTAGACCTTGACACCTCATTATAGAAGAATCACAATGGATAAATCTATTTTTTGTAATGGAGTCCTTTTAACTTTAAAAAACGGCTATAAGTCCTCTCTTCTCTTTTAAACAGGAGTGCGGACATGTACACTGGGATTAGTTATGAGTATGTGCGGAAGAAACTGCTTATCTAAGTTACTGAGCAATGGAATGTTAGAGAGAGAGAGATACAGTGGGCTGCATGCACTTGGTATTTTGGAAGTAAGGTAGTGAGCATGCAAGTATATGTGGCTACCATGAAGGAGTGGTCATTAGAGAGGAGTTATGGATTTGAAGGCCAGCTATCAGACAGATGATGTATGGGATGGATGTAGAAGCCAGAAGAAATTAGGAAGTTTTGGCTTTTGTATGATCCAGAGCCCAGTATTAATTTTGTTGTGGACCAGTCTTCTTAATCTGTGGACCACGATCCCTTTGACAATCCTCTATTTTCAAAAATATTTATATTGTGACTCATAACAGTAGTAAAATTACAGTTATGAAGTGGCAATGAAATACTTTTATGGTCGGGGGTCACCACAGCATGAGGAACTGTATTAAAGGGTCACAGCATTAGGAAGGGTGAGGACCACTGCTCTAGACAGTCTCAGCATGTAGACATGGCTACACTGAAGCTCACAGAGATCTCCGGGAAGATCCAATGGCTCTGGCATTCATGAAAACCTGCATTTACAGGCACATACCCACACTTACAAAAAATAACAAAACTACAAGTCTATTAGTAAACTGACAAAATCAGAATTTATCCTGACATGTAGTCTTACTGAACCTATAGGTGTAGAGTATTCCAAAAAAAATAACATCTTGTAAATAAGTGATTCCACTAAGTATGGCATAAACACTTTAAAACGCAATACCCAACATTGCCACCAGGCTTAAGACAGATATTACTAGAGACAGTATGTCCTTTAAGGGAACACAGTTACCTCTTTTTGAGTCTTAGGGGTAACATCCGGAATGTGCCACTGGTTCTGGCTCACACACTCTGACTTTCTTGTAGACTGCCATGGTTTGTGCTTTCTTTCTGCAATCTCTGGTTCTTGACGTACTTTAGTTTCTGAAATTTTATTGTAAAAAAATCAGTATTTGATGATAAAAATAATTAAGGCCAGGCATGGTGGCATCTGCCTGTAGTTTCAGCTACTCAGGGGCTGCGGTAGGAAAGATCACTTGAACCAGGGTGTTTGATGTAGGCCCATATTTCTACGTGGCATGACAGCCAAGTTCTCGGACCATCCTTGGTATCCAAAGCAATCACACCCTCTAGTCAGGCTGTACTGCTCCTTCTTTTCTGTTATTATGTAGATTGCTTGAGAAGAGATGTGAATTCCAAGCTAGTGACCAAACTGTGGGACAGCCCTGCTACCCCCAGAAAGAGAATGTTAATGAACTTCCACCTTAGTTTACCTTGGGGAATAAAAGGTGTTTGAAAAATAAAGGAGGGCAATCCTCAGGAAGGAATAAAGCCTGAGACTCCCTTCCGATATTGCTGTGTGAACTATGTCTCAATTATTTCCCGCACCTCCATGCCAGTCCAGAGAGGGGAAAATAGTTTATGTTGAGGCATCAGACCCTGACAGTTTGAAACCACCTTGGGCAGTACAGCAAGACCCCATCTCAAAATAAAACAAAATAAACCCCAAATACATAAGTAAGTTCAAGAAATAAGAAGGTGATATAAATTATGCTTTTTTTTTCATTCTGAATAAAAAAACCAAAAAAAACCAAGAAGAAAGGGGAAAAGGGAGGAAAGAAGGGGTCAGGTTTACAAAAACGTCAAGGCAGTAACTTCCCTAAATAGTTTTGAAAGTTTAATTGGAAATCATACCAGATTTAATTGTTTCTGCTTTTTAATAAATAAATTAAAAATTTTAAGTGTGGATATTAAAGTCTTACTAATAAAGAGAAACTAACAAACTACTGTTCTCAGACCTCCATTTTAAAACAGATTTTATTTTACTAGCTTCTAATTGACTGTCTTAAAGGCCTAAAAACAAAAATGCCAATAACATATTCACAATTCAATGAATACCAAAATTCTAAACTCTAAGCAAAATATTAACAATTAATGAAAGACCTAATAAATTATATCAAAATATAATTCATTCCTAAATGCTGCTTGCTAAACACCTCCCAAAAAATCAGTGTACCTTGTTATAATAAAAAAGAAATATGACTAACTCAACAAAAGGTCCTTTAATAAAATCAATGTTGAACCACACGCATACACAAAAATATTAATAATCTACATCTAAAATACAGCTTACAGAATTAGATAATAAACAACAATAAAAATCTATAACAGCTATAATTTCAAGAGTTAAAATACTAAAAATGTCCCCTTACAGTAGAGAAACAAAAAATTTATCATCTCTCCTAGCAATAATAACTCTGGACCTCTTAGATGCTGCAAAATAACAAAGAAAATGAAAAGGATCAGAAAAAAAAAAGTTACTTATTTTCAAAGATGACTGTGAACCTACAAAACCCACAAACTGGGCACTGACACGTGCCTGTAATTTTAGCCCTTAGTAGGCAGAGGCAGGAGAACTATGAGTTTGAAGACAACTACACAGCCTAGCATGAGACTTTGTCTCAGAAAAAAAAAAAAATAAAACAAACAAATATAAATACAAGACTACTAAAGAATACATAGGGAAATTATTAGACTTGTTCAGTGAATGTAGAAATGCCAATATATCTACATTAAAAAACAATTTTGTATACCAACAATAAAGTTAACACAAAAACTTTGCAAAGTAAAAGATATCAGGATATCAAAACTATCAGCTATCCTAGGGGTTAGGGATAGGTTCACCACAGCATATCCAAGAGCTCTAGAGAACACAGCTCTCTTAGTGTAGTAAGGGAACAAAAACAAGCCAGGCTGATGAAGGAAGAGGGCAATATATCTCTAATATCTTTACAGGTTCAACTGCTTCTCAATCAAACTTCCATTTTTCAAAGGATGGATACTAATGCATAGCTCCTAGTATTTTCATGGAAATTCAAAATGCTAATAAGAACTGAAACAATCCTAAAGAAAACAACTGAAAACATACACACTAGCACTAACAGACATCAAGACTCACTATAATAAAGAAAGTAATTATGAAACAAAGACAAAACTCCCAAACCACACACCAACATACAATCACCTAAGTTTCCAGACAGAGAAGAGAGGGTATTCAAGATGGCCCTGGGTCCAAACAGACATTTGTATGAGAAAAATCAAGAACAAATCTTTAAACTTTATCTTATACATATGCATTCATGTTCATATTAAATTCAAGCAAAATTGAATCAAATATGAAAGATAAAATGATTACCTAAAATCTGTAAATATGTTTAGGACACTGCATAGACCTTGTTTAAAATAAAAGAAAGTACAAGAACAAAGACTGATAAGGAAGAATGCACAGAAATTCAGAATTCCATTTCATCAAATTAGCAACCAAATGAGCAGGCCTATTTGATAAAAATGATTTTTCCCAATGGTATCAAAAGACAAGAAAATATGAAATATAGTTTCCAACAGAGAGCAAGGTTAGGAATCTGTTCCCAATCAACTCAAGGTAAAGAATAAGAAGACTACTCTAAGGATGAAACACTGCTTGGGACAGAGCCTTTCCTGGGTGCCATGAGCTGTTGCAGGCCATGACTCCAATATGGCAGATCGCACAACTGGTAATTCAGATGTCAACCTGCCAGATGAATGATTCTCTGATGGAGAGAACCTCAGCTGCTTCTGTCTATAAATTCACATGTGCAAAAATAGCTGTGGGATCTCCCCATTACTGTGCATTTTCATGACATTTGTACATGTAACCTCATGACTACATCTCAGTCTTATGGGCACATATATCTGTGGATAGTCAGAAAGATGACTTCTCATTAAGCTATATAATTCTGATGAGCAGAAATATACTAGGCTATGCTTCCTAACTAGACCTATTGTTCCACCAGGACTGTGAGACACTTAGAAGCCTGGTTTGTGTGTTCACCTAGACTCACATGAGAAAACAACAGTTTCTCCCCAGTCTAAGACAAGCTACATCTATTTAGCTCATGTAATACCTCAGAACAATTTCAAACTAGACTGTCTCTGTAAACAAGACTGTAAGTCTAAAACTTTACAGATATGCACAAGGACAGAATTTACGGTGTCTACAGGTTATTAGCACAAAACAACCTAAAATACTATGCCAATTTCTCTCGCCAAGCCTGGCTGATAAAGGATCCACTTCCTGCACAAATTCCTCAGCAGCTTGTCTCACTGGGCACTATGCCCCTGGCCTCAGGTCACAGCCTCTATACAAGGAACCTTGAAGCTGGGTGTTGCCATGGTTACTAACTTCCCTTAGATGCAGTTTTTGTAGCCTTTTACATTGAAAGCTGTGTGAACAAAGGCACTAGGGAAGAATCAGAATGAGAAAACTGGAACTGAAGAAGGAGAACTGGGAAGAATAAAGTGCTTGACCCTCAGATTGTGGATGAGAGTCTTTTCCTTCGATAGATAGGAAATTTTTCTAGATTCCTGCTGCTCTGAAGGCATTCTTTTCTGCAATCCTGGGTGCAGCCCAGGGAGCTGGTCTCACAGGCTACAGTACCTGGGACTTTGGACTTCCAGTATTAAAAACCATGAAAGCACCAGGCAAACATCAAGGCAAGTCCCACTTGTCTTCCAAGTCCCTCCTCAGCTCTACAACAAGCGGAGAAGAAAGCACTGCAACCTCTGACTGGACTCTGGGCTTCCCATCAACATTAAAATATTGTCCTCAGCTCTTACCACAGCTTCAGAAAAGCATTAGAACACACTCAAAGTCACCTGGTAAGCCTGCTCCTCCCCTGAAAGCAGCTGCTTACTTTGGAGTGGAAGAATGTCACTCAAGTTACCTAGTCTTACTGCCCACTCTATCCATCTGTCTTCAATTCAGCCTCACTGGACAGCCCTGTTTAGGTTCTATTTGTTTGCCTAACCTGTTCTCCCTCTATCTGAGCTCTATTACTGTGAGCTGCCACTTATATGCTAACTGGATTTCTTCTTTCATATATTCTTCCATATTTTCCCTAATTCACATTAGGTTCCTAAAATTCTCCCTCTCCTAAATTCCCATAGCATTTTACTTGCATCTCTCCTAACAATCTGTATATTTTATTCACATTATGTGTTATCTATTCCATATACACCCCATAATTGATTTGAAATTTTGGAACCCCATTCCTAAAATTATTGGATCCCTACAACATTTATTACAGTATCTACATAGTGGAAAATCAAAGTATGATTTAAAATAAAAATCAGATTGGGCTGTGATATAGAAATTGCTGTGGGATCTCCCTTTGATAAAAATAGCAGCCAAATCAACTAAAAAAAAAAACTAAGTTATTTTATTTCTATTATATTGTCCCGCCTCTCTTCATTTTATGCATCCTCTAGACAAATAGCTTCCTCCCCTATAGGATTCAATACTATTCATGCACTCTGTAAAAAAATTAAAATGGAAAATAAAGAAAGACAGAGTTTTGAACTACAAATAGGTCGTTAATCTGTTTCCTCAAGCTATGTGCACTCATGTGTGTATGACATGTGCACACTTGGGTATGTGTGGACACAAGCGAATCTGAGAACAACTCCATTTTGCCTTCCATTTTGTTAGATACAGGGTCTCGTCTTGTTCCGTGTTGTATACATAAGAATAGATGGCCCGTGAGTTGCTGGGAATTCTCCTGTCCCTGCCTTCCATCTTACCATAGGACTACTGGAGTTATAGATCTATACTACCAAATTCAGCTTTTTGTGGGTTCTGGAGATCTGAATTCAGTCCTCATGCATACATGGCAAACACTTTATCCACAGAGCCATCTCCCCAATCTATGTGTTTTATTCTTTGATACTTTTAAACATACATAGAATGAATCATTTTCATGCTATGGTTACCTTCTCTTATCTTTCTCTCTCCCCAACTGAAAGCCTTTTTACTCCCAACAAGTCCCCTTCTGACTTTCACGTTCCTCTTTTGTCACAGCCCACTGAGTTTAACCAAGGTTGCTTACATGAGAACTTACCTTCCAATTTTGTTAGAAGACTTGATTCCATTTTACTCTTCAAGATTACTAAATCAGAAATAAGCTCAGAACTTTTTTCATTGGATACCAGAGAATCTTTGAAATGGACACTTTGAATGGGCTACACAAAAAGCATAGAAAGATTTCAAATAAGATAACAATACCATAAATAACAGTATTTCTAATTTGTCCTACTGTTCAATATAATAAAATATAATATGATAAATATATAAATATATTATACATATTATTAAATATGGCCGGGCGGTGGTGGCGCACGCCTTTAATCCCAGCACTCGGGAGGCAGAGGCAGGCGGATCTCTGTGAGTTCAAGACCAGCCTGGTCTACAAGAGCTAGTTCCAGGACTGACTCCAAAAGCTACAGAGAAACCCTGTTTCGAAAAACCAAAAACAAACAAAAAAAAACCATATTATTAAATATAATAAATAATGTAATACATTAAAAGCTTTATCTATGTGAAATCACTGTAAAACTTTATCTCATATTTGAGTAGGCTCACATCTCAGAAAATATTAATTTTCTCAATTACTGATTAAACATCAGAATAGACATAACCATTAACTTGGTGGTTATATTAATATTACTTAATTATTACACTATATTTCACCCAACAAAGAAAGGGTTAGAAGGTTTATATGCATCCTAGAATAAGTCTGATAACAAGAGAAAACATAATTATCTTGTTTACATGACTAGACTTTTTATTTAGTTTGTGTTTATGGGTTGTGCAGTGCTGGGAAATGAGGCCAGAGCCCCACATACAGCAGCAAAGTGCTCTACCACTCAGCCAAAAACCCTGCTCTGATTTTACTGTATCACTAAGGAACAGCATTAATAAAAATTAGACTTGCATAACCTCAAGACAGTAGTTATTATAAATTCAGAGAGTAATCTTTATATAATTAAGTACCATTCCCTAAAAATAGAGAAAATTAATATTTCAAAAGCATAAGACCATTAAAGCTTGTAATGTTGAAAATTTATACAACAATGCCAGGATTTAAGTTAAGTATGCTAAGAATATTAAAACCCCTAGAAATCACTGTATCTGGAGCTAGTCACTTCTTTGTAAACTTAACGAAGGTGGGGCAGGGCAGATTAACTTTGATACTTATGCTCTCACCTCTGTACCAACATGGGCTCTCATTTTAAAGATGCTTTGAGTCATAACATTAAGCAAATAAACAAAACCTGGTGACTAGCAGCTCCATGTTGATTCCTAGACTCAGGCCAACTAATCCACTTAAACATGTGCCTAATTAGTGCACCTCATGGTTCTTCTAAAAGATGGTTGACACTTGCTCTAACAACTTAATGTTTGAGAGGCAGTCCAGGACTTCTGTGTCACCTCCCAGGGTGGTCTCAAACCTCCTGTGGCTTCACCAATACACTGGAGATAGATAAATACTAGATCCTTTCCCTAAAGAAAGCTCTATAACTTTTAGACCCGGAACCTTTACTTCACATTCACTTAAAGCTGAAATACCTTTAAAGTTCTCAATTCACAGGAATCATTTCCACTTGATTTGGATCCAGGAATAATTAAATCTCGGGAATCTGATCCGGATATCTTTCTATTACCCACAAAAAAAAACGGATTTTAACAGTTAACTTGAAATTGCTTCATTTGAAAATTGGTTTTAAATACACATATTTGACACTACACACTTTGAATTGGAACAATCTGTTTAAGAGGCATCTCTAAGAGTGACATAATTCTAAAACAAAGGTGACTCTGCTTAAAAATTAGGTGCTGAGCAATGACAAAATTGATGAAGAGATAGGTGATTGCCAATGTCTTCATTACCTAATAAGTCACAGCTGAAGTTCATATAAGAATGTGGGAAAAGAAAGGATGTAGGTGAGGCTTTTCAGACTGCACACAGATAAGGGTAAGAACACACAGCGAGCTGCCATGTGGACCTCTATAATCTGGCATACAGTCTTCTGTAAAAAGCATCAAAACCTGGATGAATAAAGCTTGAGGGATGGGAAGAATTAAAAAAAAAATACATTTTCAGAGTGGAAGAAAATCTCCTGCATGCTTCAACTAGGTATTTGAAATGGAGGAGCAAGATAAATTAACAGGAAATGTACCTTAAATGCAAGTACACTTTTAACTATCAACATTTACTCAAAGTCTAAATATAACAAGGCCTCAATTATTGAACGTACCAACTAAAATAGTTGTTTCTCAATTTTATTAGCACCTACCACCACATCCAATATATTCCCCTTTCTTATATGGGAGCAAACACTAAAGCTGAGAGTAGGGGAGTCTATCACATGTCATGAACGACGTTTCATTACTGAAGATGGAGTCTTACGATTGATTGAAAAGATTCCCCTGGCTCAGTCACCCTGCTAGCTGGGGTTACAGGTCTGCACCACTGTACTCAGCAGTCAATTAACTTATTTCTTTTTTGATTCCGAGCATGACTAGGGCCATAGGCTTAAGCAATCCCTAGAACTACAAAGAAAAATAAACTAACCATAATCACTACTACTCAGTAAAAAAGATATTCTGACATCAGTCTTTAAATATAAACAAATTTTAAAAAACCAAACTCAAACATACCTTTTTGAAAAATTTGGCACAGCTGAACCATCTGTCTTCACATGGTAATCTGGGCTATTTAGAAGGTTAACCGGGACTCTTCCAAAGAGACATGACTAGAAAAGATTTGAAAGATTAAGAAACCAATCAATGGGTACACACAAAGAATTCACTAACCATCACCTTCCTCAAAGTAGACCAAAAATGACTTACCAGTTTAGCTTTGTTAGTTTGCTTTATGGGATTTCGATGACTTATTTCTGCATCTTGTGGAGGAACGTTCTCTCTGAATAGAAAGAAAATACCTGTGATTTTTCAGAGACTATTAGAATATGCATCTTCATTTTACTGCTAAACATAGTTACTACACTTGCATGAAATGTATATGTGTATATATAAAAGACAACCATGTAAAGAGCTGAATTCATCTTCTCACCCATATAAAATCCTGCCTATAGCAGGCTGTCCTCTGGAATCACCACTGATGTTCCTATTCTGTAGATTTCCAAGCAAACTGGAGAATGATTCTTGGGCAGTTAGTACTGTAGGTGCTGTAAAATTTTCACAATTATGATTAAATATACAAAAAAATTATAATCTTATAAACAGGAATATTTTAAAAGACAACTTATAATAGGTAAGAGCCTCATGCATGGTATAGAAGCACAACAATGCCATCAGTACAGTCTTTTACATAGCTTTATCCCCAGGGTAAAAGTATATCCTTTACTTCTAAAGTGCAACTTTCTTACTTGGACCAAGTAATTTTAAAGGAGTTACCAACACCAGTTTATGCAGGAAGGATCTTTGTATCTTTGTTTCTGAGTATCTTACCTCTTATACACCTACAACCTAACTTTAGGTTTTAAGTACTATATCTAAACGATTTTTTTTGTCATCTTTAAAGTATCCCGAATCTTAACTTTACTCCAGCAAACCATAGAACACACTGACAGTCACCTGATAAACTCTTCTTGTCCTCCTCTGAAAGTAGCTGCTTTTTCTGGAGGTGTAAGTTGCGTATGGCAATCTCCAGCATCTGCAGCGGCACGGCTCCGCTTTCTACAGCTTTATGAAGAAGCTGCTCACTTTTTTTAAGATTGCCTAAGAGAGGAAAAAAATAACTGATTTGATGCAGCATTTTTCACCCTCCACCTCCAACTTCTTATTTATTCATTAGTGGGGGAAGCAGACTTAGTCACATTATTGTACAGGCAAACAAAAGAAGCAATTTCTCGCTTCTCATACCTATACTCAATTCCTCCATACCAATTCCTGTTCATCACTAAAACACCATTTAGAAATTTAATAAATTAACACAAAAAAAAAAAAACCAAACCCAACTATAGCAATTAGAAACATCTCAACGATTCTATGTACAGCAGTACTAGTAACAATCATTTGTTAAAACAAACTATTTATTGTAACATTTAGTCATCAAGACTAAAAATTTGCTAAATTCTTTTCTAGCGAAAGGATTTACATTAAAAGAAGGGTAAAGGTCTAATATCCGCTGTTAGACTAATCTACACACAACTGCCACAATACAAAATAACCAAAAAAGATCACATACAACTACAGAGCTTACCAAATTTTCTTTCAAATGAAAATTTATCTCCAATATTTGATAATTATTCAATGTGTACATCATGTATCACACAGGATGTTAAGAATAATGGAACCCATGGGCTACAGTGCTATGAATGTGGCCCTTAGGGTAGGTAGGGAAAACACTTCAAGATGTCACTATTGGAAAAGACTTTCTGAAAGGAGTCCCAGTTCTTGGAGAAATGAGGCCAAACTGGCAAATGAGACCTCATGACATTAAAAAGTTTCCATACAATCAAAGTAAAGAAACCACCTGTAACATGGGAGATCTTTGCCAGCTATGCATCTAATAGAGGTCTAATATCCAGAATATAAAAAGAACTTTAAAAAAAACTGAGCAGTAAGAAAACAACTTAAACAATAAATAAGCTCATGAAAGACAGTTGTAAAGGAAGAAATACAAGTGGCCAATAAATACACGAACATGTTCAACTTCACTAGTCACCAGACAAATGCAAATCAAAACTGCATCAAGAATCCATCTTATTCCAGTTCTGACTGGAGTACGTGAGTCATTAAGAATACAAACAATAAATGTAGGTGCAGAGGTGGACAAAAGAAAATTCTTAAACACCACTGATGGGAATATAAATTAGCCCAATCTTTGTGGACATCAGTACCAAGGTTTCTCAGAGCACTAGAGACAGACCTAACACGTGGCCCAACTATTTCCTGGGTATTTACTTAAAGGACATATAACATAAAACAGAGAGACTTCACAGCAGTGTTTGCTGCAGCAGTATAGGCAAGGCTGGAGACGTGGCTCAACGTTTAACACTTGTTCTCGTAGAGAACCAGGGTTTGGTTCAAAGCACTCACATGGTATCCCACAACCATCTAGAACTCCAGTTTCAGGGGACCCGATGCCTTCCTTCCATGACTTCTATGGGCTGCAGGTATATACATGACTCAAGAACATACAAGCAGGCAAAACACTCATACACATAAAACAGAAAAATCATCACAACAGTTAAGCCATTAAATCAAGATGGGTATCTAACAGAGAAATGAATGACAAAAATGTGGTATATAACATAATGAAATTATTTTCAGCCGAAGGAAGAATGAAGTTACAATCTCTGCAGGAAAATGGATGCAACTAGAGACGATCATATTAAGCAAACCAAGCTAATCTTAGCTAAATATCATTTTTTTTTATTTTCTGGCCCTAGATTTTTATACAGTAGCATAAAATCTTTATATATATGCAAACAGAAGTAAAACTGACGCAACAAAGGTGATTAAAGAGGGAGAGGGAGAGAAAGGGGCAGGTGGGGAGAACTGGGGTAGGAATGTGCTCAGCATATAATAACATATGCCCTACAAAAAACTTTAATGAGCCCGGGCGGTGGTGGCACACGCCTTTAATCCCAGCACTCGGGAGGCAGAGGCAGGCGGATCTCTGTGAGTTCGAGACCAGCCTGGTCTACAAGAGCTAGTTCCAGGACAGGCTCCAAAGCTACAGAGAAACCCTGTCTTGAAAAACCAAAAAAAAAAAAAAAAAAAAAAAACACACACACACACACACACAAAACTTTAATGATTAAATCCTTATGTTTATTGAGAAACGTGAAAAAAATTGCATGTAACTGAGTACTTTAGCAAACCTAAAGACTTAGAGAAGCACCAATAATTTAAGATCTTATTGACGCAAGTCAAAAAGTCAGTAGAGCCTCTGGTAAAAATGCTGTGATGCCCTTCCCCTCTAAGGGCACACAGCAATCTGGGCACAGGTCCCAGGAAGCTGCATAGCTCCAGCAGTTCGTCTATCCACCTTGCTCAAAGAAATCACAATTTCGACCTGGCTGCTACTGCTACACCTCAGGGATTTAGTTTTGTTCCTTTAGAAAGCTCAGTTTATTCGTTCTCTGTTACAGTTACCACTGAAAGACCACTGGGTCTTAAAGGCCTGACCAGACCTACCATAAAAAGAAAGGAGATATCAGTTTCTCTAGGAGGAAAAATGTGTGTTTTATAAATACACAGTACACTACAGATTTGATTACTAGAACTTGGGAAACACCTCGGTAAACTGAGGATTCCCAAACCATGTCTGAGTTGTTCAATCTTTTTTTCCACCTCAAACCTAGGGAGCAGTTTGCCTTGAACAAATCTTACTTTAGTCACATCAGGTATAGCCAAAGATTCCCAGAATATGAGGGGAAAAATACTATGGAAAAGGCCAGGTTGTCTCAGAGATGCCCCTACCCACCACCAGCTGCAACAACTCTATTGGCAGAGGCATGGGTGAGCTAGTCCCAAAGTTGTGAATAAGGAGGAGCTATCCCTATTACCCATCAGTCATGTGGTGGCATGGGTGGGAGGAGATGCCCTCCCCTCTTCTGTCCATCAATGCCTGAGCAGGTGGGAGAGCTGACCTTGAGGTCCTAAGAAAGGAGTGCTAGCCCTGCCCCTCATCTACTGCAGCACTCAGAGTTGTCCCTACACCAAGTCTGGGCAACACAATAGAGCTGGCCGTGAAGGTATAGGAGATTCAATCCTGAGGACAGGAAAGCAGGAGAACAAGCCCCGCCCATTGCTCATTGGTACAAGGGGTGAATCTGCAGAACAATGCAGGAGAGTTCACCCTGGTGGTGAGAGGACAAGGGAGAGTTGGTGGGCTGACCAACACTGCAACTACCCAGGCCTAGAACCAGGGTTATGGGTTGGTCCACCCCAATATCCATCCAATCTGTGATCTGCTGGAGCAAGTGAAGAGACAGATCCTGTAGACCCAAAGCTGCAGGATCTCCACAATACAGGGTAACAGCAGGATAACCAACAGGGGTTCCAGTGAGGGCTCAGCATCACTGCTGTAGCAGAAATCAGAGGCCTCAAACTAAAGATTCTTTGTAATAAACACTTGCAAGTGAAGATATACGGATAAAAGGGTTTACTGCGTGACTCACTGTGTCACACGACAGCTTTCAAGATGAGATCCCCCCTTTCTTTCTTTTTCCCTCCCACACTTAAATTTTATGGAGGGGGCGGTGCTGCAAGGGCAGAGGGCGGATACTCAGAGATAGGAAATGAATAGGATCAAGACCCATGATGTGAAAGACACAAAGAATAAATAAAAAGAAAGTTAAACAAAGATTGTAATTTTTAATAAGCTTATAAAATGTCTTACAGAAAAGATGCCTTGGCCTTATAACAAAAGGCAGACTATGAAGAATCACATAAGCAAGAAGAAATGTTCTTGCAGTGGGGTATTAGGGAGATCCACCAGGTCAATGTCACAGCATTCTTTTAACACACCCTCCAGGGCTATGACACACAGACTAGACAAGTTTATCTAAGTTCCAGTATTTGTATTCTGCAAATACTCAGTGAGAAAGCTTTCCCTCAGGTGTCCGTGCTTACGTCCACAGACCTTTCCTTGTGAACAGAGAGCAGAGTGCATACCCCGCTTACACCACACAGCACTCCCGCTCCACATTCTCATCTGATCAACTGCGGCATTTCCGCTTTGATTTTTCACTTCAAATCGATGACTCAACACTGATGTACAGTAGGACATACTTTCACTCAAAGTGGACACATGACACTTTCAGATTACCTTGAGATAGTTCAAACTGGGCAAAAGACACATGCACAAAAGCAAACTTCTTGCAGTTTTCTCTGGCCATTTGAAAGTAGTCACGAGCATCGTCAGGTTCTTGGATACTACAACAAAACATACCCAAATTTAAAAAATCAAGAGGACATAGTTACCTACATTTGATAACATCTCTTTTCAAAGACACGGATTATTGTTTATGCAAAGTAAAAAACCTAGGTGACATTTGTGCACTGTTTTAGGAACTTTCTAAACTGTGCAACTTTGAAAAATCTATATCCACAGGAGAACATTTATATTAAAACAAAAGTATTGGGCTAAAAACCATAAATTACAAGTTTTTACCTTCTCTCTTTGTAGTTCATATATAGTTGGTTAAGTGTAGTTTCAAAGCTAAAACTTACGCTTTTAATTCAGCAAGTCTGACTTGGATTCGAGCAAAGCTCTCGTCCTGGCCATATTTATCCGGAGGAAGGGCTTCAATTGCTTGACTATAGCGACCGATCAACTTATTTAAAAAAGCATCATTGAGGGCACTGCTCTTCTCTAGTTTCAGCAAGAAATTCAACCAGTTCTCTGGGGTGTTTGCCACCATCATAATTTGGCTAACCGTTTCTGAATAAAGAGGAGAAAAATCACAACAGAGAAACAGATAAGCAGCAAACAAATTACATTGTCCTTCAAATTATAGTTAAGCATTTACAATACTGTCAATGTACATAAGCACCTTGTAATATTACTATTTTAATTCATGATTTTATTTATTTTTAAAATAATTTATTTTGGGTGTATGGGTGTTTTGCTTACATGTATGTCTGTGCACCATGTGCACGCACGGTGCTCCCAGAAGCCAGAGGTCTTGAGATATCTTTTTAGGATTGTCTAAACTATGTAATTATAAACTTAAAAACAGAGACAGTTGTGAACTGCAGTATGGGTGCTGGGGATTGAACTTGGGTCCTCTGCCAGTACTCTATAATCACTGAGCCATCTCACCAGGTCATATCTCACTATTTTCAACTGTAAGAATTCACACTGGAAAATTCTCTATCAATCATCTAATTCACGTTTCAGAAGTATGAGCCTCTGGCTGGGCACAACCTTTCCTGGGTAATAGTAATAATAATATCCAACATTAGTTCCATGTACCTCAAACTTACTTAAACTACAACCAGAGAAGCAAAGGAACAAGAGCACTAAGGCTTTCTTCTTCTTCTTCTTCTTCCAAGTTTCCTACATTTCTCTTAAATGCCCTGCCAATTTCCTGGTCTCACCAATCCATGCCTTCAGATCCTACAGGACTTCTTGTGGGCATTAGTTTTCTTGCTGTGAAATCTCATTCTACATAGAACAGCAAGAATAAACTTCAAGCAAGGCATGGTGATGCACACTTTTCATCCAGGGCTGGGGAGGCAGAGGAAAGAAGATCTCTGTGAGTTTTGAGATCAGTCTGGTCTACAAAGCCGTATCAGATGGCTACAGGGAGACTGTCACAAAATAAACCAAAACCACAACAAGAAAATAAATTTCAGACAATCTTGTTCTGTGTTTATAGCAGAGTTTCATATGGCCCAGGGTAGTGTACAAGTCAATACTTAGCTGAGGGTGACCTTGTACCTCTGATCCCCTCTCTACCTTTTGGGTGTCGAATTTCAAAGCATTCAACAACCATGTCTGTCCTGCCTAGTGTACCCAGTCCTGGGCTAAATCCTCCAAGCATAATTTTCACTTGGTAACACACTTATTTAGTGCTGATTCGTTGGTTTTTTGTTTTGTTTTTAAAGAAACTTAACTGCCAATCTCCTAATTAGGGTATTTTAGTGGTTAATAAGTACTTTTAAATTATAGTTTCCCAAAGAAGCTGTCACTCCATTTGCAGACAAAACGACTCTTCTTGCTTTCTGCCAGAACACCTCATTCCAGACTTTGCTTTTTCACTCTGATTTAATTTGGCTGAATCTTAACTTAATTTCTCAGTTTATCTTCTACTAATTTCCTAAATGCTACTTTGTGAAATACCTAAAAAATGCATTTTGTCATTTGTGATCTGGAGATAGATTGCCAAGGCCTCTGGGATCAGGCTCTCTATTGAACAGACTGCTTTCAAATCTGCAATCCCCTTTCACCTGAGAAATTCTTAAACAACCACTAGGAATGCAAGTATATGAAACAGGCATACAAATTGAACACTGTTGACAGTAACATAAATCAACCTAGTTCAAAATAATTTCGTCACACATAATTTTACCATTTATTAAGAATGAAGGCAAAGCTGGGCAGTGGTGGTGCACACCTTCAATCCCAGTACTTGGGAGGCAGAGACACGTGGATTTCTATGAGTTCGAGGCCAGTCTGGTCAACAGAGTGAGTTCCAAGACAGGCTCCAAAGCTACAGAGAAACCCTTTTTCAAAAAAAAAAAAAAAAAAAGAATGAAGGCAAACCTATATCCTAATAAAATGGATGCACTTATTTACATTTTATGCAAAAAATGAAGTCTTGGCTGGATATTTGAAATTGGAAGGCACGCACAGAACATCTCTAGTGTTCTCCAGACTGATCAGTATTTTGATTCTATTATCATCAATGCTGAGACTGTCACTGACCATAAATACATAGTACAAAATGGAAGGAATACATTCATGGCAATTTAAAAAACTCTTGGAAATTCTTTTCTAATCCTAAGCATAAATTAATTTAACATTTTAAAATGAAATTTAAGTCAGCAAACCTGCAACTTTTAAAATCAAGCATTCTAACACATTACAATCCAAAGATAATGGTAATTTCATACCCATGAGGAATAACGGTGGGAAAATATTAAAAGTTTTGCTGTTCATCATTAAACTATTGCATTTCTGTAAGAGCAAGAAACTTCATATGCACAGTTAAAACATGCAATCATCTCAAATCTGAGCCAAGGTACTGTAGACAGCATTTACCAGCACTGAGTGGTGGGGACACTGTGTACAGTGCAAAGTACACACACTGTGCACCTGGAACTGCGGCTACAGGGCAGCTGAGCAATGCAACATGGGCACATAGACAGAAGACCTTGGAATTAAATTTCAATTACCAAGCATTCAGACATTGTTGCCAGTTTTTCCTGACCCACCATTCACATAGCTACTGAGGTTCTAACCCACAGTTTAAAAAGATGGAACACAGAGCCTCTCTGTCTTATCCAGTGACTTCAGCTTGTGAGACTAAAGCTTCTTACAAAGCTAGTGCATTACGCGCTCAGCTGCCATTACCCAGTAAGTGCCAACTTCATACCAGGCTTCGTTCTAAGCACTGGACAGAGCAAAAGACTGGATTTATGTTGTTCTGTTCTCCACTAGAGTTTTTTTTTGATTTATTTATGGCTCATAACCATCCATAACTCCGGTTCCAGGTGCTCTACTAACCTTCAAGAGCACCAAGCGTGAAAGTGGTATACACACCTATGTACCGGTAACACATTCACACAGAAATCAAAACATAATTTTTAAATATAACTTCAGTAAAATTCATGAGCCTTCCACAGCCCATACGAGAGCAGAAAAACAAAAACAAAAACCCTGCACGTGTAAGGCGAGCAGGCAGATTAGCCAACACAGCCTGCTGGCAGGAGCAGAAGAGTTGAGAAAACTACCTGTGAGTACACTAATAAATGATGCTTTTGTTGTTGTTGTTTTGAGTTTTTGAGGCAGGGCCTTACTGTATTTCCCCCCACTGGCCATAAACTTGAGATCTTGCTGCCTCAGATCCCCAAGTGCTGGGATG
Source organism: Dicrostonyx torquatus (assembly GCA_028555095.1). Classification (NCBI taxonomy): domain Eukaryota; kingdom Metazoa; phylum Chordata; class Mammalia; order Rodentia; family Cricetidae; genus Dicrostonyx; species Dicrostonyx torquatus. The sequence continues at coordinate 5,661,209 of JAQHUG010000042.1, read as the reverse complement.
ACAGGTATAAGGTACCCTACCATGCCCATGATGCCCCCCTTTCTCTCTAGACAGCAGAAAAGTTTGTAATATTTATCAACAAAAAAGAGAAAGTATGATGTACACTCTAATGGATAGCCATAAATTTCTGAAGGGAAAAAAAAACTATGTAAGGCAACAAACAGTGATCTCTTTCCTTTACGTTAGAGGCACTCAATAAAGTTGGAGTTTTGTTTGTTAAAGAAAAACTCACCTGTAGGATCAGCACCGATTTTATTCGAGCTCAGCTCATCAGTAATGTCTTCTTTTATCTTATTTTTAATATCTCTTACTTTGTGCATTATGGAATCAATTGTCAACTTCCTGCCATCTAATTCTTCAACCTCCATTTCCAAATTGTAATTCAACTTCCAGAACAAAGAAAATAAAACATTAATTTTGTAAACATATCTAAATGTAATTGTGATTAGGTGACAGTGGAGCACCAAAATCAAACCAAAACCAAACAAAACACACAAAGACATGGGTTTATAATTTACCAGAAAAGTTTCAACGAGCCAAACACATCTATTCTTCCCAATACACTATCAATGACAGTAAACTGCATGTGTCTGGAAGACAAACGCTGGCCATGAGTTTTGTTTGTGTGTTTGAGTCAAGGTGTCAAGTAGCCTAGGATGACTCTGATAGTCTACGTGCCTGCGGCTGGTCTTAACTCATCTTCTTTCACCTCGTGCTAGGATTAATACATATACCAGTGAATGCCCTTTAAAACTTCATTTCACTGAAGGTCTTCCTTTCACTTTTTTTACCCCAGAATTATTTTCTCGGGGCCGTCTATAGATTTCATCATTAAAAACAAGAGAAAGGAAGTGTTCTCTTGAATTCTGGGAGTGATAGAGGAGACCCGTTAGGTACTGAGAACAAGTTGCCCCTTTGGTTACTTACTCAGCCTGAGTGAGTATTCACCGATATTGAGAGTATAAAGCAAGAAGAAAAGCCACCCTTCCGCTGACTGACTTTCAACAGTTCTGTCCCTGACAAAACTGTGATTTGCGCCTTTGCAATTCTAACGCAAGGATTAAGGTAAGTGTCGCAGCGCTGCGCAAATGCCCGGCTTTTCTGCGCGAAGATGTTTTTAACGGGTCAGCAGTCTTTCTTCCTGTCGCTCCTATTACCGATTCTCCACAACGCAGTAACTCAAGCCACGGCAGAAATGCGGCGAGAAAGGCAGCAAGCACCCACCCCCCCCAGCTCCCAGCCAGCAGAGGCAGGTTCTGAGGGGTACGCCCGCTTCCTACCCACTTCCGGGCCCCGCTTCCCACTTCCAGCCCCGGGTCCTGCAGGTCGCACCGCCGCCCGCCCGGCCCGGGTCCCCAGCGCCGCCGCCATCACGGCCCCGCAACCTCCCGCTAGCTGCAGCAGCTCCGCAAAGCCCGCTCCTCTGCACTCACCTCCGGAGGCCAAGCAAGGACACAAACAGCAGAGCCCCAACTCCTCCCCGGAGCCACGTTTGAATTTCCCCCGCTGACTTCGCCGCCACCTCCTATTGGTTACGGCTCATCACGTGGCAACGCAGGTCGTGATTGGTTCCGTGCGCCGCGCCGCCTCCTGCGTGGAGGCCGGGCGCACTCTCCTGCAAACGTCCCGGGGAATTGTCCTCGTCTGCGGTGGCTGGCAGTTCTCTTCCTCTCACCTCCAGCATGGGTCGATCGGCCTGGAGTCAGGGTCTTTGACTTTGGTGCTCCCCCGCAGGCCCTTCCAACACCCTCCAGGGAGCCTCGGCCTCGTCTTCACCCTAAACCCCATCCTGCCCTTTGTTGGGATTCTGATGTCGCCTCCCTCCCCCACCCCTTCCCGGGCCGGGACTGCCCAGGCTGCGCTCCTCGCTCCTGACCTCCTCCCTCCCTGGGATTCTGCGCTTAGAAGAATAGCTTGGCTAGGCTTCCTGTCAGCTACCCAGCGCCCCTGACTGGCTGAGGTTTAACTTCATATACGGGGGAGGGGGGGCGGAGGAAGGAAGGAAATGAAAAGAAAGAAAAGAAAAAGGCAGCTGCTGTGTGGTCAGACCTGACGCTTGGTTTGCTATGTGTAAGGAGAAGCTACAGCTGTAGCCAGAACGCTCATCTTCAGGCAGCATGACATGCCTTCCTCTCTCTCTGCTCTTACTGATACCCAAATCCCAATCCGTGGATGCTCAAGTCTTTTAAATAAAGTGGCACGGTCTTTACACAAAGCCTATGATCTGCTCCTGTATACATTTATTTTCTTTAGGGAAGAGGGTGTTAGTTTTTGAGACCGGGTCTCACTGTGTATCCCTGACTGTCATAGAACTAACTCCCTGTGCAGACCAGGCTGTCTTTGAACGTACAAAGGTCCGCCTGCCCCTGCCTCCAGAATGCTGGGATTAAAGGCGTGTGCCACCACTCCCGGCTTCCAGAATAGTTTAAAATGAATGGTCTCCACGTCATTGTAACACCTGATTCAATACAGATATGATATGAATAAATGTTATACAACATTCTTTAGGGAATATCGACAAGAAAAGTCTGTTCAATACAGATGCAAGTTAAAAAAAAAGTTCATCTACAGTTGGTTAAATCCATCGGTGTGAAACCCACATAGATAGGAGGGTTTAATGCAGTAATCCCTTTAAAAAGAAAGAAAGAAAGAAAGAAAGAAAGAAAGAAAGAAAGAAAGAAAGAAAGAAAGCCATCTTTGCCGGCCTGGAACAGGTACCAAAGCTACAGAGAAAACTTGTCTCCAAAAAAAAAAAAAAGCCATCTTTGGTCAAGCATAAAAGTTGAAAAGCAAACCTTAAAAAGATTAGACTATTGCCATGTAACTTAACTATAGACCTGAACACAGCTCAGCAGTATTTATAGAAATACAAAAACAAACAAAAGCCTTGAACAGGGGTCATGTTACACTTGTTATCTAGCTGGGAAAAAAATATCACCAGGCTTTGAAAAGAAGAAAATGAAACTGTTAACTAGGCGGTGGTGGTGCAGGCCTTTAATCCCAGCACTTGGGAGGCAAAGGCAGGTGGATCTCTGTGAGTTTGAGTACAGCCTGGTCTATAGAG
>JAQHUG010000042.1:5643012-5657482 GCA_028555095.1 Dicrostonyx torquatus | reverse complement strand
GAACTAGCTCTTGTAGACCAGGCTGTTCTCGAACTCACAAAGATCCGCCTGCCTCTGCCTCCCGAGTGCTGGGATTAAAGGCGTGTGCCACCACCGCCCGGCCACACACACCTTTAAATAAGATCTTTATTTTAAAATATGTAAAATTAAACACAGAGACAAAAATGAACAAAAGCATTGGTGGATTGTGACAAAGTGCTATAATGTACATAAAATTGGAGGGTTTTTTTGTTTTTTTTTTGTTTTGTTTTGTTTTGTATTTTTGTTTTTCGAGACAGGGTTTCTCTGTAGCTTTGGAGCCTGTCCTGGAACTAGCTCTTGTAGACCAGGCAGGTCTCGAACTCACAAAGATCCGCCTGCCTCTGCCTCCCGAGTGCTGGGATTAAAGGCGTGTGCCACCACCGCCTGGCTAAAATTGGAGGTTTTGAAGGAAACAAGGAGAAATGGGAAAAAAAACTAGCCAGTTTGTTCAATTGTGATTTAAAAACCTATTAACCAACATATTGAATAATTTCCCGAATATCTCAAATACAAAATTTATGAATATTGTGGGCATATGACTAAATTGCTTAAAGGGGTTATAAAGAGAAAAGTCTTAAAAGCAGCTGAGGTCTAAAAGGCAATCACACATAGGAAACTATAATAAGAATGATGCAAAATACAGATAGGAGAGCCAAGTCTGTAGAATACTAAAGAGAAAAAGGGGGGACAGCCAGCCTAGTTCTCCGTCCACCAACAGCATTATTCATTATGCTGAGAAAATATATTTTATAGATAGAAATGATGAAAGAATTTATTAGCAATAGCACTAAAATACAAGATACAGTTGAAAAAGTTCTTCAGGGAAGTAATTCTGAATCTACAATCTCCCAAAATAATGTGTGTGATCCATATTGTATAACTATAGTGTTACTAAAAACCTAGTGTAACCACTAAAAGCAAAACAAAAAAAATGACAAAATAAGTAAAAATTAAGAAGAAAACAAAAAGGGCTGCTGGTGGGCAAAGGAATGAAAATGAGAAGTGGGCAATCAATCCATAATAATCTAAAATGGAAGAGAAAAAGACAGGAAAAAATACAACATTCTCAAAATGGTAGATTGAAATCCAGCTATATCAATAATTGCATTAAATGTACAGGATCAAAAAAAAATCTCAGAAAAGAAGCTAGTCTCAATTTACTACCTACTAGAAACCCAGTACATTTGGAGATTTTGTTATTATTTTGTTTGACTTTGTTTTCAGATGGCTGTCCCTCTTTGTTGGTCTCAAACTCTTGCTTCAGCTTCCATAGTGGCTGGAACTGCCGTGCCCAGCTATCTAATTTAAATGTGAAGACACAAATCAAATAAAAATGAAAAAAGGTATCATGCTAAACTAGTGAAGTACTAAAACCAGGAAGTCCAACTGGACAGAGACCTCTGCGTACAGGCTTAGTAGCTTGCCTTATGTGAGTAAGTGGCCTGTGATCTGAGAAAGGACATGTTTTGAAGGAGTCCTCACACATGGGTCTGAGGCGAGTGTGTCCTCTGGAAGTTGAGATCAAAAGCTTGGAAGTCTAGTTGCAGATTCCGTACCACAAATCTTCATACAGTTAGAAGGAAAGACCTTGTTCTCTGATGGATGCAAGTAGTTTTCAAAAACACATTTCAACACCCAATTTGCAGGCCTGGACAGATGTGGACAGCTAACAACTGAAGTGTTCTTGCCAAAACTTCAGAGTGGAGAAATGGGATGTAATTGGAATAATAAATCTGCTCTGTATAGAAACGTGGATTGCACAGTATCTCCTCTGGATTCTGCCCTTTGCCAGGACCCAGGCAGTTTGTCTGGAGAGGACTGAAAGTAAACCAGGAAGACAAAGGCAAATGACAGACAAAATGCTGTCCTGTGACGTATTCTGTTGTGCAGGAAGACGATGGCCCTCTCTGGTTTACTTAAAATACTGGATATTTCTAGTGAACCAGACAGATAGTCTTGCATTTTCGTGTCAGAGTATGGCTCACCAGCTTTGTTACCAGAACGGAATTCTAGAAAATGTATGGCTTAAACAACAATTACATTTTTCTCAGTCTGCAGGCTGGAAACCAAGGTGAGGTGCCAATAGAAATAGTTTCCCGTGTTGCCTCTTCCTTTAGTGTGAATAAGGTGTCACTCTGTCTGTACAAGGGGTTTTGGTTGCTGTTTGATTGTTTCCTGTGTGGAGGCAGAGACAAATTGTCTGTGGTAGCTCTTCCTTTAAGGACTCTAATCCTATTGGATTAGAACTCCACCCTTATGACTTCATTCCACCTTAATTACCTCCTTACAGGCCTTACTTCTAAATATAGTCACATTGTGGATTGTGTTTTGGGAAGACATAATTCAGTCCAGAAGGAACTGTATCTAGGGAGAGTGGAAGAATTAGCCTAGTGTTTGCAAGCTGACTGTCCCTCAGTAATGCTTATTACTTTGAAATTTTGCTTGCAATGCTAAGGATCAAATCCCAGTGCCTCTGTATGCTAAGTAAGAGCTCTACTATTGAGCTATTCTCCATCCAGAAGGAAGTGTTGTTAGTCACGGTTCCCTTTACTGTAACAAAATCCCCGATGGAAACAATGTAAAGACAGGTTTGATTTGGCTCACTATTTGAGGGCATCGTCCATCACAGCAGGGAAGTCATGGCAGCAAGACTTTGAGGGTGGTCTGATCACATCCACTGTCAGGAAACAAAGGGATGAATGCTGGCACAGCCTTCTTTCTCCCTTTCACACTAGGAGCCCAGCCCCTAGGATGGTGCCACCTACATCTTGATCAACCCAATCTAGAATTTCCCTCGAAGGCAAAGGCGTTCTCAAAGCTTGTCTCTTGGATGATTCTAGATATTGACAAATCGATAATAATAACCATTGGAGTAAGATTATCATTTAATGGATATGTGCTGTAAAGATATACGGGAGGATGTGAGTGTACCAAAAGGCTGTGGAATAAATAATAAGGCGAAATCAAATAGTGCAAAATGCCCTCTGCTCTGCTTTCATGACGTTTTCAAGCCCCCTTCTCTCTTTATTTTATGGTGCTAAGGATCACATCCAGGGCATCACCCAAGACCTCGAAACCACACACCTAGCCGCATTATCTTCTCTTTGCTCCTAAGTTTGCACTGTCATTTTCCTTATGTTTCTTGACTCAGGGCACCCATTTGTTTTAATGTGGAGCTGATGGCTAGATGTAGGGCCTCATGGATACTAGGCTAGTACTCTACCACTCAGTTACATGTTTTTCTTGCCATTCCTTTTGAACACATCCCGTCTTTCCTTGACACAAAACATGATCAAGTCTTCACGATTCACATTTATTCTGTTCTCCTTCAAATGACCCCTCTACAAGTATAAATCAGATTTTTAATGTCTTTGATGACTACCTGTTGTTATATCTATGAGACCTGGCTCCCTCTTAAGCCATATTTGTATACGCATATTTGTGTGTATTGTGTGTAGGCCAGAGGTTGGCCTCAAATGTCATTCCCTTTCTCTTGAAATAGGTCCTCTCAATTGGCTTGGTACTTGCCCAGTTTCTGCCTCCCTGAGTGTTAGGATTATAAGGACAGACCACCACACTCAGCTCCTGTACATGGGTTCTGGATATTAAACTCCAGTCCTTATGCTTGGCAAGAAACTACTTTACCACTTTACCAACTGGGTTTCTTTCTTTCTTTCTTTTTTCTTTTTTTTTTTTTTTGGTTTTTCGAGACAGGGTTTCTCTGTAGCTTTGGAACCTGTCCTGGAACTAGCCAGACTGGTCTCAAACTCACAGAGATCCGCCTGCCTCTGCCTCCCGAGTGCTGGGATTAAAGGCGTGCACCACCGCCGCCCGGCTGGGTTTCTTATAAAACAGAAGTTATCCCTCCCAAATGCCTTCCCCTGAGCTGGTATACTCCTGCTCATTCTCCAGCAGCTGCCACTTTTGCAGTTCTTTATCAAATCTTTGCTTTCGTGTCTGTTCTTCAGGGGAGCTCCGCAAACTTGGGCCTCCTCGTTACGTCACCTTTACATTACCTGACTCTAGGTCTTGAAACAGTCGCAGAGGCTTAGCTTCAAGCCTTGATACTTGTCCACGTCACTACTTTTCTTTCTGGGATTCCTGAGAGCTAAACTATAGAAAAGGATTGAACCTTGTCCAAGGGCATTTTGCAGAATAAAGTCTCTTAGATGCTTAGCCCTGATGCATCAAAAGCACAGTGAAGAGCAGACTCGCCCATGGAAATCGAGTGGTAGAATGTTTCATAGCGTTCTGTAGCAAGAAGATAGAAATGCACATTTGTGTCCTGTGTGCATGTGGCGGGTCGGGAGAGTGTAAGTAAGGGCAGAGTGCAAAGGCTTAACTAGACTAAAGCCACAGGTAAAATGTTGCTAGCTCATCAATGAAGGGGAGTATATATGAATTCTGTATTATACTTTTAAAGAAAGTGAATATATAAAACAGGCATAATTAAACATTTCACACAGGTGGTATATAAAATAAATCATCCATATTGAAATTACAAATCTTGGTAAATTTTTATATTTGATAAAATTACATAGATGTGTCTGTTGTATCAATCACCCTTCAAATTTTCCTTGGGTCTTTGTACCAGGCTTTCTTTTGGGGGGGCCACCAACCAGCTCCTAAATCATGACATGAAGACTTCTTATTAGTTACGAATACTTGGCCTTATCTTAGCTCTTATTTTAATCTGCTTCTCTTTATCTACATTTTGGCACAGGGCCTTTCTTTCTCTCTCTCTCTCTTTCTTCCTTCCTTCCTTCCTTTCCTTCCTTCCTTCCTTCCCTTCCTTCCTTCCTTCCTTCCTTCCTTCCTTCCTTCCTTCCTTCCTTTCTTTCTTTCTTTCTTTCTTTCTTTCTTTCTTTCTTTCTTTCTTTCCTTCTGTCTCCATGTCTGGCTGGGGGTTGCCTGACTTCTGGCCCCGGATATGTCTCTCTCTTTCTCCCTTGTTCTCTTCTTCTCTCTTTTTTTGGCAGTAGATTTCTCCTCCTATTTATTCTCTCTTCTCACAAGCCCTGCCTATCCCTCTCTTGACTACCAATAGCTTATTCAGCTTTTTTATCAGACCAATTGGGTGCCTTAGGTAGGCAAGGTGAAACAAGCACAACACATATTTACACAATTAAACAAATGCAGCACAGAGAAATATAATACATCTTTGCATCATTAATAAAGGCAGCATAAACAAATGTAACACACCTTCACATAGTTAAGGTAATATTCCACAGCACAGAGAAATGTAACACGTTTTTGCCCAGTTAAAATAATACTTCACAATAGACCCTTGGCTATTTCTCCCTTCCTCATATCTCTCCACCTGTGACCCAGGGACACATGGATCTGCCTAGAATACATCAGCTTGCATTTTGGATAATTTACTACTGATGGAATCACTCAATAATGATATAATATGTTTTCTGTACCCTAATAGTAGGCTTCTCCACTGACAAAGTAAACCAGATCCAGCCGAATTAAAAAGCAGAAGACCAGGTTTATTCTGAGCAAAACAACTCCTGGGTAACTCCTCCAGTCCCTAGAAATGGAGGCGTGGGGTGGGGAGGAGGGCAGGGGAAAGATCACGGGATCTATCTAAAGGAGGGAGCTTACATACTCTGGATGATGATGTGTCTTCCACAAACCGGGTTTGTGTCCAATTATGGTATGCTTTCAGGTGGGGTTTTGGGCCACTGTCAACTTCTGGGGATGAACTGCCTGCCGCCTAGAATGTAGAACTGGGCTTTTTGGCTTTCTCTATTAGAGATTTCTGAGAGGGCAGGGTTTGGAGAGAGAGAGAAAAATGGGGCCTTTCGCAGGAGTGAGCTTGAAGTCCCAGCCGAACAATTCATTTTGCCTTATTTTATCTGGTTTCATGATGATTTTGAGGCTTGTTCATGGGGTTGTGTGTGTTGATTGTCCTCTCCATTTTACTGCCAACATTATCTCCTTTATGACAATAAGACAGTTTGCTGATCCGTTTCCATGACTGTCCACACTTAGATTCTTTTCAGTTGGGCTTGTTACATGCAAAACTTCTAAGAGACTTCACATATAAGCTTTGATATGGAGTATAGTTGACTTTCTTTGGAGCAAATACCTAGGAATAGAGAGGCTCCATCATATGGTATGTATATAATTTATAATTTTGTTTCCCAATGTTATTACATTGTACATTCCTTCAGTCAGCTTTGCCGGACACTTTCATTCTCTCCATTTCCACTGTACCACTAGGTGTGGTTAATCTTTTCAATTTTGGCCACTGGGCTACATTTGTTCAGTATTTCTGAAAGCCCCTGAAGATTTTCACAAGTGTTCACATGGAAGAACGTGTGGCTCCTCCATAATACTGTGGTTGTTTGTTTGTTTGTTTTGACATCTTCCTCTACTGCTCCTTGGGCCACACTGGGTCTGAAAGAGATCTCTACTCCTCTGTTGCATCACTATCACTGAAACTCTGTTATGTCACACGTGGATCAACAAAGTTGTCATAGAATAGCCTTTAGTGCAAGATAGAGGCCATCAAAATTTGGCCTCCATGAAACTTTGGAAAGGCAGTAGTAGCTAGATAGCCAGTCTGGGAAAGGAAATTCTTCAACAGAGCAGGGAGACTAAATCTGCACTGATGTCTGCAGAAGTGTCCTAGGACCCCTGGTGTAGGCAGGCGTTTAGACATTCAATACAGAGGGCCTGAAGAGCCGGCTTTGTGGGAAGCTCCTGACCTCTTCTCAAAATCAGGTTAAGGAAGCTCATCTTAAATGCTTACAGAACAAGGTGGGCGGTGATGTTAAAGACGGGAAGGTGAATCAGATCGTATGCTGTAACTTCTCAGCTCATGCTGGATCCTCGCTTACAATACTCAGCCTTCCCGGGAAACGTAAAAGTGAAGCCATGCTCTTCAGGAAAATCTCCAAGTCTCTGCAAGATCTACCCCCTTAGCATTTCTACAGTCGGGCTTTGAATATGTTGGCGAGCACTTGACCTCTGCTCTACATTCCTAATCCAAAGGGACACTTTTCAATTCTGCAAACCATCTTCATATCGCTTTCTCCCCCTTCACTAGCTTCTGGCTCATGGGTCGTCTTCAGCACAGTAGGATGTTTCCTGGCCCAAGGGCCCTTCATTTTGTTGCAATTTCTGCCCAAATACTCATCCATAGATCTTTATGTATACTCAGGAGTTATCCTTGGGGCTGGAGAGATGGCTCAGAGGTTAAGAGCATTGCCTGCTCTTCCAAAGGTCCTGAGTTCAATTCCCAGCAACCACATGGTGGCTCACAACCATCTGTAATGGGGTCCGGTGCCCTCTTCTGGCCTGCAGACATACAGACAGGATATTGTATACATAATAAATAAATATTTTTTTAAAAAAAGGAGTTATCCTTAGTTCATTTTTTTTACGTTCAAATGTTGTCTTTTCTCCCTAAAAACTATTTTTTATTTAAGGTTATGTATATCTTTAGGAGGACTGCACCTGAGTGCCAATGCTCACAATAGCATTATATCACCCCCAAAGCTAGAGTTACAGGCCATTGTGAGCCTTCTCCCAACATGAATGCCCCCTAGCACCCCCAACCCCTGCCCTGTGTCATGCTTTTAATGAGACCTTGTACAACTACAAGCCCTTCATGAAACACAATTAATAAAAACTCAGAGAGAGAGAAATTGGGGTTCAACCTGAAGGGCAGAAAAGCAAAACAACCAGCTACTGGTTCTTACCTTGACCTTAGTCTAAAAATGGTGATCCTGCCTTCAGGAATTTCAGAATGAGATTGTGACTGAGAGCTGTCTCCTCCCATTTTATAATCCTCTCTGACTCTGGGATTAAAGGTGTTCACGACTAATGCCTGGTTTCTATGGCAACTAGTGTGGCTACTGGGATTAAAGATGTGTGTTGTTGTTGCCTAGTCTATAAGGCTGGCTGGTATGGCTGTTTTACTTTTCTGATGCTCGGGCAAGTTTTATTTATTGACATACAAGTGAAATGCCACTGTACCTCCATGATTTTCTTCCAATTCTTCATCACATCCCTATGCTTATCCTTGCACAGATTTTTAAAAAAATCACTATCGTTAATAATCTTGTTCATTTGCATTTACTGTTTGTTTACCCCAACCACATATACTTTGAGCATGAGATCTTAGGTCTGTACTTCTTCACCAATGTGCCCAACCCACCAAATGGCATCAAGTTTAGAAGAAATAGCTGTTACAAAACGTCCAACGGATGTGTGCTTATCCATGCTGTACTCCAGAGTATGACTTCTATAAGAACCAGAAGCGTCTGGTTATTTTGTTGCTTTGTCTGCACACAGAGAGTATGTGCTGAATACAAATGAAAGCGATGACGATGATGATGGTGGTGATGATGGTAATAGTAGCTGCAAAGTGAGGGAAACTGTAAAAACCTAATCAGGGTAGGTCGTTTTGATCAGATAGTAGTTAACGGCAGCAACTTCCTCTATTTGTTGGGTCATGAACCTGCATCTAGCTTTGCGAGAACCAGGACAACACTCATGAAATGCAAACAGCCTAAAGTCCCTCTAGATTGTATTCACAGTCAAGATTACAAGAAAACCACCCAGATATCAGAGTGTGTTTTTCTTATCTCCATGTCTGGTTCTTTGCTCCCGAGACTGTCACTCTCAGCCTCAAGAAGCTTTCCACTTGTGATCAGGAACAAATCTGGCTTAGTGATGTGCCTGCCCTAGAGATACTCTTTTTCCTCCAAGAGCTACTACTGCTCTCAGGTCACAGTCCTCCAAGCACCTCGTTCTTCGTAAACTCCACTGCTTCTACACTAACTGCAAAGGACTTTACTGCTCTCCACATATAGCTTCAAAGTCCACAGCATCCAAGATCCGTGGCAGACTGGCAGCCATCAAATGTAAGCGGAAATACATGTGCCTGAACTAGTCTCCATGCTTGGATAATATAGGAAGCCTAACCCGGGTCTGTACAGAGAGAGCTTAAACCTGCCTGGACAGCAAGCAAACCAAATGAGTGCTTGAGCTCTAGCCAATCAGAGGCTGCCAATGCATTAGACCATGTCCATATGAAGAACATGTTGATTGCAGCCAATTGGGTTGTTTCTGTTTGTCTCCACCTCTTCTTTTGCTAGAAATATGATTGATGCACATGGTATGGTGGGATATTCTGACTCATCTTTAGTCCAAAGTCCTGTTTCAGAATGTATTGCTCGTCCAATTAAGTTGAACTGGTTTGATTTTTTTTTCCATTTTAACACCTTACAGTCTCCTTTCTCCCCCTTTTAATCTAAACATGACATCTTTTCATGCACTTTGATGTTCTATGGAGTGCGCAGTGATCACCCTTGTGGCTCTTACATGTCGTCCTCATTTACCCAGATCCTAGACTGAACTGGGCTTTGAGTGAGAGCCAATCACAAAGCTCTTCTTGGGCCTCCTTTCTCCCCTGAAGCATAAGGGTATGTGACTGAGGAGCTTGCAATTCCCTTCTCCCATTCTTAGAACGAGCTCCTTGAGGGAGACTCCATGGCCTCCCTTCAGTTAGAACTCTATCGTGGAACTTCATGATTTACCCAAAGTGCCTACTAGCCCAACCAGGATACAAAGCTCATGCTGTTCCGCATGCTCTTTGGGCCCCAGAAAAACAGCTGGTGGTACAGTTTCTCCAGACATGCTCAGACAGGTGGAACCCGTGGCAGCTCCAGCTCAGATCACAGCCAAGTCTGTGCTGTCCTGATGCACAAGAAAATCTTCACATGAGCTCGGTAGTGACAAGCCTTGAAGTCCCAGGAAACCACCCACACCCTTGGCATTAAAGACAGTGTCTCCAGAAAAGAAAATGATCTTTTGTTTCTTCTAGAAGGGGCCTGACAAAACTTGCTATTGGACTCTAAGAACCCAAATCCTTTCTTGAGTTGGCTAGAAAAAAAGAAACCACCAGTTTATTTTATTGTATTGTGGTCTGGAATTTCCTTCCTAAATGATAAAATGTAAAGTTTTGGTGATAGGAGCAATTTCCTGTAATTTTTTTTGCATTGCTGCATTCCTTTCATTGCAAAGTTTCATGGGGGGATTTATGTGCCCTGTGCAAAGATGCAGCAAGGCACTCTGTAGGGTATAGGACAGAAGTCACCCACATTAGCCTCTCATACAACAACTCTGATCAGAGTTGGACTTGCAGGTGGACACTCAGGACATTGGCTGTCAGAGGCTCACTCTCTGATTTACCTGACAGGGCAAGGATGCCAGGGAGTATCCTGCAGCCCAGCTAGTCAGAACGACAGTTGCCTCTTGGGGATGCAGGCAACCAGGGAGGCTTTCTTGTAAAAAACAGTCAGAATGAGAAAAACTAAGAAGTCCCTTCTCCACCAATACCATAGAGGAGTGGATGTGGATGGAAGAAAAGCAGATGCTGCTGTTACCAAGATAAATGGTAAATGTTACCATTTGTCCTGGCAGCATACTTCCCTTATGCATAAACCTTTTGATTTTTAAAAATCAAAAGAGAAAGGTGGAGTAATAAGAACGCAAAACCAAAAGTATCCCTATTATCAAATGGACTTTGAGTTTAAAGTCAATTTTTTTAAACTCATACTGCAATGGTTTTGATATTTGATTTGGGTGATTTAAACTTCTGGGCTACAGTCATTGGGAAATGAAGTATGTCTTACCAGAGAATCACATCAAGTGACCCCAAGCAATGATGGTATCAGGAGAGTGGCGATCAGTCCTAGGTTTCTGAAGGAAATCTCACAGAGGGCAACCCAAATGCCAGTCTTTTGAATTTTCTAGCTGCCATGTGGTGATCAACGTGTTTTACCATAAACAGTCTCATCAGATCCTAATACTAGTTTCCAAAGTAGGCAGTTTAATTTTCTCATTTTTTCTTCCAGAGAGGAGACTGAGGTCTAGACCAGATTGAAGATTTGCCCTGGAAACCCAAGAAAAACCCAAACAGACAACTGCTTCTCGGTCCATTTTTATTTCTGTATTATTCAATTCTATACATTTGGTCACTGTAAATAGCTATCAGTGTCTAAAGGTGGTTGATTCATGTACAAATTGGTAAAATGTACATCCTTATTCATGTTAGACACAGTGGTGCATGTCCCAGTGCTAGTAAAATAATGTGTGAGCCAACCTAGCAGGCAACTGAGCTGGCCACTTTCCTACAGATCTCCAGGAGAACTCCTCCTGTTGTTGTTCAGTTGGCACACGCTCCTTTTGAAGGACACCACTTCTACATACTCCACCCTTTGACCCAGTTTCTACCAAAAGTTGGCACCATGAATACGGCATTGCACACACTGCAGAAGCTTCGCAGTGTCTGAAATCTGTCTCAGCAAACTTTCAGACTATTTAATTCACCCTGGAAGAAGCAGGCGTGGTGAAACACGTTTGCAAGGACGTTACCAAGTTCATTCTCTTCATCCATGTCTCAGGTTCATTCTTTTCCACCCAGGCTACACAGATTCACACAAACCTTCAGAGGCCATCGTGACTGCCTGGGACAGAACAGCAGGGGGCCACTGCAGAGTCTTCAGGCAAGGTGACACTCCATTCCACTTGGAAGAGTGCTTAGCTGGGGACTTTCTGGTAACTAGGTCCACTTTATGATTGAAAAAGGTAGCCCTCCGACATTTGTGAGGTACACAAGAAGAGAACAAAGAAAACCCTACATTCCTCTTGTTGAAATATTTAAATGTCAGACTAAATATCTAAAAAAAAAATGTCCTTTCCTCCTACCAAAACCATACTGTTGGATAATAGTCAAATTGAAATGTATGTTTTAAGTTATGGTTTCTACAAGCTGATATTTAGCAAAATATACGAAATATTCAAATGTTTTTATTTCTGTACACTTTAGACAATCTTGTAATCTTTCAAAGATTGATAACATCAAAGAACATAATTTCTAAACATAATTTACAAATTATTTTTCTTCACAACTATGTTCTCATTTTCATCAGAAAATTATAACCTATTAAGTTGCTCTAATTAAGATTTTCACTGGGTCTGGTGGTTCATGCCTGTGTTACCAGGACTTGGGAGACTGACACAGTAGGACTGCTGTGAGTAGGAGGCCAGCCTGTTTCATGGTGAAGAGGATAGTGATTCAAAGTGAGACCCTCTCTCAAAAAAAAAAATGAAAATGAATGCAAATCAAAACAAGGATTTTTAACACAATTTATGATGATTAATATAACTATATACCTTAAATATGTTTTCAGAAAATTAAATATGATGAAAATTATTTTACACTTAAATTCTAAAAGGTAATTTTTCTTTAACATGATCTATTAAAATTAAGAATCACACTCAATGCAAATGAAAACTGTAGATAATTAAACTGTAAATAGATAAAATTATCTACAGTTAAAATTTTAACTCACTGTTCAAATATCTTTAAATCATACATTGGTGTTGTCAAGTAAAATATAGTGAAAACCTTTGTGACAAGAGCCTGCTTGTTAGTTCCTCAGCTGCTCAGACCCAAATAATCACACAGAAACTACATTAATTACAACACTGTTTGGCCAATAGCTCAAGCATATTTCTGACTAACTCATATCTTAACCCATTTCTATTAATCATGCGAATCACCATGAGGCTTTGGCCTACTGGCTGGGTTCTGTGAGCATCTTCTCCTTTGGCAGCTACACGGCATCTCTGTAACTCAGCCTTCTTTCTCTCTATGCCATTTGGATTTTCCACCTGGCTTTACTCTGCTAAACCATTGGCAGAAACAGCTTCTTTATTAACCAATAATAATAAAACATATTCACAGCATACAGAGGGGAATCCCACTTATGCCCATTTTTTTCATATTTGATGTTAAAACTTTACCGATTCTTAGAGAGTTAAAAGCATAATGCAATCACTGGAGAAATTATCAATTTTCATGGTTTATTTATTCCTGTATGGCTGAAATATTATTTCAACATATGATCAATATAAAGCAATGAAGTCTTGGCCGGGCGGTGGTGGCGCACACCTTTAATCTCAGCACTCGGGAGGCAGAAGCAGGTGGATCTCTGTGAGTTCGAGGCCAGCCTGGTCTATAAGAGCTAGTTCCAGGACAGGCTCCAAAGCTACAGAGAAACCCTGTCTCGAAAAACCAAAAAAAACAAAACAAAACAAAAAAACAAACAATGAATTCTTTTATACTCTTTTTCATGCTACCTTCAAAAAAAAATTGAAAACCTTTGTAAGTGATCATACTGATCACACTCCCAGCCAGGTGAGTTCTATGTCAGATGTCTGACAGCCACAATCTCTCCACATGGCAACTACTCCTTGGCTAATTGGTACAAATAATGCATTCCTCAGTGAATCTGAATCCAGATCCATGAAAGAGTCGTTGATACATTGAATTGATATATAAAAACTGATACACGAAAAGAAGCAAGAAAATGAGTTCCCACTACTGGGAATGACTGAGCAGACAGACATGCTATTTTCTTTGTCTTTCCTCTTGCCTAGCAGTATCCACTGTCCAGGCCGATAGTGGCAGGATCCCCAGGCTCACAGATGTGGGTGTTTTAACTTAGAAAGACATAGGGTAGGATTTTGAAAAAGTATTTCTTGGGGCCCAAGTAGAATTATTCGTGAAAGTTCATATTTATTTCATAATTATATCAGGTCTCCTTGGGTATAAATGAGCACCAGGTAATGAATAGTAGAGATCAACGTGTATGCTAATTTATGGGCTGACATGTTTGTTTAAGCCGTGGCCCTAGGTGGCACCTTCATAGGTATGAGGGACGATCTGGATCAGGGTAGCCCCAAGATTAGCTAGATTTTCTAGGAGCACATTAGGACAGGAAATGACTGGAATGAGCCAGCCCTCTCAAGACTGTGGTAGAGAAAAGTAGATAGGCTGGACTTTGAATCTTTGCATGGCAAGAACAGTAATTCAAGAATGAAGTGAATGGCAGGGCAAGGTGGATGAGCCTGCCCAGTTGGCCATCATTAGCAAACTGATGATTTGGAATGCACATATCCATTAACTTCTGCTGACCCAGATTTTCCACAATAGTCAGATACCTGAGTAAAGACACAAATTATTCCAGTGGCCACTTACATGTTTTAACTCACCTTTCAGTCCATTCTTAATCAACAATTGTCATCTGTATTGAACATTTATTTATTGGGAGATGGTTCTCAGGACTACAGTACAAAGGTGGCTAGGACACCATTGCTACTCATCAATAACTCTTACCATAGTGTAGTAATTGACCTCACAGAGCCTTCTTTCTTTCCCTTGCTAGTAATTTCCTCTGAAATGTGAACACCTGGTTGTACTGCCCTCATCAATGCTGGTGCAGACCAAGGCTGCTGTGGGAAGTGTTCTCCACTGTAACATTTTTGGGGGAGACGAAAATTGCCGTGTAGCATTTCATGGGGCCTCCTTCTACAACCACTTGCTGAAGGAATTGTAGATTCTTTTTTTTTTTTTTTTTTT